>VKOC01000003.1:10408250-10462759 GCA_009364415.1 Spea multiplicata | reverse complement strand
GCGGCATTTTCAACTTCGCCCCGGGCGGCATTTTGTCTTGGGCCGGCCCTGTATGTAATGCTGCAATGTAGGTTCTCTGTATGTTCAGGGCTATAGGTGTCTCTATGTGGATCACTGTGCTATGGCTATAAGCCTCTACGACGTTGTTAAAATATTTGTAAATATTTTGTTTCGGGTTCAGTGGAGTGGGAGGTCGTTCCCAATAAAAAGTCCCATATGTAAGATTTGGAAGTGCCCTCCTCTGAACTTTTCGCTCCACTCATGGACATCCACAGGGTACAGTAAGAGGGAGCACTTTCTCCCTCTAGCATAGTATTTGCTATGTCTTGGATTTACTTTGAACTCAGTTGGTTTTTACACAATTCTGGAAATATTTTCTTTGGATTCCCATGGTCGCCATGGCATCATAGGCCACTATGAAAAGATAATGATAATATCTGCCTGTTTTATCCTCAACGACCCACAGTTTATTCACATTGTTGTCTATGATTTCCTGTTTGTTTGTGTTAAATAACACAAACAGATAAACAAAGCTGTGACCAGCACCTCGCACAGAGATGCCTGTCCTAGCATTTTTCCTTGCAAGATCACTATGCATGAGGCCCCCTCCCAGAAAAGAAAATGGAAATAAAAGAATATAAGCTCCACACCCTAAATGTGATTAGTGTCACCAAAATGCATTTACATATACAACATGTAAGCAAATGTTTCAAGACAAAAGCCCCTTTTTGACAATGCAGCTGAGACAGCTAGACCCAGGTAGGGTCACTATATAGCACAATTTTTTCACGTCACGTACACTATATAGCCAATATGTAGTTGCCCCACCCCCTTTTATGGCTATGACAAATTCCACTCATCTGGGAACGCTTTCTACAAAATGTGTGCCCATTCAGCCAAAAGAGCATTTGTGAGGTCGGGCACAGATGTTGGAGGAGAAGACCAGGTTCACAATTGCTGTTTCAATTCATCCCAAAGTGGTCAATGAGGTTAAAGTCTGGGCTTTTTGCATGCCACGAGTTACTCCACACCAAACTCATCAAACCATGTCTTTATGGACCTTGCTTTGTGCACAGGGGCAGGGGAACAAAGAAGAATCTTCCCCAAACTGGTGCCATAAAGTTGGAAGCATACAATTTTCTAAAATGTCTTTGTATGCTGCAGCATTACCATTAGCTTTCAATTGAACTAAGGGGCCTAGCCCAAGCCCTGAAGACAGCCCAAGACCATGATCCCACCTCCAACACACTTTAAGGAAAGCATTATTAGCAATATTAGAATTATTCTCCTGGCTTGTGCCAAGCCCAGATTCATCCATCAGACTTTCAGATAATGAAGCGTGATTAATAACTCCAGAGGACGTTTCCAGTGCTCCAGGGTCCAGAGTCTATGTGTGTTATACCACCCCAGCAGACGCTTGCCATTGCACATAGTGATCTTTAGTTTGTGTATCGCTGCTTGGTCATGGAAACCCATTTCATGAAGCTGCTGACACGTGGTGCTTGCACTGGTTTTGCTTCCGGAGGTAGTATAGAACTCTGTAGCGAGCGATTGTTATGTTTCCATGTAGTACCTTTAGTGCGTTAGGCAGGTGCATGCAGCAGCTGAAGACTTCAACTGTTCAAGAACACACTGACAAACCAGAGGTAGGACATTGTGATAGTGTGTGTCTCTGCAGGGTACTGTCACAGCAGGACAGAGATGTTTCATAATAAAGTCTGTTATAATATGTTATGCATTCACACCACTAAAAAGCTATTTTCTAGTTGGTCTTCAGTATTATTTAATATTTTCTGCTTGTCTAAAGAGTGCATGCATTCCCTGTTTTGATCTGCATTTCCTAAACCTTGCCAACATGCCTGTGATATAATCAGGACAGTTTCTCTTTGTTAATTAAACCAATGTTGATCTGTGGACTTTCTGTTTAAGTAGATGAAAACATGAGTTGGTGGCTGAAGGATATTTAATTAAATATGTTATTGTGTTAAAATATCTTTTTCGGCATTTGCGATAAAAAGTAATTAAAAAATGATGTGTGAAAAAAAACGGATGTTTCATTTAATTAAACACAAGAAATCATTTATGTTAGGATGGATCTGATGTTAAGAAATTTGTTTATGGCAAAATTCATTAACAATAACTAGCAAATATTGGAAAAATCTTAAGTGAACTATGGTTATCCTCCTTAAAATGCAGAATCGATATGACCATGCTATTCTATAATCCTCAATTTTGCCTTAAACAAATCAGAATTCTAATGCAAATCTATGACTTAAAACATAATCCAAGGAACAGTTTGTATCAATTAAACTAAGTACACAACTACAACTGTATTAAAGTTTCTATACGCATATCACAATCAGTTAGAAATCATCATGTCCTACTATTAATGGCACCAGTTCTAAACCAAACATGACTTAAGTTATGGTCCCAAGGGACAGCTGCCACAGTTGCTGCAAGGTGAGGAGCACATGTGAGCTGCCTGGGGACAATACCCCTGCACCCCCTACCTCCTGTCTCCAGAAACCTACGTGACATCAGCATGGGGCAGTATCCCCAAGGGCCAAGAGCTCTGTCACACTGAAACTATCGAAGAAAGTGTTAGGCTATTTCAAATTAGTCCTCCAGACCAGAATTAGGTACTCATTTAACTATTTTAAGCTGCATGTGGAATGAAGAAATAAAGATGTATAGTTGTATAAACAACATATAAGGGAACACTTCAACAAATGACAAACACAGCACACATAAACAATTAAAATGCAGATACTCTCAATATTTTACCTGATATTGCAAAGCCACTAAATCCTACAGCAAGGACGAGAAAAGATATTGCAATGACCTTGGTATGAGAGTAGCCAACCACCAGAAGAAGAGTTGCCTCCATTCCAAATCCTGCATAAAAAACGAGTAAGTCAGACTATTCCATCATGTGTGAATTATGGAAAAGTTCCTCTTTATAACGCAAATAAATTGTCTAAACACTAAGGAATATTATGCATAGAGCTGTGTCCATTCTATGTTATTCTAGTATAAAGGAATGCTTTGCTATTACTTTTATGCCTTTTAACAGAAGAATTTATGAGATGTTTAAGATAGATGCTTGAGACAGGCATAACGCTATCCTGAATCTAAGAGCAGACCAAGGACTGATTAAGGCCTCAGTCTTAACATCAGGAAAAGTGGGCAGACTAGAAGGGAATTAACTGTATTTCTGCATTGTTTGTCCATAAAATGTGATCTGATCTATACTTTTTCCATCCCACACTGTCAACGTTTGAATGATGTATTTAGGATAGACAAGAACAACACGTAAATGTGTGTTTTATTAGTTAAAATAGATTGCGTTTGTTTATGATTGCACATTCCACTGTTTAAAATTGTTAGTACCTCCACAGTTCATTATTTTTCTCACAATTGTGGTAGATAATATCTTTCGGCTCCTTAAGAAGTCGGCCAGCTGTCCTCCAATGGGTACAATAATAGTCATTACCATGTGTGGAACTGCCGAGAGTATGCCAACCTGCAAATATTGACGCATTAGCATGAATTTTCTCTTGTCTATATTTCCATAATGTGTGGTTTCAACACATTAATGTGTGGTTTGAACACTAAGCCTATTGGTTTTTTATATATATTTAGTTCCATCTAGATGAAACTAAATATATATAAAAAACCAATAGGCTTAGAGTAATACAAGCAAGTAATGATTATTAACAACGTGTATATCGTTCCTAAGATTGTAAAGTTAAAACTAGGGTGTACCTTGCTTATAGGGAATCCAAACACTTCTTCAAAATAAGCAGGCTGACTTATTAACAGCAAATAAAAGGTCCAGCTCCTGCAGAAATTAGCTACGATGATTGCATAGACTGGCATAGACGTGAAAAACTTCTTCCAAGGGGTTCTAAATTTCTACAAATACAATAAGAGCATAACGATGAACATTTTATTTTGTTAACGTATAATGCAGCATTTAGTAAATGTAATAAGTAATGAGCCATTCTGAGAATGAAGAGTTCATCATTTGTCACTGAAAAAACTAGGATGATTCCGAATAGTCTAAAACATGGGAGGATTTTTTTTAAAAAAAACAAACAAAAGGTTTTGCATGAGTCCTATAGGCCAAATACAGATATTTATTTTTACGCTATGTATTTGCTTACAAAAGTCTGCTGTGCCTTACAAGTTTCCACTTGTATTAAATAAAGAATATGTTATCAGCCCTGGCTTTTACCAATGTAAAATGTACATTGGTAAAAGCCAGGGCTGATAACATACATTGAAATGTACAATAAGTTGCAATTGCTGCAAAATGGTTTACTACAGGACCATCTTAACATAATGGGGCCCAACGCAAACCCCCCAGATTTCACCTAAATGTAGGTTTGTGCGCTCCACTCCACTCCACTCCAATCCACTAAAGTTTATTTGGTGGTAATTATGCTGCCTGCCGCTGAATGCTCTCCTATGAGTTCATATAACCCAGAACTCTCTAAAATAGGGGGGAAACAAGACCAGAGGGAAAAAACAGGAGCAGTTTTTGCCGATGACTACACAACCCCCCACCGGACTATGGCAGTTGTTGAGGGGGTCAATGGGGCATTTGCCGTGGACCACTACGGCAAGCCATGGCTCAGGGCAACTGCACTTTTTGCCTCATGTTGAAGGTACTGCATGCCATACACATGGACCAGATACACCAAGACGCAAAGATGAGGCACTGTAGAATATTTCCTGCTTGTGGTGCTGTTCATTCTGACTGCTGTACATTTTATTTAAAAAACAAACTGTTTTTAACCTATGAATCATAATAAGTCTATAAGGTAAACAATGTACCACTTAAAATACCAGCCACCCAAATAGTATAACATTACCGTTCAGAATAATAATAAAAAAAAATGTAAAAAACAATGAAAGTGTATAACTAATTAATGACATTGCTGGAAAGGTATGCATAGTTCTGCAAAATTTGTCATAAAACAGCTTATGATACTTACACTGGTTGTAACTAAACTGCATCCTTCACCTATACTTGATTCGATATAGGTCCTTTCTTCAATGGTAATGGTAGGATGTGCGGCTGGACTCTCTGTGGCATGGAGCAACCAGAAGATGTACCAGAATATGCCAAACATCCCTGTTGGTAAGAAGTATGCAAGTTCATTTTATCAGGTCTTACTCCCTAATCCTCAGTTTAGGAGCAGATCCAGAGCCTGATCTTGGAAGGGTGACTCACACTAACACTCTCTAACACAACCAGACACTAACACACACTTACACAGCCAGACACTCACTCTGATTAACATGTAGACAGACACACTTACACGAGCAGACACTCAACACTAACACACATTCACACAGGCACACACTAATATACACAAACATGCAGATATTCACACTAACACACACATCTAGACACTCACACTAACACACATGCATACAGACACACGCTCTAACACATCCACACACACTAACATTTCCAGGCACACAGACAGACAATCATACACTTAACACTAACACACATTCATTAGCGACACAAACGCTAACATATCCACAGTAATATACCCATACAGAAACTCATTCAGAGACTTACAGTAACATACTCATACACTCATGCTAACACATACTCACTCAGACACTCAAATGAACACAACCAGAGATGGTAACAAACACTGACACTCACACAACCAGACAACTGTACACACACACAGTAACATTTTGGGAAATACATACATTAATATACAAAGACACATACAGACACTCATAATTACAAACACATACTAATAACTCAAGATTGTAAGCTTGCGAGCAGAGCTCTCTCCACCTAACATATCACTTTGCCTTAGTCTGTCAATTCTCGTCATACCGCTTGAATATATGTATTGTATTAAGCGCTGCGTTGAATAAATAAAAGATAATAATAATAATAATATACCCACACTAACAAACCTATGCACACATTAACATACACAGATACACACTAACATACCAAGATACACACACGCATAGCAAAAACACCATGCCGAAACAAACATAGACCTACACTAACAAGCACAAAAACCAACATACCCAGGCGCACATGTTCCAGACACTCACACTAACATAACCAGACACACAATCAAACACAACTCACCATGGTGAAGCCTCACCCTGTGTTTAATGCAGCTCCCATTGTGGTAGCTGCTGTGCTACTACCACACGGTCACGCAACTTGACGTTACATAACCCCGCTGAACCCTGCCTCCTCACTTGAAATTAGGGGAATAAAGAGTTAAGTCTAAGTTAAGATTTACTCAGGACTAACTTCTCAATGCTTATGACCAGAGCATGCTACCACCTTTCTCAGGATGGGGCATTGCCCCGTTGCTGTCCCCTGAACCCGCCTATGCCCCAGTAGTCTGATAAGCCCTATGTTTTTTTCTGAGGCTAATTTGTTAAAAATGTGTTATACAAATATATTTCTTGTATAATAATTGGCTACACTTTGAAACATGTTGTTATCATTGTACAATATTTGAAGCAAAAGTATGATTGAGTTGGAACTAAAACTGTGTAAAGCTATAAATCAGTATAGTTATTAAAATCTATTTTTTTAGCCCCCATAGCCATACATGTTATTTTATATGTGTCCCCTATTAAAAATAATTTCTAGTCACCATAACTATTGCAACACGTGAGGTCAGCACTGGCAATATGTGCCTCTGTAATCCTTGTTCCCCTAATTTGCACTTCTGCATTTGGAGAGCATGTTTACGTCCATCTAATGCAATCTAATCTCAGCGAAGGTTTCAGTACTGAGTCCAGCAGCATCAGCTTGTGTCTCCGCTACTAGTTACGGGTTAATGTACTAATCCATGAAACAGGACAGCGTAGGGTATTTCTCGCAGAAAGAAAATAATAGTAGAATAAAATATTCTTACCATAAATGTAAAAGACTGACGACCAACCTATATATTGCACCAGTATCCCAGCAAGTGGCATAGCTATCACTGCACCTGCGTAGGATCCTAACAAGCAAAAATATAAACACATCAGACACACTGTTTATTGTAAAAAAAAACTCAAAACACACACCATGTACGCTAATCAACTCACTTGCCTATAATTAAAAAAAGTCAATTCTGTCTAAGAGCCACATATGCTCACAGCTGACAAATGTTTAACGCCATAAGAAATAAAGGTTCATTAAAAATAATTAGTTAATTAAATGTGGTATGGTACAGTGCACACCATCACCTGTTTAGTATTTGACGGTGAAGGATACTTTGAATGCTGTTTTTTGTAGCCATACGCTAGTATTTATTTACTGTGGATTTATAAATCATGTTTATAAAGCAGGATCCTATTCTGATCGGCATAGAATTGTGCGTCAGACCCTTGCTAAACATTGGCAAAAAGGTAAAGCTATGGTGTGCAGAGCAAGAATAGTATATCAATTAAATCTACAATAAAACAATTCCAACTTCCTCAACATAAAATATGGTTTCCCAATTTACGCCGAGACGTGGTGAAAGCCATTCACATACCGCAGAATGAAGTGGTTGCCAGCCTGCTCCTCTCCAATGGAGGGGCCCATTTGCTCCACATTCCATGGCATGCTGGGTAGGTAACACCCTGTAATGTGTGGGACAATGAAATGCTTTCACATATCACACTACTTATCTATACTGCCCAAGAAATGATCGTGTCATTTTTTTGTGTCTCAAAAGATATCCTTGTCTATGGCATTCTGCAATAAGACAATTTGATCATTGGTCCTGTATGCAGACAAGATGGGGCATCATTAATCGTGTTCGGATATTCACCACCTCGCTATTATTCAAACATTTACAGCTAACATTGACCCTATCCTTTTACTCATAGTAAATAAGTACACATGGAATAGTTATTTGTTTTATACTTTATTATTACATACCTCAACAAGACCTTGAAGAATTCGAACAGATATCACACATCCATAATGTGCTTTTGCTGCAGATGGGATCAGCATATTTAGTATTGAGGTTAAAAAAATAGCAGCACCAAATACCCTGGGAGAAGATAAAGTGTAGTTAAAAAACAAATCAAGACTATATCTACAAGAAAACTCATATGTCTTTATTATATATAATTTATATTTGAACCAGGTGGATGTATCATGACCAAACCGGCCATGTTTTCCAATCTAAATGTGGCAAGAACTCAGCAGAATCCTTGACAGACTTACCGTTGATCTATGTAGAGTCTAAACTTTTTTGGTAAGTTAAGTTTTTGAGGGTACTAACCAATACTCAATACTCCCAAATGGTTCAGTTATTACTCTATGGTGAAGCATGTTTCACCTTTTGTTAGGAATTTAAAATCGAAATGCAAATTGAAATGGCGTTCTATATAATTCTTTCACTTTAAACATTCTTAGTGAGTGCATCCCTAAATTAAACAATTTTAGTTCTATTATTATTATTATTTATTGATTTATATAGCCCCATCATATTGCATGGTTATTATTAATTTGTTAGACACCCCATTGTATTTCTAATCATCTTATTCATGTGGGAGTTGAATCAATATTTATTTTTATATAACTGAAGTGTTTCTCTTTTATTTTGCTTTGTTCCTTTAAGATAATTGCCTCTAATTAATTATCTGCCTGTTTCTCCGTGTATTATGGTTTAATTGCACTAAACACCCTGGCCTTATATTTACCCTTATGCTGATTTCTTTAATTCCAGTGGATTACAGTTATATAAATTGCTTATCGCCCCACAAAAATATCTATAAAATTTAACTGTTACATTGATTAAGTGATCTTATCATTCAAATCAAAAGACCTATTGTTATTACTGAGCCAATTTAATTTCAGATAAAAGAACTAAAGGCTGTGTTCAATTATTTCTTTGACAACCTAAATTCATACTAAGATTAGTGGTATACCTATTGTAAGGCTTACTACCCTATCTCCATATTTTCTTTACTCCCTTTTCCCTCTTTCCTTTCGTCAATTATTCCAAGACAATTACCCAATTTTCCCTTTCACTCCTGTGTGAATTCATAGGGTAGCATGTTCTATCCCAGTACTCAGCATCATCCCTTTTTCATCGACTTTTGGTTACACTGAAATTTGTCATGTGTATTAATAAAAAAAAGTAACAATGCAGAACACTAATAGATAACATGGCTATTCGTATGGGCAGATCCAGAGCCCAATCTTGGGAAGAGCAGGGCCAGGAATACTCCTGAGTGCAAAACGTCTTTGATTGGAGAATGTTGTGCAATATCACTTCAGACATCAGTGATTCTACTACTGGTAAACTTGATGATCTGGCAGCGTGTTAACATATGTCAGGCATTTTCTTGTTCTATTTTTTCCTATTTTTTTTCCTATTTCTTACCTATTGGCAGCAAGTTTGTTCGCAATGAAACCTCCAGGGATCTGGGTCACGATGTATCCCCAAAAAAATGAGCCATGGATGAGGCCGACAGTTTCTGGGTCCCAGTTGAACTGGGCTTTCTGTAAGACAGGTTTGACATTCATTTATCTCACAATGGTTAAGTGTAAATAAATATAGATGTTTAACAATATATTGTAGCCTTAAGGACTGGGGTACACCTGAGGTCTTCTGCCTTGCTGTTATGATAAAAAAATGTATTATGATTCACACCCTTTGTCTTTTCCATAGTTTAGTTTACTGTCTGGAAGCTGACAAAGAAGGAACAGTTAGACAGATATGAGGAGATCCAGGAGAGAGCTGTATCTCGAATGTCTGTAGAAGCAAGTGAGTCATGAAGAAGGTATCAACAGTATCAAAAGCAGAGAGATCCAATAGGATTAGAATGGAGAAGTGACCTTTTGCTTTGGCAGAGAGCAAGTCATTGGAGACCTTTGTTAGAGCCGTTTCAGGAAAGTGAAGGGGTTTGAAACCAGACTGTAGGGGGTCAAGGAGGGAATTAGAGGAGAGGAAGTTAGTAAGTTGATTATATACAATATGTTCAAGGGCGCAGAGATAGGGCGGGATCTGAGGAAGGATTTTTTAGAATGGGTGTGATTAGCCCATGCTTGAAGGTTATTGGTACAGTTCCAGATGATAGAGAAAGATTAAATAAGTGGTTAAGTGATGGACCAAGGGATGGACATAGGATGTGTGAGGTGAGGTGTGATGGGATGGGGAGGAAGAAAGAAGAGTGTCTATCTCTTCTTCAGTTGTAGGGGAAAAGGCGGTTAGTTTGGGATGAGTGGAGAGAGCGGTGGTGGGTGGTGTAAGGAGGGGTTGTAAAGAAGAGAGGTCTAGTCTCAATCTTGTCTTTGAAGTGGCTAGCAAGATCTTGGGCAGTGAGAGAGGTTTGTGGGTATGAAGGGACAGATAAGGGAGTTGAAGGCGTCATGGGTTGGAAGAAAGGGAGGATATGAGAGTGGAGAAGTAGAGCTGTTTGGCGAGAGACAGTGGCGGAACTACCGGGGTTGCAGGGGTCGCGACTGCGTCCGGGCCTTGGAGTTCTGCCAGTCAGGGGGGCCCAAGGGGGTAGGTAGAGGGTAGATAATGGGAAGGGGGGGTAGTGAGAGGGTAGATAGTGAGATGGGGGTATAGGGAGAGGGTAGATAGTGAGAAGGGGGTAGGGAGAGTAGATAGTGAGAAGGGGGTAGGAGAGCATAGATAGTGGAAGGGGGTAAGGGAAAGGGTAGATAGTGAGAAGGGAGGGAAGAGGGTAGACAGCCTGAGAGGGGGGGAGGGGGTAGATAGTGAGAAGGGAGGAAGAGGGGTAGATAGTGAGAAGGAGAAAGAGGGGGTAGATAGTGAGAAGGGGGTGGGGAAAGGGTAGATTTATAGTGAGTAAAGTGTTTGCTGGATTTGGATTTTCTGAAGTAGCCTTCAGCCGTGTGGCAGCAATTCTGTAGAAACCGTGTGGTTTTGGTATGCCACGGTTGGCGTTTCAATTGTCGGGGGTAACATTTAGTAATTGCAGCAATGCTGTCGAGAGATGAGACAAGTTAATTGTTCTAAAAAGAGGCTACTGCCTCTGGGCAGGAGAGGGTTATTATTATTAAATATATAAAATATAATATGCATGTGGTTTCAAATGAAAGCACTACTTGTCTGGAAAAAGATATATAATTTGTGTAGATACACTAAATAGAAATGAAAGGAGAACATATTAACTATATGGAAACTGCTCTGGGCCAATAGTATAAATAACTCTTATCCATATGGGGTTGATTGGTACTTCTACACAATGTAATCCCCTGGGTCTAAATGATGCTGTTTGTTAGAAAATCTTTCTAGTAATGTGGGGCTTATGCAAACAGGTGTATTGACTTGAGAATGAGTGACGCTTAAATTCTATGTACACCATTAAACTAATTATGTGACTTCTGATGCAGCTGGTTACACCAGAGCTTGCAGGGACATGTTGTGGCAATGCTGACATGTTTAAAGAGGAAGCCCCATGGAAGAAAACATTTTTATCCTTGATCCTTATCCAATGCTAATAATAATAATCATAACATATGTTAGCAATAACAAAAAAATGATTTCATATCTGTTTCCTTTTCTGTAGACCTAGAGGCTTCGATTATTGTCATTGTTGATTTTCCTAATGCTACCCCTATCTGATTCCTTATGGCAATGCTAATGAAGTCCGTTATTTCATAGTCTTTCATTTCTCAGAGTGTCTGGTTTAAGATTAAGACTTAGCCATTGTATACAGTGAGGTCAACTAGGCCTAGGGCAGCAAGTCCAGGGGGGGGGCAGGTGTCCCCTTGTTGCAAAACAGTCATATGGAGTTAGGGATTTTGTCTCGTTGATTGGGCAAGAACAGAACACATACAATAACATACAGCTGCCCAAAAATATTACGTTCTCCAGACACTAGATCTAGTTTTAAACAGCACAATATTTTTGAAAACCTGATACTAGTGATAAAAAAATGAGTGGGAGTTTCCCTTTAAGACGTTTTAGTTTATTTTTATGCACGTTTTTCTGCACTTGAGCAATACGAACTATTTTTCCCAGATCATTTACATAAATCATGGTTAAGTAATTGTAACTCCAAGTTGGAAAAAAATAAAGGTTGCGTATTCTTAACAAAGCAAAGCAGTTAATACATATTCAGTGACTACTTGTATATAAATATATACATTTATATGCATAATACATACACAGTATATACTAATAAATAAATAATGTAACAAATATATTTTATGAGCAATTAAAGTTATTTTCCTTTGTAATAAACAAAGGTTGACTTTATGGCCAATGACCATCTGTGTATATGAAAAGGTGATGATCTACCTGAATTTCGGGTTTCCCATTTACGTACACTGTGTTATTATTCACCATCTCTACGATGGCCACGCCAAGGTTGCATCTGATTCCAAAAGAAATGCAGAATCCCAAGCCACTCATGATGGCAATGATGTACCGCTTAGGAAGTCCACAACAGTAACAGGGAAATTTAGGTGGGGTGTGAGTAGAGCCCTGGACAGGCTGTCCATCTTCATTTAGTTCAAAACTGTCTTCTTCTGTATTTGTTCCATCAACTTTCCTGATGAAAAGTATATTTGAAAATAAGATGTCTTTTCTGCTACATGTGATGTTTATCTTGGTACTTAGCACATTGTTTGTTTTTTTATCTATTTAGTTTCCACTTACAGATCACCAATGACATAAAGGTCTATTTGTATATTTACTGTGTTTGCAAAAAGTATCTAAATAAAGAAAATAACATTGCTTTTAGAGAGTTAAAAAAGAGGGATCATTTATATTAATGAACCATACAGATGTTACAACTTTTTGTCAGGGTTATGGGCTTCCGGTAAAAACGTACCAATTGTCTTCTACATACATGTGAAACCCCTGCCTATTATCTAATGTAACCGAGAAATCCAGGTTGGCATAAACCTCTCGGATTCCCTATGAGGATTAGATACGGTTACAAAGACAGCACTCGTACACAAAAATTTGAATGACATTAAAAAAAAGAAACCTCCTCCATCTAGAGAAATATCTTTAAAATCAAATGATCTAGAAATAAATAGATCAGTGATTATGAAATGATTTGCAAAAATGATTTTTTTTTAAAATACTTAAGTGGTGTGTTTGTCACATATGAGCATTGTAACCTTAGTAGGTTACCTGATTCTATGAGAAAAGCAAAAAAGCTGCTCATAAGAACCTTCTTAGTCATTTTTGAATTCGTGTTGTATATGCAGTGCGGTTTCTGTAAATGTTAGCAAAAGTCCAGTAATTCCCTTACAAAATGCACTAAGTTACCGAAACATGAAATTGGTTGACACTTGGTGTAGATGCTTAGCACGGAGAGAAAGGCTAATTAAGTCAAGTACCTGGGCTCCAGAAAACAAAACTGGCTTGGAAGAAGATGGGCACCCGCTAACATAACATTCACTAAGGCTCTATCTACTAAAATCTGCATACACGCAGTGTGAAGACGTAGGGGGTTATGTACAGAGGCTTTCTGAGGCCACCTTTGAAACAATAGTCTTATCACCATTGCAACCAATGGGATGGCCAAATCAAAAGGACATTTTTATTGATAGCTTCAGTTCTTCAAAGCCGCTCTGTGCACATAACCTCCATATAATGAAACCTCTACTAAATGTATACTCTCTCATATCTTACAGCTACATATGGAAAAGAATATTACATATGCCATTTTCTAAGCTTATACGAAGCACGCAATACTATATTTATTTAAAGGTGCTTTTCACTTAGACTTTAATTGCGCTATCCTACCTAAACCTTTAAAACATTAAAACCATACATTTTTTTAAAGCATTTTCATATAGCATAAAGTAACGAAGCCAAATTTTACATTATTATAGAATTATTTCATGGAGTGGAGTACTACAATTAATTTTTAATACTGCATTCAGCCTTTAAGTTGAATTCAATTTCACAGCATTTTCATCTAGAATTTCAGATAATGATATCGTAAGACTTTAATAATCTTTAAGCATTACAGAATTAAGCAGGGACTTAATTAGGTGTTGGGTCAGTGAAACCTATTTTCCCATAAAATAATTTTACACAAAATTGAACAGACCTCCAGTGCAAGGGACAGACATCACATTAATATAGCCTTACACGTATAGATGTGGATGGTCAAGCATTAGCCATAAGGCATGGGTAGCCTAACTACAACAAGCAATTATTGTTTGCAAACAGGTCTTTTAGAAATTGCAGTTTGAGCGCCGCAAGATACGGCACTAAAACACAAGTTAAAGACAACTTCTACAAATCAGGAGAATCAGCATTTAAAAAGCGCAGTTTTATGCAGTTTTCTTATTTCCAGGTGGTTTATGCAGCGTCGATCATAGTTTCCATCAAAGCATTAGCTAAAATTCTACGTAAAGCTTGTTAAAAACGTTACCTTTGCAGGTTGCCCAGTGAGTCGCCTATGGTGTTCTTAACCTCATCTTTAGCTGGATTAAAAAGTTTGTCTTTGAAGGAACTGATTGTTTGAAAAGGCATTGTAAGTCTGGATTCTCCTCTAGTAACCATGCATTCTGGATTTGACGCTTGATACGAAACAGATCTTCGAGGAATATTATGTCCAACTTCAAAGGAGTGACAGCAGCTTCATGCCCAGGTGAACTCTAATCAAAGGCTAAAAAATGCAAATGCAAGGTCTCCTTTTTCTTCTTCTCGGCTTTTTTGCTTTGAAGATGTAAAGCTAGTTTGATGAAGTCAAAGATCGATAGAGTTGCGAGTGAGAAATCCTCTTCTGGAGAACTGAACCTGAAATTGAGAGTCTTTAAGATAAAATACTCCTTTCTGGAGGGAAGACTGACAGCTGGAAAGATCTCATGCAAAACTAACTAGTCACTTGGCAGTGGAAATTCAGAAATATTCTATATCTGATCTTATGCAGGCAGTAATTAAATTGGGGAAAACTGGCTTTGTCTTCTAGAAGCTGACAAAGAAGCAAACGTGGCCAGCTAATTACAACAGGGCACGTAGCGAAATCCTGGAACTAATGTACATATTTAATGGATAATACTGTGGGTCCAGCCAGTGCCACCATATCCTGAAACCCGATGATCAGCCTCCCAGGTTGTCGTGTGTGTCTGATCCGACTAAAGAAGCCGCAATGCTATAGTAACAGAGTCAGCCCAGAACCGGCCCGTTTAGTTATTAATAGCATCCCATAGAAAGGAGCAAGTTTATTAAACATTTAAGGGATTCCTCCTGTCTCCATGACGCATGCAGGTGGCAACGGACTGAAATTCGCATGTATTATTACTAAGGCCTTTCTTTCATTCTTTTTTTTTTTTCCAAAAGGCACAAGTCTCATTCACAACAGCTGCTCATATAGGTTATACAAATAAAGGAAAACGAAAAATACAATTGGTGTGAAAACCTATACATCCAATGCAGCTTCAAATAGATTTACGCTAGCTACTTCCACGGCTAGTATATATATGTCATGTATTGAATTATATATATATTTATACTCTATATAGACACCTGACCATTACACCAACAGGGACTTGCATGACATCTAAATACAGATAATATTAATATGAAGACCCCCCCTTGCAGCTATAACAGCTTCACGTCTGCTGGGAAGGCTTTCCACAAGATTTTTGAGTGTTTCTGTGGGAATGTTTGCCCGTTCATTAAGTAGAGCGTTTGGAAAAGAAAATTGCCTCCCCTCAACTGTTCCCACAAAGTTGGAAGCACAGCATTGTCCAAAATGTCTTTGGTACGGTGAAGAATTAAGACTTCCCTTCGCTGGAAGTAACGGGCCTAGCTCAAACCCTGAAAAACAGCCCCATACCATGAATTGTTATTCTGAAGTTAATTTAGGGATTTCACTCCTTGGCTAGAAGGTCATTCATGAGAGTTTCCAAAGCAGCAAAAGGGCCGGTATGGACATAACAGAGGTCTTCTAATGCCTGTGTGGCAAGTCTAGCTGGTGAGCGGGGTCTGGTGTGGCTCTGGGTGGCAAACTGTGGCAAAATAGGTGAAATGTCTTGTATCACACAAAATAAAAACGTCTAAGGTCAGGTCCTTCTTAGAAACAAAACAAGGTAGGCAATAATTTCTATTTATGAGACGTCGTATGTACAATGAATGTATATATATTTCCCATGTAAACGTCCGCTGTTTTTTTCCCGTTGTATACGTCACCTTGCCTGAGGTGCACGCAGCCTCCTCTAATTATCTTATAAAGGTTGGCAGCTTTTTGTCTGGGAGTAAAATGATCTTACTGACCCAGATCCTAAGACCAAGTAGCAAGCGCACAATAATATTTAAGTAGATGAGTCTGGGAAAATCATTAGCTGATGCAAAACCTTTTGTGTTTTAAAGAATTCCTTCTAAGAAGTATTATAAACGAAAGCTTGTAATTCTTTCTTAGAAGCGTGGATATTATAGATATATAAACGCATATAGAGAACATTCAGTACACGTTTTTAAACATAAGTACCTTTACTCGCTATGTGGACTTTTTGGATTTGTTGTATTTTGAGCATTAAAGTATTTGAAAAAAACAGTTTTTAAGTGTTGTATTGTTTGCTTCCTTTTCAGATAGCACATTGCTAACTTTAGTAGAAACACCAACAAGGAGATTAAAAAGACGCAAAGTAACTAATCCCCTACGTGATGGTCATCCTTAACAAAAAAATGTATTTTATTTTTAAATTTAGATTACTTAAATAAATATTCTAGACCGACCAATTTTGTGTAGCAGTTGTTGGATCCCAAACCTTTGCCTGGTTTTAATGTTTAAAATTGCTTCATGCTTTTAATGTAGAGTTAAATTCCCTCGTTGTCCTTCTGCTGGGACGGTTTTGAAATCCTTTTCATGAAAACATAATGCCTTATCTCCCTCTTGTGGTATATTAAGGTGATTTATAAAAATGATGTTTTTGACATAAGTTTTCGCTGGCACGTTACTCCTCTGTTCGCAATCTAATCATACCAAGACAAAGAAACCCGCCTTCAGTGTCGATTCACATGACAGTACAAGTTACTACATTAACCCTTTTGAGTGTCAGTTTTGTAGTTTTGATATAGTTATATTTAAGTGACAAACTTATAAATAGATTACACTTTACCTGGAACATCTATTCATAAACTAATTTAAATTAAAACTACGTTAAGATATAAATATATCTTATCTGTCCAATATTAAATGGATGGCTACCATCTATAAGCCAAGTCTCTGATAATGACAATTCAAGCGCTCCAAGCCTGCCCATTTTTGTTAGCATGCAAGAGTTTTTCTAAAGAAAGGTAATTTTAGTAAGAAGGATTACGGGATATGTGGTTAGCTTTGTGAGCAGGTTTGATGACTACATTGCTAATGGTTGGCACTCAAAACATTGTTTGTCTCCCTTTAACTTTACAGTCTATGTACGCATATTGTGTTTGTAGATTTGCCATTTTGAAGTTGCTGTAATTCGGGGCATGAATTCCCGCTCAGCAGACTGATATCGAGATAATAAAGGACACAGCAACAAGATTCTATTGTCTGTCCTCAAACTGGCCTGTATTTGTCATGGATGGTTAACCAGTGTAGGTGGGTTTTATTTTTTCACCAGGTGTTCTATACAATACCTGTTCCAGCAGTAATCCTTTCAATCTATCCCTCCCTATGGTGCCTCTGTCACTCAATAGGAGTTGTATTCCGTAAACCAGGAGCTTATAGGGAATCTAAACATTTCAACTCAGCTGACGCTGATGGCCATTTAGAATGCATAATAGTTAATGGGGTGAGATTTAATGAAAGTTGACTGTTAAACGTGCATTGGGCAGTTAAAACAGTCAACTAACCTGGAGAAGAGTCTAAGCACATGTGATGTGTGCTTGACCTTCATTATCGATGTCATTCTGATATTACTGCTGCTTTGTATACAAATAAAAATTTAAATATAAAAAAAAAAGTAGAAGAGAGGAGAAAGAAGAGCGAGAGAGAAAAATAAAAAACCCAAAAGCATAATACATACACATTGGTTTAAAAACAAATCACTTTTAAATGTTTTGCATGTGAATGTGGTAAGTGAACCTATTATTCCTGCCTATAATTTAATGAAAAGAATGCTTGTGAGTCCAGAAAAACAAAAAACACAAAGATGGAACTTTATACAGGACAACACAAACACCGGTACAGAAATATAAAAGTCATTCGCTATGGCCTGGGCCTTTCTCCAATATTAATTTATTTAATTAGAATTCCTTATAAACAGAGTACTCAAAATGTATTTACCAACATCACGGGTTTAACAAGAATGGAAAACATCACACGTAAACCTCCAAGAGCATGTTAAACAATTTATATTATTCACAGTTTTACAGAAATCAATGTGTTTTTATCAAGTCTTCAATACAGAAAGCTATGTAACAAATCCATTTACACCATAAGGCCCCGTGGTCTTAAACATTAGATGGAGTAACACAGTCCAACGAAACAAAGAATTAATAGAGGCAATTCGTCAAGCAGGTTATTTGATCAGTATATACAGTTCCTAAATACCCTGGGATAAACAAACTAAAGGGAAAAAACAGTGTGTATTATACAGAGGCTGAATACTTCGGATAACCATATTGCTTGTACGGCGGCCTTGGAAATGTCTGCCAATGTGCCATTAAAAGGGCACTGCCGTATCGTGACTTCTTTAATAAGACGACTATTGTTTCTAAGAAGGAACATTAAGATCCGCAGCGGTTTCCTAGATGTCACGGCACGTCTAGCACACTACAGAACACGACATCTGAAATTGAAACTGTCGATTTTTGGATAGACCCTTCCATGATCATCTTTCTCAGGCACGTGCAGACGTACAAAGCAGTAGAAGGACCTGGAGGTGTATTTACTATTTCCTGTGTTAAACATTTTATCTCGCAGATTTCACTGTGCATTATGAAAGGCCAACACTAGGGAGTTTAACCTTCAAGCAGGGTTGGTTACCCATACACTCTTACTTTGGTGAATAGACCCCAAGAGTTTGGTCCTTTATAAGTGAATAGAGAAGATGATTTAGCAGACATAATTAGATTGCCAGCACAGGTTTTGTGAACATGCCTCCATATCGAGCTTTTTTCTTTTTTAGCAATGGTACAATCTTTTTGGGTCTTTTACTGAGTAACTTCCAAATACCGCATCATTTCAATTACATTAATACAGCACAGAAAAAAATAGTATAAAATAAAAAAGTATCTTTACTGAGAATGTATTTTGGATAATTCAAAGTGACAATCTGTAATAAATAACAAAATTATTAAAAATCAGACACAACGGTGCATTTTATTTTTGGCCAGCATACCTCAGATTACATACGAGCCTAGGGATTTCAGTGTGATATTTATGTGTATTCATGTATCTTTTTAGCAAATTGCGATGAATAAATTGATCACAGGGGGAATGTAATAAAACATCAATAATTGGGTTGTCCAACAATTAAGAGTGCAGAAAGTTTTAAGGGCTAACAGAGTGTGAAAGGGTAGACCTTCTTAATATAGCTTTCTGCTGAATTTCTGCTAATATTTGAAACGAGTATAAAACATAACATGGTAAATTGTAAATACAATGGAATATCAGCAACATTAATGTGCAAAAACAGCAAATGAAGAAAAATAGAATGAAGGATCAAGTAAAAACTATATATTAAGTGAAACCCCAGCAAATACATTTGGAATGTTTACCTTGATTCAATCCATTTTGTGTACTCTTAGTGATTTTGCTTTGCAAAACACCGCATTTATCTCTGACAGTCACTGGGTTAAATCTGGATACAACTGTTGCTTGAAGAAAGAACGTTGGATGCTATGGAAAGATGCATTTTCCCTTCATATATACTTGTCATAAAAAATGTAAAACAGGATTATTAAAAAAAATGTATAAATGTTTTTACCTCCTGCTTTGTATTTTAGAAAGGGTATTAATACCAAACAGGGTAAGTCAGCCATATCATGGTTTAAAACTCTAAATTTAAAACCGTCCCTGTAATATGCTTCTGATTCTGAATGTTATATTTAGTGAGTTGCAAAGAATTTTAAATTCTTGTTTTGGTTACAAAATCTGTATTGATATGACATGGACACAATGATCAGAAACACAAGATATTCCTACTACTGATTGTTGAAAGATTGCCTGTAACAGATACTGGAAAATCCTAATTAGACACAGGATCATCAGCATTACATGAAAAGTATTGCAATAAAACATCAGAAATGGAAAAGTATCACTCGTATGATATAGATCCCAAGCTATTTAACCACGGTTACAAAACAACCCATAAAAAGGGGTTCCTCTAACCAAAAAGGTCTTTTAAATCGTTGCTTGCCGAACTACTGCTTTTCATTGTGTTTGTTGGCGGGGTAAAGCTTTGTGGGTTGAAAAACGGGTTGGACTGAGCTCCAAAGCCAGTTTGTCCCATCATGCCCGTTTGTGTTACTGGGCCGCCCATGATCTGAGGTGCTTGAGGGGTGGCAAATTGGTTGATCCAGGGCGTTTGTTTCTGTTGAGACATTTGGTTCATACTAACTTTGGGTTTCTGAGAGCCAAAGAGTTGGTCGAGAGGGGACAAGTCTGGAGCAGGTTTGTTGTGTACCATCCCTGGAGGACTGCTTAACGCATTGAAGTTCTGCATGCTGGCCGGGGTTGATATCGGAGTAGTCTTGTTCATTCCGACAGAACCGGTACCACTGAAGAAATTTTGGTTTGGATTCCCAGGCCCCATGCTGAATCCAGTAGTGTGGAAGCCAGGGTTGGCATTAAAACCATTTTGTAAATTACGGTTTGCACTCATGTTGTCAACTGGTGTTTGGAAACCTAGGCTGCCCGGTACGTTAGCAACAGAAGAAAACCCGCCTGGGGCAACTTTAGGGTTTCCACTTGAAAAGCTGTTCAGCGATGACATATTTTCCATCAGTGTTAAGGTGAGATCCTTGGTCTGCAAAAATAAATATATATTTTTAAAGGTAACCAATGATGAATAAGGTGCTTACTCCCTACTGCCTTCATTTTTCACTTTGTTTTTATTCTCTCACATGGATTAGATTGGCAAGCGTTGCAACTAACATCAAAGACATCAAGCATCAAGAAGTCTGTTCCTGCAACCCAGAAGGTATCATATGTTCTCAGCATGCATAAAACCTCTGCTCACGTGAGACACCCGAGACTGGGCTAGGAACCAAATCCTAGGCAATGCCAACAGCCGGAAATTGGGAGACAGTGACACATATTATATGAGGGGCAAACAAAAAAAAACATTCTGTTCCCTCTTAGATCACTCAGACAATGTAATCCTTACAGAGCAATAACATAGGTTGATACTAATAGGTCGCTATTATGCGTCTGTACTATACACGTAATAAGCTTAATATAATTCCTTGCTATCCTAATTCCTCAAGTCTTTGTGGCTTTTGCTTTCTCGGCTAGTTTTGCAAAGATTTGTTACCTGTTTGACTGGTGGCACGGGTGGCACTGAATTAGGAATAAGAGGCTGTTGGCTCTTCATTTTTTGCACCTGCTCCTGCTCTTTTGCGAGTTTCTGCTTCTCTTCAAGTGTAAGCGATGCCTTTAGAGATGAAACAAATAGGTGTAAGTCATTGGAACATGCATTAATACATAATAATTTAATAATGGAAACAAACATCTAGGTGGCAGGAAGGAAGGAAGGAAGGAAGGCAGGACGAACATATCATCTGTTAGACTCAAAAAGAAAATAACAGCAAGTTGAAGAGAAGTCACAAAAAAATAAGCAGCTTGCCTAGCGTTGACACAATAGAAATGACACGGTATACAGATCAAAGAACTTTAAACTAGATTTGAGGCAATGACATCATTAGCTGCGAGAACGCAAGATAATTTTGCTTGCGAGCAAATGGAAAATGAGAGGATGAATTTTTATATGGTGTGTGAAGAAGCGCACCCACCTTGACCGGCTGCTTCTGAGCGTGCCCGTTTTCTTGCTTATCAGTTACGCCCGTAAGAAAGTCTTGCCCCACGTTGGTACTTGGTGTGTCTGTCTGCTTATAAAAAGACACGTAAAATGTTTAAACACTGGATAATTATACGCGTTCAAAGGCTACAATTTTATCAATAATATATATATATTTATATATACTCACAAATATATGTATATATACATATATACACATACACACATACACACACATACATATATTACACACACACAAAACATGTGTCCATAGGATAAATGCAACATGACAAAATATAAAAAGGAAAATATCTCCTTTACTGCAAAACGATGTGTCTCAATAGGTCCAACTGCATGTTTTACAAGGGCAAACACAATTTATTTCATCACTTTTTTATTAAATCTGTTCCCAAACAGTACCCAAAAAGTAGCAGACTCTTTAATGTAGTTTATTTCTTCAACAAAAAATTGTAGTAAAGCTTACGGTCGGAATTGAAAAAAAAAATATATATATAGAAGAAAAATGTGCTGTGTAAAAGGTTTCACTGACGAACCATAAATTGTGAAACATACAAAGCTGTATCACTCAAACATTTAATTGGTTACCATGGTGACTGTCTCACATTTTAACCTTGACATTGAACTGCTTGTCTTTGAATTAGCCTTGGGTGTGTTTTGCTTGTTACCTGATTGCTTGCTTTATTAGCTTGTCCTGCAGACAGATTCAGCTGACCTGTAATATCCAGCGACCTGCAAGGTAAAGAGAACCAACGGGCATGCTTTTTTTTTTTTTTTATTAAGCAATGAGTTGATCATTATAAAAGTACTATAAAAGATTCCCTAAATACACAAAACTACTCACTTCTGCTGTTCTTGCATAACGTGCAGTTGCTCAAGTTTCGTTTTATGTTCTGTCTCCAATTTGCACAACATCTCTTTGATCACAGACATGAAAGAATTAAACTATGTGATAACGATAAAGAAAAACATTAAGGATTAAAAATAATAAAGCATGTACTGCCTGTCTAATGGTTGGTATAATGTAGGGATAGAGATGGGAAAAAAAATGAAAATTGGGGAAAAAACTTGACCTTTTTTTTTTTCCCAAAGGCATTTTTTGTTTTTGTTTTTGTTTTTTTCGTGGAAAAATTGAAACAAAATGAAGTGTGGAATATCTTCTTTTACAATGATAAATAATATGTTTATGACATGGCATTCAAACTATATAACAGGAAGACCTTGATGAAAGATGCAATGTGTTCACATCTCGCTGGCACAAATAATGCCCGTTACTTAGCGTTCCCATTTGCAAATGGTGCTTAGGTGCTGATTGGGCAATTGGGATCGCTCTCCCTGTCTTGTTTTTTGTGTATATGGTTTCTTCATGTATTTTCATGTTCCCAGCTTAACAAAATAATTTTACATTTGTAAAACTTCTCCACTTTGCATTTTTTTTAAAACATTTCCTGAATTTTTTTTTTTGTTTGCCATGGTTTCAAAATTTCCGGAAATGTTTACATCTCTATGTAGGGATAATATAGACAATGCTACATAATATAGTAATAATAATAATAATAATATTATTTTATTCCTTACCTGGTTGAGGTTAAGGTTATTATCAATACTAAGAGGGATTAAGTGAGGCAACACTTTCCCTGCCAGTTGCTCTTTGGTAACACCAAGCTTCTTATGTGTAAAGGTACATTTGTATATTCCTATCAGAAAAAAAAAAAGATTTTTAATCAGTGTATGACACAACGTTTAACTTCAGGGTATGGGAAATCGAGGTACAAAAGATGTACAAATACCTAGGCATTTTTTTTTATTACAAAATTGTTATTTAATGGGGCTGTCTTTATAACATTGTGTTACACTATGGAGCGCACTGATATTGTATGTACAGAAATAAAATGCAGTATCACATCCATTCTATATATATATATATATTTAAATAGTCATTTCATTTGGGTCCAACAAGAAATGACACATTTGTTTGATTGCAATTGATAATGAAAGCTCAAATACCTAAAATTCCCATAAGAACCGCTGACTCCTTTGATGGAATTTGTTGCAGGAAAGGAAGAATTTCATCTAACACAAACCACTTATCCAGGTATTCCAAAATCTTTCCCAAGCAGACCAGTGAATTTACTCGCACCTATTGGAGAAGGAAGTTAGAGAGGCTTTTCTATTAAGCCAAAGCAAGTGTGACACTGAGTACACATACAATCTGCTTTATTCACTAAGGTGAGTGACTGCACCTTCATGCATGCTACGCCTTGACTGAGTGGGGACAAAAGCCCTTCATCATGAAATCATTCCTTGCAAAGGTTCCAGGACACTTTAAGAATTCTAGATTGTTTAAGAACATAATGGCGTGGGCTGTTAAGGTGATGAGACCACTTTTTAAATTGCGTACCAGTGTTTAATTCCCTACTCACTGATACACAGGCTCAGTTGTTTGACGTGCCTCCTACCACTATATATACCGCTATACGTCATATGCCATAGTGATAACAAAAAATGTACTCACCGCGAGCGAGGAAGTCTGCAGACACGCAGTCTTAATTCTTGGTATCAGAGAGTTTTTCATGGATGGATAATCAATTAGGTTAGCAAAGGAAGGGATGATATTTAAGCACAGCTCCTACAAATATAGAAATAGGATCAACTTGGTATAACAGACCAGAGAATGTTTTTTATGGAAAAATAATGAGAATATTTTAGGGGAAAAATAAATCGGGAGCCGTAGTGACAGGGATACCTGAATCTGAATCGACGGGGCCTCTAGAGCCCTGTAAACCATGGGTAACACGCTATTCTTGATTTCATCAGGTGGCGTTTTGGTGAGAAGGAGATCCATTTTTTGGAGAAATATAAGAAGGATCTGGACACAAAGACAGCACGTGTTATGAATACGTTCAAAGCTATCGGAAACATCAAATTTAATTGGCAATTCAATGCCTTTCACTTACCATGTTGCTAGCCTGAAGGCATGGAAATTAAAAGTAACACAATAAATTAGGGTTTTCAATAAAATATATATATATATTGTTGTAATGATCAAAGAAGAACCAATATCTGCAATAAATTGTGAAATACAGGAATGGACATGCAATTAGAACAATTTTGGATACATTTGGTCTTTGGCTATTTTGGCCCCCTGAGGAACAACGGTTGTCCAGTATTCACTTTTTCTATTATAATATTTTGTTTTTATTTCCACAAAAGGTAGTAATAATAATAATAATAATAATACAAATATATAAACAAACCAGTGCACTCACATTATACTTAATTCACATAATTCTAAAACAAAAACATGAAAAAAGCCCTGAAATATAGGTACACTTAACAGTATATTTCCATGACATACTATCAGCTTTAACAATGGCCACTCTTGTCCCATCAGTAAGATTGTCTGGGAAATTAGTGCACATTTGCAGGTATATTTATTAGATTCAGAAAGTACACATCAGTTTTAGTTACAACAGACATAGAAGCTATCTTGGGCTTGTGTCACAATGTGGTCTATTCGCTAGAGAATGAAACATTTGAAACCTTCAATAATTCTAGGATTGTGAAGGAAGCTTCTCCTGAACAGACCTTATAAAAATGAGACAATAGAGTAGAGGAAGAGCTGCAGAATGGCAATAAGCAAACCTGAATAGGCTCCTGCTGTCTGAACACGGGCCCTAGTTCTGGTAGGATGAGCTTTATGTACTCTTCTTTTGTGCACTCCTCTGCAATCAGAAGTACGTTGGGCAGGACAAACGGCACCATATCAGGATTTACAAATTCAGCCGTCAATGCCGGCAAGATACGCTGAACAACAACGCGCTGAAAATAAAAAAGTGAAAAGAGGCACATATAACAGCGTGCATACAGGAAATAGAACCGCTGAGGAACTTAAAGCGACAATTTCGTTTCCTTGACAGCCCTACTAAAAATACAGATTAAATACAGATTTCAGTACTTTAATATGCATTCTTAAGAAAAATTTTAAAAAGTACTTATCTGTTATATTACTTGCAGCAGCAGGGGGTTTTCCTTGCTGCTTGAGCAAGAGTTCAAGGGTCTTGCACTTGCAAGAGGGGATAGCATTTTTCTAACCATTTGCAGTCCCAAAAACAATCTTCACATTCACTCTCTATTAATTAATCTAGTGCAAGTGGCTGAAGCAAACTAGCTTATTACTACTAATCGTTTTCAATTAAAATGAGATATTACACTTTTTCCGCATATTGTTATAGCACCATGATTAAAGCTTTGTTAACATTTTGTTTTATGAACTAGTACATCATTTGGTCACGGAGGGGAATGTCTGACCACTAAATCGTATTTCTGCAATCAGGTGGATACAGAGAGGGCGTTCAGATGTGATTTCGTGATATGACCGTTACCGCTTTAGTCATTGCATGTATATCTCTGGGTGCTTACAAACCTTTGGCAGCTTTGGAAGAACTTTTGGTAGCCCTTTAAAAAACTGTGACTTCTGGAGATTGTCTCGTTGGAAAAGCGAATCAAAATATTGCAGTGTCACAGCACCAACATCATCAAAAAAGGGGATCTGTAAGAGCAAAACAAGACCAAATAAAAGCCTCTTTAATCGGGAACTTATACAGCTACTTAAAAATGAATACACACAACGGCAGTAGTGTTTTTTAGCTCATGTATAGGTGGCATTTTTGATAAGCCATACACTTTGTAATGTGAAAGGCTTGACGCTGCCCTGAAATATATGTGGATGCTTCAGGCTAGTGGAACACCACAAGGTCTCTGCAAGCTACCATCTTGCCACAAGCTTCTGCAAGCTTGGATCTCCCCACTTGTACACCAACGTATTAAGTTACTCACGGCTAATTCGAAATACTGACTGCATACATACAACAAAAATTCTGGAGAATAAAAAGGAGTTTGGGTCGTGTATGTCTAGATGGCAATTACAAGGCCTTCTGTATGGTTCCACAGGATCTACTTCAAGGAGGATAGGCACCAAAACCCCAGTGTCTCACATGAAAGGACTTGCATAGCTCAGCGGTGCATACTTTAATTTTGATTATCCGTGAACATGTCCTTATTAGAGTTTCTAATTGTTATTGTATGTATAACAATTGCTTGAATCAATACTGTGGCAGCTGTTTGCAAAGGTCTACAAAAAAACATATCAAGGGTTTGAGCCAGTGTGGGGACTATTGACAATGTTAAAGAGTCATTGCTGGGTCTCAATATACGAGCATCGGGTCACACTAGATTTTACCTTTGTCATTTGATCGGCATCAGGCCTAACTGCAGGAGTCACATTCAGTAGAAGTTTCACATGTTCTCGCACATCTTCTGGAATGTTTGCAAGGACGTTTGGGTTTAAACGACTTAGCTGAAGTGAAAGGACAAGAAAAAAAAAGTTATTGGAACAGAACTTATTGTTAAACTGCATTATATTAAACTAAATTACACTTAAGAAAAGTAATATGGCAAAATTACGCGAGCATTTCCGTATTTAAAATGTTCTATAATTGCACAAAAATCTACTCTTGTTAATGCGGGAATGAAAGAGAATGAGGTAGTTAGGCTCCATCAAAAATAAATGTATTAAATATTAAAATTGTAGAGAATGATGCAGAAAACATACCAACAAATTCTGGCTATGTTACTATTTCCAGGAGTGGAACAAAAACTGATGTTTTTGCTACCTTGATATTAATATAATTGCCATTTAAATTTTAAACACAAAGGCTTCCCTCCATTAAGTACCGTAGAACATACCTGATCCAGCTGTCTGCTAAAGCTTTTATAGATATCTTGTTTGTTCACTTCAAAGATGGGCTTTCCTTTGTTAAAAACAGCATGTATGACCATGCCAAGCGAGTACATGTCACTGGCAGGGTCACAGCTCACAGACAATATATATTCAGGCGCCACGTACTCCGGATTCGGCAAACAAAGCGGCGGTAAGTTGGGATCCCATTCTTTACACACAAACTTTGGCTGGAATAAGGAAAATGGGCTTAATGATTTCAGACGCACAAAAGGCACAATGTGCTAAACCACACATGAGGCCTAAAGACACACAAAATGTAAACTATTCCCACGATATCAAATGTATAATTGGCGCAGATGGAGGAAGCTGCTTTCCGAGGCGCTCAGACGTACTCAGACCGGAACCATTTCAAAAACTCATTGCCCGCATCATCTCAGGGTCTGGAATAAGAAGCACAGACCTTGGATTTGCATGAAGAGCATCTTTGGTTCGGTGGGCGTCTGCCTACAAAGACCCGAGCTAACCTTTCCCTTCCTACCAAACGGAAAGAAGAGCACTAGGCGTGGTGATCTCCTGCCCCAAGGACCTTCCCCAAGTGTCCGCGTCGCAGAAGCAGTCAGGGACCCAAGGTGAGTGCATAGCCTCACCTCCGAGACACACTATGTGTGTGTGTGGGGGGGGGGTCAAGAGGGAAAGAAACAGGACGTTCTGCCTCACAGAAAAAAACAAAAATATAATTGAGATGCAATATAATATTTTTTTACTTAAATTTGCTTAAAGTGAACATTTAAAAATAAAGAAAAGCTATGGAAAGCATGCAACAAAAAATCCAAGCATTAGTATATTTGTGAAGTACCTCTTGATCACTTTGATTCAGTGCCGGATTGCAAAAATCAAAACCCATTATCTTCCATGCTCCCGTTTTATTCAAAATTATGTTCTCCGGTGTAAGGTTTGCATGGATCATCTTTACACTGCTATGTAAAAATGACAATCCTTCAGAGACCTGTGAGAGATATCATTAATGTTTATTGATTTATACAGTGCAGTCATATTTCACATAAACGATCAGTTATGAGTTACGCTTGGTAAAAACCTCTTGGGTTTGACATTTTTTAAGTGCAACCAAGTGTGCAGATCGGAAAACCTACCTGAAGCAAGCCATATTTTGTTTCTATATCATGCAGTTTGTGTTCCTTTATGTCAGAAGGCAGAGGAGATGGAAGGCTGTCCCAGCATCCAAGTACATTGGCCAAGCTTGCAAAGACTGGCTCTGTACAAAATGCAAGACAATCCCTGCACAAAATAAATGAATGCATTACATAAAGTCAGTACACATGCAGTCAAACAAAAACATAATAATCACCAATTAACGGTCAATAACAACCAGGATCGATTATGAGTTTAGTAACTTATAAAAACTGTCCCTGGAAAATATATTTCATAACAGTTTTTAGTTTATTTTCCAAAAACTTTTCTTTTGAGAAAAATGTAATCCATCATATGGAGATGCCTGGTTTAATGTGTGGACTTAAAAATACTATGTAGCCCTTGATTTGAAAAGAAAAAAAATTCAACTTACATCGCTGAGAGCAATTATGTAAACAGACAGAAGACAGAGAAAGTTTTGGAGAATAGAGACAAGACCCAAGCCTAAGGGGCTGATACCAATTCCCTAATCAATTTGAACTATTTTGATTGGGCTGTCGGAGATCCAAAAATGAATGTAGCGCATGTGGCCCTCTATGGCTGCGATTAAGAGTCCCTGGATTCAAAGACACGAGGACCCCAGCTCTTGCAGTAGACAGACAGACAACATACCTGGACTCTTCTAGTGGATGTTGGACAGTGAGCAGCCTTGGGTGCCGGAGCCGTGTTAACTGCTGAACACCTCGCTTGAGGGAATGAATAATTTGATCTTTTTCAAATTTCTGGTATTTGTCGATTAACTTTTTATCAAACACAAAAACAGCAACTTCCTATAGAGAAAAAGAAAGCATTAAAACAAAACAATAAACATACCAACGGGAAGATAAATGCACCAGGATGACAGACAAGCACACCAAAGAGCACAGCTCGACAAATCCTGGGCGCCAGGTAGCCATGGTGACTCGCCTCCGCCAGCTGCTCTCAAAATTGTGTAACTTTACTTAGAACGCAGATGCAACAAGAACATAGAGAACATTTCTCATAAACTAACCCCCTCTTACATCCTCCGACTTGTCTGCACAGCAAGTAAGCGGTCTGCTGCTGTCTCTCGTGGCCAGTAACGCAGGCGGCTGGGTTCGGTGTGCCCGCGGCACCTGCCTCAGTGTCCCCATAGGGCCTGGTTATAGGGGGGTGCTCAGGAACGTGCCCGCAGTACATGGCGAGGTGCAGACAGGTTGGAGGGAGTAAGGGGGGGTTAGAATGTGCAACATTTTTCTCTATGACCCAGTTGCATCTGCTTATATGTTCTACTTCATGATCTAAGTAAAGTTATACAATTTTAAAGTACGGCATTGCATTTGAAACCTTGTTTATTGTATGTGCCGGTCGGGCTGGGAGGCAGATTGGCAGAGGAACTGCACTGAGAGTAGCTGGCGAGCCACAGCCAGGATATCAGAGCATCAGGGGCAGAGGTACTGGGGAGGAGATAGGGCAATCAGCTGCAAAGTTTGGGCAAACTCCATCCCAGACCCCTGCGCCCCACTGATTACACAAGGGCATATCGAATTTGAAATGGAAGGGGTTAATACTGCCAGTTTGTTAACCCACTGCGTGCCGAGCAGATTACAATCTCATTTTATTGGCTCCGTGGTGCTTCTGTGTGATCTGAGGTCACTTGCCAGAGCTTGTGTGTGTGACTCGTTTGATGAAACTAGATTAGCGTGTGGGGATTTGGTTAGAAGGTCCCCATTGTACGGTCATTATAGAATCTGGGAAACGTGAGTTTTTGTTGCGAAATCCTGACTTTTGACAAGGTCTTCTCATACACCACTTAAATGCCAGGCACCGGAGGGGTGCTTTTTTTTACATTTCTTGGCTGGCTCCTAGTTCCAAACCAAATTTGCCAACCCCTGCCATGGAATAAGCATTTCATATTACTAGCTCGTATGTCCTCCTGTTTATCCGATAATGTTCATGTCACAGACTTGGGGCCTTTCATCGGCAGCTAATAAGGGTCATCTGCAAATTAAACAAATGCAGAATGCATTCTAGACTCTGCGTGTTAAGACGCGTTGACTTAAATCAGTACCTGGCTCAGGAGCTCAACTAGGAAGCTGAACTGACAAGAAATGTGTAGTCCGCTTGCTTAAATCCATAAGCAATCTGAGAACCGTAGTGAGTTTCCTCCTCAAATTGACCCAATGGGCGATAATCTCCAGAAAGTGATCATCCTAAAGAGTGCCTCAATCCAACTGTGCCTGTAATGAATGCACCCCCCAAAGCATCTACTTCCAGCCTCCTCGACAGAAAGTCATCTCAGGGGCCTCTTCTTCTATACCAGGCAGTATGTCTTATTTATTGTTTATTTTGCTTCCTTCGTCATTGTAAATTCTCTACAGAATCTGCTGGCACTCTATACATGAAACTTAAAGTAGGAATAATGCATGTAAGAACAAAACCAAACAGGAGATAAAGAAGAAAAAAAAACATAACATACCTGTTTAGTAGACTTTTTAGTGCCATTAAAGATTTTCCAGGCAAGTCCATTGCCACCACTGGCTATATGCTTTCCCACGTCGAATTCCCTCGTCACAGGATTGCCCATCACCGCACTGGTAACGTCAGCGGTTACCTTTGTGACAGTGTTTTTCAGCTTATTTAGCATGGACTCCATGTTGGTTTTTGTATTATCTTATGCACATGAAAAAAAGGAGATTAATGCGATCCGTTAATTATAAAATCCTCACAGAAAAAAGAAAATATAAATCAGGGAAAGTACAATAATGAAAAAGGAAATGATCCTTGAAAGAAAGCAATGCAAATGGGAAGAACTGTCAAAAATGATTTTCTGCCCATAGGTTTTGGATAAACACTTAATAGTAACATACAGTATACTAATATATATATATATATTATATATATATATATATATACACACATATACACAAAGTCTCGCTTTGACATTCCTGGGGGTTATTAGAGAAATATTCCCACTGAGACACGAAGGGATTCCCACCTCTCTTCTGAGCAAGATGATCCTGTGCTTTAAAGGGGTTTCTTCACCGGGATCAAAGCAAAATTATTGGGATGCCTTGGCAAGGAAATTTGATGGGTATGTCTTTTTTTTTAACCTTATTACATAATATTAGCAGTATTGAGGACACAAAAAGTTTGAAACTGTAAAAAAACGAATTTACAAGGGCACAATACCAGGAAGTCTATAATTATAATAATACCTATAACTCTATAAATAATTGATCAACAATTTAGGCAATGCTTAATGATAAACGTATATGAGCGGGTTGGGCTGCCACAGCATATTGCGTGGAAGCTGACAAATTCACTACATATAACACGTAGTTAAATCAGCAAGATGACATTCAACGCGCTGGGGTTTATTCACTATAGTTGGTAAGACCAACCCCACTGAGCTTCTGGGGCAGGAAGAGCTTGCCTGGCCCTGTATAATGTATAGTTAAGTCAGTGAGATTTCTCCAGATCAGCTTCACCCATCTGCATTACGTAGGGCCAGTTTAGGCATTGCTGCCGGAGAAACCGGTCAGCGTTGGTCCTTTGTTATGAGTATTTTAGTGAGGGTGGAACAACCAAAACTCTCCTGCCAACTCTCTTTTAAGTGAGTAGATCCCGTTATCCTGAATCACAACCGGTAGATGAATCTTGGGCTCTTTTAACTCCCTGTCTATATAATTACAAGCATACAATCCATCCAAACAGAGCAATGAGTTAATAACAGCTACTCAATGAGCATACACTATACATCATTACTCAAGTACAATATTCCATCTGAGTCACTGTTTATATCCCTTGAGGGGCTGATGGCTTATGTCCTGACCTGAGGTACCCAACTTACATGACGTTGGTCACAGTATAAGGCCAAATGCTGCATACCTCACTGCTTGCACCTGACAGGCCACCCCCACTCAGGTGATCCCCGTCCCTCTGCTGGATTCCTCCCCACTACCTCCCATACCCGACAGGCTTTGCTTGCAGACCCTACCTCTGCTGTGCGCGCTGTATTTTAGAAATCCTCAGTCTTATCTCTGACAGACAGAGGTGGCTCCGCACCTGTCAAGCCACTCTGCTTATTCTCCTCCTCAGGCGGCTCCACATCTCACAGCGCCTGACAAACACCTACGTCGCTTCCGCTCTGACGTTACGATGGTCTCCGTCACTGAGTTGTAAACCATAGAGTCGGGCACAAAACAAACCCGGAGAAGAATCATTCTCTAGCGCTTTGGCGTACATTTCTATATGACCCGCGATTCGCGAATAGATTAGAAGTTTATGAGAGGTTTTGCAACTATTTTACAGACTACATTAAAATGGCTCGTGTAGTAAAGACAAGTGAGAGAGTGTTATATCTGTCTCTATTGTTTAGTACCAGGCTATTATAATAAAGTCCTCTTGGAAACCCGGAAGACAAAAGAAAATCTTTGTCACGTTCGATGGACATATGTGTACTTTTCTAATTGTAGCACGAACTAAACCCCGCTTTGTAAAACATGCACAGATTGTACAAGTCGAATTCTCAAGCACTGTGTGCTAAAACAAAAAAAACACAATTACAATTAATGCTAGAAACACACTGCATTTGATTTTAGTATAAATATTTATTAAGCCCATAAGTTATCGCTCTTTCCCGTTTTTTTTTTTGGTTTGTTTTGCCCCATTTAAAGATGGTGAATTTTTTTGGTTGACGCACATGGTGCGTAACCACTAAGCGCATGAGCCCTATACACAAGATACTCAAATCGATTTATGGTTAATTTGCGTGTCTGTCACGGATGTCGTTGTGCTGAAGTGTCGCCCTAAAGGCCTCTTAAACACCTGACTAATATTCGTTAATACGGACCTTTGAGTGCAATTTTGCGTTGCTTCAGCATTGGGTGCTTGTTTGTGGCGTTAACCCTAGTGCTTAGAACTCGTTAATCTCTCGCTGGTCCTTGTGTCACGTGACGGGTTCTGGTAGAGCGTGACGTCGGCCGGTTGGGATGGCGGCAGATTTGACTCCAAGATTCCGAAGGATTCGTAGTATGGGCGAGCTAAGACCTCGCAGGAGAGGTAGGGGCGCCGGCAGTTGTGTGAATATATGTATATCACACAATGTATATCTCAACCAGACGACATGAAGTATTAAATACACCATGTAGATGTTAATGCTTACAAACACCTGTCGTCAGTGACTGGATCTATGGTTTAGGACGATGTCTATATATCTACCGGTACAATAGCTCATACAACTGAATGCCCTGCTTTATCTTTAATAAAACTCTATTTTTGTTACTAAATTGTGGTTCACTATTCAGTAGTCATTGGGAATAACTTGAATAGGTCAGAGTGTGTTTTCAGATTGGTGTTCTCTGTGCGCCATTAATTAAGTTAGCGTATACTCCTTTCGTCCATCAAATATGTAAAAAATATCTAAGGTGTTTTTGAGTCATTTAGTGTGTTAGCAAAGCGTATTCACTATGATTAAGATGTTACAGCGATATTAGAATAAGCCCCCTGTTAGAAGATTGTCATCATGACTTCCTAGACCCTGATATTAGAGTCTTTCTCCTAAAGAGAATAATAAATGGCTGAACATTAGGTAACCATGTTTGCGTCTTTCTCTAAGGTTACGCAGGACCGTTCCAGGCCACCCAGCTCTGGAACAGTATCATCCACGCGCTGAAAACAGAAGTGGAGGTGAAGAACCGGAGACAGCATCTGAGGACTTATTCCGGCTGTTTCACGGGGTCCGACGCCGTGGACGTTGTATTGTGTCACCTTATGCAAAATATGTATTTAAGCAGCCTTGATATTTCCCGGAATAAAGGCGTCCAGCTCTGCCAAGCACTCATGGAACACAAAGTATTTGAACCTGTTGCTTCCAAGCTCTTTAAGACGGATACTGATTTAGTCTTTGAGGACAGCAATAGCAATTTTTACAGATTTATAGAATCTAAAAAGAGCACCAACCTCTCATCTGAAGGAAAAAGTATTGGAAAAGTTAGGAGACTCTCCAGGTTGGTTTTATGGTGTTTATTTTATATATATCTATCTATATATAACCCCTCTCTTGTAATAGTATTTAACACTGAATGCCTTTAGATGTATTCAATGGCTAGAGCTTGTTTGTAGAACAGGTATGAGCTCCCCTTCATCATATTAGAATATCTTCCCTTTAAAAAGTTTGCTATTGTTTTATTTTGTGGAATTTGGTCATTTTTTAAACTTATCGTTCTGTATTTTCCACAGATCTGGACATGCCTCAACAATATGTAATCCATCAGCTCTGGACACTGCAAATGAGAAGTTAACCCAGCTGCTTCACTGTATATGCGATCATCCCAACGTACATCTAAATCCTGCCCTCAATAACTTGCCCACCGCAGTTTCACAGAAAGGTAAACAAGATTTAATGCCTGCAGACTGTTAACATTTTGGAATCGACTAATACGTTATGTATTTTCCAGAAAATTAAACAAAAAATCCCTATAAGCCTTGGGCCCTATCACCAATCTGAGATGTCAGGATATCTTGCCAAGCTTAGGAGGTTCAAAGGACCCATTGAGATTGTTTTCAATCATAGACATCGTTCTGAGACTACCCATTGCCCTGTACTAGAGCAACTACAGAAAGAAGAGCAAAAAAAAAGGAATATAAATTTGAACCATTTACTAAAATGGTGAGACATAAGACACGCTAGGACATTTAAAGGGTGACCCTCATCATTTTTAGTACTTGTATTACATTAGAGACAACAAAACAAATAAAACTTAAAAAAAACCTTTTTAACATAGTTAAATATTTTACATACGGTAAATATTTTTTTGACTGCAGCATATTAGCGATTTGTATGTGTTCAAGCTCTGTTTTAGCCCAATCTAATAGACAAACAGACTGACTCCTTCTCTTACTGCCTTGTGGCAAACAGAGTTGTCTTAAAGCTTAAAACAGGCTCATGAAAGGTATGGGTTTCTTATTTGCCATAAAGAATCAGCTCAGTGTTGTGTTTGAGAAGGGAAAGTTATCTGAAATATCACATGACCGCCAACTATGGTGGATTCTAGGTCTGCAAATAAAGTTTATTGGTACAAAATAAAGTTAAACCATGTTTTTAAATGCTTATATATATATATATATATTCCTGTGTACAGCACTGTAATGCTTAAAGGTGTGGACCCACGTAAATATTTTTCTTTAAGGCCAGTTGGGCAAGACCTCATCACTTTACTATTCCATGACTTCTTACTTGATGTCTATCTTTTCCCTAGTGAAGTCCAGTGGAGAAAAGTATGTAATGCTGAATAAACTAAGATTGAAAATCTGTTAATGGGAATACTAAAAAAGCCCTATTTGGTTAAAGAAATCCTTTCTCCCACAGGCTTTCGTTAGTTGGTGTCCGCATCTGGGCGATTAGGACTGAGCCATCCTATTTACTTTAAGGCGATGTGATGAGAAGCTAGGGTGTTAATACACGATAACACAGCTAGAATACATACAAATGGCTAAAATGCATGTGTGTTACGTGAAACTAGAACCACGAAAAATAACGTGATACTTCTGAAAGGTTCTTTTTAATGTGATATAAAAGGAGTTCCCCTTTAAATGTGTTTCTGCTGTTGCAATACAGTTTAGCAGCGAGCAAAATGGACACATGTAGACTCCTATTGTGGAAAAATAAAGGTTTTAGTGATAAATATATTTGAATTCAATGTATGGAAATATACAAAATGCTGTTCCATAATGATTATATGGTATATTTGTTTGTAGATACTGAAAACATATGGAAACAGCAGGTTATGGTACGGCTTCTTCAGTTAATCCACATTCCTGTACTTGAAGACATTTTGGAACCGCCAATTAGAACTGAGCACAAAACACACTTTAGTGATCTTATTGTTTCCAACACATTTGTAGACAGAGAGGTCCTGCAAACCATAAACTTGCCCAAGTAAGTATCAGTATATCTGTGAAATATCATCATCATTGTGTTGGGTTATCTTCATTTTCTGGGATATTCAGTTCTGCTCAGTCAGGATTGTTATTGATATTGTTACTTTCCCAGCTGCTTCGTATCAAACCAAAAGTTATTATACTTTTTATATCACTGCATCGATCCTTCACATTATAATCCAATATCAGCCAAAAAAGGCAATATTAGGTGAGCAATTACATTAGCTGTGTTTTGATTTTTCCATCATGTTTGAACACTTTGTTGTATTGATATGACTCCTACAGGTGATGCATGACTTAAATAGAAACCTCAAGATATCTATTGCAGCCCTTAATTAATTTCATGACACTCCACCCCATTCTGCACAGTGTTAAGTGACCCTCCACCTTAAAAACATAGACAACTCTGGGATGAAGCCTACCTAGAGAAGGTCCCATGCCTCATTTGCTTTGCCTGGAGAGAGAGATGATTCTGGTTTGTAATTAAAATAAATAGTGATGTCATAGTTTGCTATATATATTAGTTTGCAGTATATTTTACTGCATCAAACATTACAATCCTAGAGCAGTTTCATTGTTAACGCGGTGCAGCATAATAGACGTTTCCATCCAAGTTGGATTTGTTTTGTTTCTTTGTTATTTCTCTCCTAGGCTGGATAGGTGGCTGGCTGCGGCTGTCGAATGCTTGGAGTATTTCCCCGATCAGCAGATAGTAATGCTAAGTCAGCAGCTGCCGCAGAGCAATTTTGCAAACGAAGGCCTGGACCTGTATAAGAAAATGTTGTTTGATGTTATTGCAAAGTATTACACTCAGGAGAGAGATCAGTTTTTGGACAGTTGGCTTCTCAAGATACTTGGGGGAATTGTTGAACTCCTGGGTAAGAGAATTTTCATTTGTAAATCATGTCATACCCGTCTGTGGGGTATGTAGCTTTGGGAATATGACCACAAGTTATGTCTGCTTAAAGGTGCCGTTCCGCCTACTCTGCTTAATTTAAAACCTTTGTAACTAAATGCAGCATTAGAAACAATTGGCGGTACCAAATCCTTCCCAGAAATAATTCTTTAATCAAATAGAATTTTACCCAACTCATCCATGCTTGTCAAATCTCATCCAAGCAGTCACTGCCAAGGATTTTCTACTTATATATGATTGGGCAAAATGGAACTGCGCCTTTAACATGCAATTTTTAATACCATTTTTTTGTTCTAAGCTGCCTTCATAACAAGGTTACTGATGCAATGTATTTCTACAGAGCGTGGAAAGGAGACCCCCGTTTTAGAAGCCGTGCAGCTGTACCTGAGGTTACTTGTTTCAAAAGCAAGAGAGGAGTTCCGCAGATTAGTGCTATTCATGGCAACAGCCTCTGACACTAGTAGCTGCAAACTGCAAAAACAAGTAAAAAAAAAAAAAAAAGTGTTTTTTTCCCTTCATACTGTCAGATAATGGTCATTCAAGTGATAACGTTTGCATTCCTATTAAAGCTTCATTTCAGCTCTTTAAAAAATATAAAAAGGGGTAGTGAAAGTGGAAAAATGGTTTTGTAGCAAAACAAATAATGCTGCTCTTTTAAAGTAGAACGTTAAATATGTGAATTGGAATTTTAGAGTCATGAAAGAGCAAAACATGGAGAGAAAGAGCTTAAAATGGTCTCCGGTGGTGTCTGCAGTGATGTAGGTTAGCATTGACTAAAACCTGGTTTTCTCTAATAAATACCTGCTGACCTGCAGGCTGCCATTGTTGATGGGATATTTTGGATGATTTTCCTTGCTCAGACACACTGAGCTGATTGAAATGGTAATGAAGTCATCCTTGTAAAATTAAATCCTTTTCTCCATAGACTTTTATTGGACAGAGTTGTGTGATTAAGACTGAGCCATTCTATTGTTTATCAAATGGTAGTATAAGGAGCCAAGTTGTTTTGAAGACCGGGCTAAGATAACACACCTAGAGTACATACAGATTACTAAAATACAGGTGTCTGTCAAAAATAATGCATTTGAAGTAGCGTCTGTACCACAGGGATAGAGAAGATCTAAATAGATCCCTTTGGTTTTCTGGTTGGCAGCTATTGCTCGGGGAAACCTCTTATCCAGGACAATTTAATTGCATGATATACTGTAAAGCCCTGGCAGATGACTGCACATACAATTCTGCCCTTTCTGTACTTTTAATAAAGATGTCTCTTTTCTCCAACAGTTTGATAACAAGGCGGTGGTGACCAGGACTTTAACCAAAATACTTTTCCAAAGCCCAGTAATTTCAAAAGTCCACAGTGAGGAATTTACTGTGTTTTTGCTGGAAAACTGCAGTGAGCTCTTTAAGGTGAATGGAAATATTGCAATGTTATTATTGGGCCATAATCAGCATTTTCTAGATCTTTTAAAGTCCTCTGATTTACATTTATTTTTCCCCAGCTAAACCATTTATTCTCAGTAACTAAATTGTATACTTTTGTGCTGTCCAGTGCTGGCACAAGTGTACAATAAAGGCTGTATTTTGCTTAATTACTGCTTTACCTTAACTCATTCTTTTATTGTTCGCTATTAAACCATGCAGACACCTGTTGCTTTATTGGATCTTATAAGTACAAAACTGAGGAGTGTGCAGAATGGTGAAGACCCTGATACTCACTCAGGTACGTGAACCACGGTACAGCAACTCTTATTGTATGTATTGATTATTTTTTATCTCAGCGTTTCAAACGTTTAATTGTGCGTTTAAGGGGGGGGGAGAAAAATACCGTATTCCCTTCATTATAATACGACGCCTCAACATTTAAATATTATTTTAGGAAAAAAACCTGAATATAAGACTACCCTATAGGAAAAAGGTTTTACTAGTAAATATTAATTAATGTAAACTATTTTTCATATTTAATAACAAAAACTATAATTGAGAAAAATAATTTTTTTATTTCCTTTTATTTGCCAACTTGACCCCCTTTATATGCACATCTGCCCCCCCAGATATGCCTCTTTATATGCCACTCTGCCTCCCAGATATGCCTTATATACCTGCTTATATGCCCCTCTGCCTCCCTGATATGCTTTTTAACCCCTTATATGCCTCTCTGTCTACAGGAATGCCTTATATGTGCCCCCCCCGACTTAACAATGCTTCCCCAGACTCGTTGTGATGCGAGTACATCTGCTGCCTGTTCCGCCGGGGCTTCTATGACTGAGCACCGGAAGGTCATGTCACAGAGGTTGTCTGTGCGCATTGCGCAGACTTTCACCGGCTGCCAGGGATCCTCCTCTCTGGTCATGTCACGCCGGCACTCCATCATAGAAGCCTCCAGAGGAAGTGCTGGCAGCAGCGGAGGTTACCAGAGAGGAAGATCCAGGTCCCCTGCAGCACTGCAGAGGATCTGGATCTTAGTTTTGTAGTCAGACCTCTATTTGAGGTCTGATTATAAGATGACCTAGTCCTAGAACATAAGACGAAGGGTATTTTTCAGAGCGTATGCTCTGGAAAAAACCTTGTCTTATAATCGAGCAAATACGGTGTATACTCCTTGAACATTAAATGAATTTGCTTGTTATAACTGCAGCTCGATGAGTGCAAAAAGCAACTCAACTAAAACAGAATGCAAGCAGGTTCTTCTTGTGTAGTAAGTTGGCCCCCAGGATTTTCCTTATAAAGTAGCCTAGTCTATGTGAATCATGCCACACAACTGGACAGCTCTCCCCACGTCTAGTACAGAGAGAAAATATCGAATTAACTACTTAATGACAGACTCCGGGAAGTCACTCTTGTTTTATGATCACTTTTGGGTGATGTTGGCACTTGCTTACATTACATGGCCTGCTCGTGTTAGGTGTTATCCTGTATGTAGTAGAGTATGGAATCTTACTCCTTTAAGCTAGAAAAACAGTATGGGATCTTACTCCTTTACGTCTCCCTTCATATGCAACTAAGATGAATGTTTTTTTTGTTTACCTGTTAAAGGCTTCACGTTTTGCCAGTGTTTGACACTTGAGGAGTTTGAAAAACAACGTTATTACTTCACAGCAAGCGAACTGCAGCTTTTAGTTGAGACTATCAGCCGGGATAACACGATCGCGGAGAAGAAGAGGAAGAAAATGATGAAAGATTTCCAGAAGCATCACCCTTCAGCTTTTAGGAAACATCCCCTGGACTGATTCACCTTTGAACATTTTTTTCCGTTTGCACTATGCATGACACTAGCTGTGTTTTCAAGGTTACTTGCCACGTTTTTCGTGGGACAACGTTACTTCCACCCGAGGTAAAAATGTAGGAAACGTGTAGCTGTGAGAACGTCTTTTACTTGTAACATAGGGTAGTGTTTTGGGTGTTAGTGAATTACTACTGATTTTAGGTAACTTTGGTTTTAGCTGCTACAGCCTTAGGAGAAGGGATTGTTAGGAATTCAAGATTTTGATTTCTAAAGACTAATTTATTTTAGGTGTGTTTGGTTTGTAAATATTTACATTAATTAGGGATTGTGCAATTGCCAGCATTGTAAACATACATAGGTAGAGGTATATATAATTCATCCATAGATGGTGCTAGCCCAATTGATAAAGGTAGAGTTGAAACAATTCTACATGTGAGATTTTACCCATTCAGCTCTAGTGTAGCCACGCCGGGTGCCACGCCGGGTGCCACGCCGGTCACCTAAGAACAGGAAACCAAGGCTACAATTCACACAGGCTCACCAAAATTGGACAATGGAAGACTGGAAGAACGTTGCCTGGTCTGATGAGCCTCAAGTCTGATGAGCCATCCTGCCTTGTATCAACAGTTCAGGCTGGTGCTGTTATGGTGTGGGGGACATTTTCTTCGCACACTTTGGGCCTTTTATTACCAATTGAATGTTTCCAGCACCTGGTAGAAAGTATGCTACGAAGAATGAAGGCAAAAGAGGGTCCGACCCAGTACTAGCAAGGTGTACTTGGTAAAGTGGCCAGTGAGTGTAAATCTGCAGTCCTGTGATTGGTGCCACAAGATGCAACGCACAATCCATAAGACAGAGGGGGATACAGTGTGTGAATGCAAACTTAGTGGTAGGAGGAGACAACTTTTATACTGGATGTGGTATTTTTGATAGAAATTATTAGCACAATGTATATAAATTGTCATAACCTCCATTTTTTTAAACTATTCCTATTAGAACTGTCAGTACTACTTGGGTTGCTGAAAATGCAAATAGAATCTGGCTATTCTGCATCTGGTTAATTTAGAAACCCCCACTTGGGCTCTGCTGATCTTGAAAAGAAAAATATTGAAGAATGTTTGCACTTCTTATCAAAGTAACATTGTATTGATTAATTTATGAAATATTTGATCATATGTCTAGAACTAAAATGGTTTGTACTGAAAGTGCACTTTAAATAAAGTCTTGTGCTTTTGTGTTGAGGTGTAGCCTGGTATCTTGAAGCAATGTATTCAACTAGTCATGGCAGTAGATGTGAATGTATCTGGAGCCCGAAAATGGAATGCCAGCGCTCATCACCGCACTCCAAGTATAAGTATAAGAGAAATATGGGCAGGACACAAAGCAAACGGCTTATTAACTACAGAGGAGGAATTGTGGTTTCAGCTCCTACCCTTCATTATGCATTTCGAAGGGAACTTCTGTTTAACGTTTAGTTAAATCAGTGGATTTTCTCCAAATACTCTTCACCCACTGAACTATGTGTTATACTGGCCCAACTCGGCCCTTCATAATTAATAGTGAAACCAAAACTCTCCCTTTAGAAAATAAACCCAAGAGTCCATGGGACTGGCAATAGGATCAGAAAGCAACATACACCCCTTAGAACCCTGTATAGCCAGGAGTTAAATCACAAACAAGTTACTGAGGACGCGCCAAGTATAAGGTCAGGTCTGGCATGTTCTTTATATTCACAGGGAGTCAATTTACACTTTAAAAAGAAAACATTAATCACTAAAAGCTTGCAATATTTTCACAATTTTCAGTGGATTTTATCAATGGGTGTATTTATCAATGGGTGTATTTTATCAATTCTTGACATATTCTCACTAGGTGAAGCTCTGATTAAATGTGCTAGAAGAAAGCATGTGTAATTTCTAACGGTCTGGAAGCAAAATAATATTTTTGGATATTTTTTGAACATTGATTGGATTGAGTCATCATGGAACACAACACTGTCCCAGAATGTACAAAATGACCTCATTGTGTTCTGGTAGGGGAATCAAAGCCCTGATTGTTATTGTTACTGAGAACTAGTGAAACGAGCACACAGCACCGGTAAAACCTTGTCTCTGTAAAAATGCCTAATCTCTGTTAAAAAGAGGAAACTTTTTTTTTTTTTTTTAAATGAAGGATAGTCATACAAATCCAGATGAGATGGCTGGCTGTAGTAAAGCTCACTTTTGGTTTACTAAATGAGACAGGGAATTTGGGATTGAACAGAACCATTGCGGGGATCTGGCTACTACTGGTACGACAGTTGAACCGGTTGGCGCAAATAGGGCGACTGGTAGTGCGGAAGGACCGAGGATACTCTGCAACAAGCAGCCAGCAACGAAGGTCCTTATTGCATGAGCAGGACTATACCAGGCCCCTACAAACGTTTAAACAAATTCGAAAGAAGTTTGGAATATAATCTCACTCATTTATCCTATTGCTGAGCGTCTTTTTGATTTGTTTAAATGTAAGAGCACAATCGCTGTGAAGTAGAGACTGTAACCAACTGAATGAAGGTTGATAATCTCAAGTGTATAAATGAAACAGACGAACACTGCTTGCATTCTGTGTTTCACCCTTACTTTGTATGTATTATAAAATAGTACTTATTGGCCATATTCATATACTCGTCAGGCTTCCGGGAAGCTAAGTTTAAGGCAGTTTAAAAGATCGTCCTCCCAGCAGCAAACAAAAAAAATCAGCTTGTTTTCCATATGGGTTAAAACGCATCTGCTTTTGTGTTTATTGATTCAACACTGCTCTAATTCTTAGAGGTTGTTTCCTTTTTAATGAAAATCAAATAAATAATGGAACAAATGCAGTAATAAAAGGATATGTACATATTAACAAAAGTGAAAATGTGACTTATATATCAAACTTCTCTTCACAAATACAATGGCCATTTTCTTCATATTCCTCTCTAGTTACAACCATATCTTCAAAGTCATCATTTTCCGATATTAATTTTCCACCTTCCCAAGAGTAAGCTATAGGGCTGCAAATGGCAAAAAAGAGACTCTTAAATGGTTTAGCATTTTAACAGACAGATATCCATATGGTTGTTACATCGAAACACTGTTATTTGAACTTGAGAGCTTGCAAGTTCGGAGGACTTCATAAAATCATCAAATAATTCAGAACTTCACAGCTCTACAGAAAATACACAGTTAAGACAATTCATTTTAATCTTATGCTTCATCATTTATTTAATAAAGAATATATATATATATATTCAAGAAGCAAATGATATGATTAAAATAATTGTTTTTTGTTAATTATGTTGATGGCACTAACTAATCTATTCAATATGCACTAGTGAATGAAAAGAGGAACGTCTATATGCCCGACCTCACCAGCCGCTGCACTGGTAGTTGTGCTTTTGTGTGCAACATTCAAATAAGACACAATACTCACTTCTCAGGTAAAAAAACGGAAACATCGTAGTCTGTCGGCGTGAGCTTGCGGACCTCCGAGAAGACCCGCTCCCTGAACCCCGGAAACAAGGTGCTTCCTCCAGTGAGAACAATATTCTTAAAGAAATGAGGCTGCATTTCTAGGATAGAAGAAAACACATTTATGCTACAACTTTTAAATTGATTTTTTTCCCATTATTTTAGGCTGTTTAAGTCAATAACGATCATACAAAAAATGGCATCTTTAATAAAAGGCACATAATGGGTTTCTACAACACGGTAGAAAGAGTAGGGGGCTGTGCAAACATACCTTCTGGAAGATTGTGAATGGAATGCACAATGGCTTCTGGAATCCCCATTTCTTGAATCCCTATGTCTGAAGGATGGAAAATGATCTCTGGAACCGCAAATCTCTCATTAGTCAAGCGGAGTATTTGCTCCCCTGCTGTAGGCTTCCCGCTAAACACCATCTCTTCCCTTGCCTGTTCCAAACACAAACCACACACATTTGAGATATATATACGGTATATATATATATATAATATATGTGATCTGGCAAAGTGAGCTGCTCTTTTCATTGGCAGAAAGCACAGTCCTCCAGGGTATAAGGTACAGGACTACAGTGTCTTCAGCACTTTCACGCTCTGCACTGTCCTGCTCTCAGCAGTCCAGCTTCCATTCTGTCTGTTCTAAGGTCTGCCTGTTAAAGCCTCAGCAGCTCCTCATTAGGCCAGGTAAAGGGGGTACAGGCTATGGAGGATTCTGCATCCCAAAAGCTTCCTTCTACTACCGTCCCATGCACTGTCACTATGTACACACATATACAGACGTTGACTTGTATGCCTTCTATTTAAATAATAAAAAATTAAAAAAAAATGTGACATTTCGTTATTTCTCTCTTAACTTTAGTAAAGTACGGTTATCTTCTGGACGGTGCTGAATGTTTGTGTATCCCGGTCCCCCGGTGGGATGATGAAGGCATTGCAGAGGTTCATAGCACTTTCCATTACTGTCCTAGCTTTAACAGGAACAAGGATAAAATGCAGCATTCTCTGTCTTTTTTTCTTAATATAAACATATGTTTACCTTAACAAACCCCTTCTTGATTGTGCTGAAGTCTGGTAACACATAATCTATCATAACAGTGTTCTCTTCTCCTTTCAGCCTATATAAACAATGATCGATTAGAACAGGAACTAAACCATTGCATTAAAAAAAATGCCTTGCCCTGTGTAATACATACTTTGCAATATCCATATCCCTATAAAAGTCTGTGGATACATAGCATACATCCTCTTTTACTTGGTTAATGACATGGGTCTCGTCCATGACATGTAGCTGTCTGTAAAAGAAAAAAATACAATTGGCTCAGATGCAACACAACATATCCAGAGACTAATCCAGAAATACTGATGTGACATTTAATTGAGCAAAATATAAATAAAAAGTGAATGGCATATATATATATATATATATATATATATATATATATATATATACATATACTCGCACACACACACACTTAGCGAAGTGAATTTTGAGACAACATAATGGCCTTGAAATGTCAATGTAGAGTGGTTCATACCTCTACTTATTTAACTGAAATCTAGTTTTAAGATTGATTAACAAGGAGGTGAAGGGGTGTCAGTAATCTCATTCCTCACACAAGTCAATATAGCAAAAAATCAATAAGATACTAGAATCTAGTAAAATAACTAAAGTGTTTTAAGCATTACTCGAGAGACTTTTTATGTTGATATTAATGTAGAACTGGTATTCTAATTACTTCTTCATTACCCCAACTAAATTCTATGTACAGTATATATATTTATCTGAAGCCCTATGAACATTGATTGCGAGTTTAAATAGTTTCCAAAGTTTCATAATTACCTGTATGAGATAATCTCTTTTAAATGATTTGTTAGCAGCTTTCCACCAACATTAATTCTGGAATAGAAATCATGGAACAAATAAAGCTATGAGCTCAATCATATTCTTGTGTTCACAGAAGCTATGCTTGGAAGCCCCAACTTGCCTTATAATCCCGTCACGTTTTTTCTTACTTCGACAATACGGCACGATATGTGTGAAGGAATAGCCGCTGTCTACAATGATGCAGCACAGCTCTGATGGATTGTCACGGAAAAATCTGTGTGCGCTTAGAGCTCCGGCTGTAAGACAAACCAAAAACGGTCACGCTAAAAATGATCAAAACAATCAATATTTCAATTACAGAATACTAGGCACATTTTAAAAAGCTATAAGACAAACGTAGCTGGTGCATAATGCTCACAAGCCCCAAATAAGTCAATGATAATGATGCTGGAACTCTACAAGGAAAGAACGTATACTGTATGTCAATATTATATACACAGCCAACAATTATCTCTACCAGCCTGATGGATTTTGGCACAGCTCCGAAACAATTCTCACCATTAACCCGGAGTGCTGCTTGGAATTGATATTCTTCAAACAAAATCTCATTCATGGACTCTTGTATTGAAGTGAAGTTAAAATAGGGCTCAGTGATAATGATGTTGGTATCAACAAAGTCCACCTAGTAATTAAAAAAACAAACAGATTCATCAGAACAATGACAACGGCCTGGTCACAAAGTTTGAAGAAAACGTACCTAAAAAATTCTCACTGAGAGTATTATCAGTCCAGACTCATGATAACACAACAGAATAAGCGTTTACACCAATGCTTGTGTTATCGACTTTTTTATTACAATATCACAGAGACTTTGGGGTTTATTTACTAAAAGGAGAGTTGTCAGAAGAGTCTGCAGGACTGTTGACTTACAAGGATTAAGGGCCATCTCTAGCAAATTTCTCCAGGAGGGAGGGTTGCGCTAGGTCTACATAATGTAGTTCAACAGGTGCAGAGATGTTGACGAAATGTCGCTGATTTTACTAAACATTATGCACCAAGCTCTTCCTGCAGGAGAAGCTGTCAGGGGTGAGCTCTTCAGAACGTATAGCACAGGGAAGATGCGCAAACACAACTCTGCCTTTAGTGTTTTAGTGTTCTGTGCTCAAACACAATTGAACTGGCATTAATATTGTGGCAATTACATCAACACAAGCAAACAAGACACATTGGTTGCTCTTTATGCATTCTACATCTTTAGCATTATTGGAATGAATTATCAAAGATAGGTATTTTACCTGAAACATTTCCTTCCCGAACAGATAATCCCAAACCTGTCTTTGGACATCCCAGTTCACCAAGTAACCCTGTTGTAAAGTTATAAAGACACATTTCTGCATGAATAAATAGCATACTGACTTTTAAGTAGAAATGTAAAAGCCTGACAAAAGACATGGCGACATGCGCCAACTATTATTACTTCTAGTTTCTATCTATTGTTTTGATATTTGGTATATCTACAACTCTGCCGCTGCTCAATGGGCTCCGATCTCCTTAACCTGGCCCATTGACACCATAAAGGACTGTGCCGGGCTGGTGCAGCCTCTACACAACAGTATCTGGCAGAAAGCCTGGCAAACAGCCGTTACGACTGGCCAAGTAGGTGCTACCCATGAGTATGTTGTTGCTTTCATGTAAAATACATTGTTGTTTATTAGTAGAACAGTAGAAACAACTCATGAAATGTGATTTTTGTTCTGCAAGAAAGCTAGCTTTTATCTGTACAAATCATACGTAAGTTTTTTTTGGCAGAACATTTTTACTGAAGCTGCACGCTTGTACAGCCAAATCAACAAATATTGGCAATGGGCAATGGTGGTCAGAACACTCATGTAACCCCATTACTGAATAAACAGCAGTCTTACCTTTTGAAATGGGAGAATATAAAAGAGGCCAGAGGGGTCTTTTACTTCATCAATCTGATTGGCCGTAAATGTTTTTAGGCGAGCGGTCTTCGATCTGAACTGACAGTTGGGAATTACACTGTAAGGAAACAAAACAACGTGTTATAACAGAGATCCTCCTTTAATAATTGTGGTATATAAAGAAATCATCTTGCATGGGTGCTTTTGTCAAGTAACAGTCTTCCTGTAAAGCGTAACATCTTATATTTTGTTTCCAACTCAGCGAACCACCGTCAAACTCAAAATTACAAAATAAACTCAGACTGCGCTCCAGAAAACACACTTCTAGCTCATATGTAGAAATCATAGTAGTGTATTGAGCTCATGTATATTTTCATTCATACATATTCATTGTGACTGAATACTCAGGCTATAGAAGAATGAGCCCATACCGATAAGAGGCCATAGAAGGAAAAGGATCCGAATATTTAATCTGGTCGGTTGAGAGAATTCCCTTTCTATACTTGATGAGCAAACATATTAAGGGTAGTGAATCTGCACCTAAGAAGGATCTGGTACATCATAACAGCATGCATTAGACCTGGAAGGATGGATTTTTTTTATTAACCTGGTTTATTTAGATCACGTGGACAGACTTGATTCTCTGAGGAACTGGATTTAGGACATTCTGCCAGATTATCTGTTGGGCTTTCTTGGAATGGGAAGTATTTGGTGTCACCTGGACAGATGAACTAATAGTTAAGCGATTTGCGTTATCAGTATGGGAGCATTTATCTATAACCTATTCAGGCACTATGGATGAATGACGATATATTTAGATCAATAATATTTGTAGTATTTATTTTAGTTATGTCTTTATATGAACCAGAGGTGTTCTTTCCAGAGTGTGGTCTGAGTTGATTTTGTCACATCCGTCGCTACTAGTTACAGCCTCGGCTAGCATGAGTGCTCCGCGACTAAGTCCAAGGGGACTGCCATGGCACTCGAATGGTTAACTGGACCCAATTAACAATTAGGCAATACACATTCATTAAAGTGACTAACTGCTATGATCCAATGACTCATTATAATGCATTACTATTATACCCTCCAGAAAGCCCTACAGCTCGGGGGGCGGCAGAACAATAGACCCCCAATGACTAGAAACAGCAAATTGCGTTAACCATTTCGCTGGCTTGTGTCACGTAACTAACTGGTGATAATGGGTCGCACCTCACTTCGCCGTTGTTGTATCCGATTTTAGCAGTGTACGCGCCGTTATCTAAAACCAACGTGCTCATCTCACTGGATTACAGAGAACTTCCCGCATAACGTGAAAATCCTCCAGCGGCGGGCGCGCATCCGGATACTCTATGGTTCGCAGAGCGCTAGAACGGCGCATCCGACTCCAGTCACAGTGCATTGTGGGATAGCGGAGGGCAGCGGAGCTTTCGAATGGTTGTCACGTTGTATAGATTGGTGAAAAAACAAAAATAAAATAAAAAGAAGGAAATAATTAGAACCGCATCTGACGTAGGAGAGGTGCGGTAATCACTAATATAAACAGTAAGGTTTTTCCTCAATGTTTACGTCCAAAAATCCTCCGCCCAGAACAATTCTGGGACATTGTGGTAGACATCAATCAGTAAAATGTACCCCTGGTTTCCATGGTAATTGCACCGCGTTTACAACTGAGCACTTAAGGAGACAGTACACCTGTTTCATTATTTATTGAAACGTTCACCCTGTTGATGAGTGCCGTTTTTATGTGTGTGGTTAAAAAAGTAACTGAAATAAAGTCTATGTAGCAAGATAAATTTTGATTATTTTCGGAGAAAAATAAATATAAAAGGACATTGAAGAAAGTACCCCAGCTCCGTCTAGAAGTCAAAGGATAAATTGCTATGTTATATACAACTCGTTATGTCCTGTCTACCCATTGTACAGCGCTACGGAATTTGATGGTGCTATATAAAACAATAAATAATAAAGGCTGGTGTCAGCTGAATAATAACGTCAATACAATTTGTTTTCCTGGAGGCTATGCTAGTGTCTGGGAGTGTGATTCTTCTAATGCTGTCTGTTTTTTTATATTATTAAAAATGAAAAAAGTTGAAGTTACAAAAAGAAAAAAAAAGGTAAGGCACAAGATATGATAAGAAATCGAACTAGGATTACCAAATTAACCATATTTTCAGGGTGCGTGTAATTTGCTGTACATAACCTATAGCCCAGGGGTGTCCAAGTTTTTTCTGCAGTGGGCCACTTCATCAGCTGTTAGCAATCACACTCCTATCATGCCAAGTCAGCCAGCACATGCTGGTAAAGGGTGGCTGTAAGTGATGTGCAGACCCCATACTGCTGGAAGCATCATTACACAAGGGGGCAGCTAGCCAGGTTTCAGCATGTACTGGCTGACTTGGCATGATAGGAGTGTGATTGCCAACAGCAATCACAGTCCCATCATGCCTAGGTTCCAGCACTTACACATCCATGCTATCTCACACACACTCATTCATACACTCATTTATTCACAGATTCATTCTCTCAATCACACATACTCATTCAAAATGACGTCATCTTCCGGCGCTCAGCATTACAAGCCGGCACCGAGACAGAACAGGGAGACTCGCGGCAAGTAGGTACTGACAACTTGGGAAGCGAAAACCACTCGGCACCCCTCTCTCTCTTCCGCTTTAAAAAACAAAAAGGGCTTGGGGCGGCAAAGTGCCACCCCTTCAAAAGTGCCGCCTGGAGCAGTTGCCCCACTCGGCTCCATTGTCGGACCGGCCCTGGAGTTACCTTTAACCCTTTGAGTGCCTGGGTCAAACAGCTTCCCCCTAGGAGGGCAGTTTAATTTTATTATTTGAGTTACATAGGGCAAATATATTGCAGTGTCGCGCAAAAGGTACAACAGAAATTACATTTTGGACATAAACAAAAGGCAAGAAAGGCCCTGCTCCAGTGAGCAAATTATAAAGGTTACATTTTACGGCCAGCCTTATAAAGCACAACTCAGAAAGTTAAGGCAGGTACGATGGCTAACGGGATATTACTGCGGCCCAAATAACACACGCAACCTTTTTAGCGGTGCTGATGAACTCCCTACACCCACAATGAAAACCTTTCCTCCATAGACATTTATTAATCAATGTCCAGACTGAGCCGTTCTATTGTTTACCACAATGTAGTATGGTAAGGAGTGTTAATCCAGTCACAAATGACAAATATGCACCCATTTCAAAATTAAAAAAAACCTATAGTTTTCCCACCGATACGTGAGTTTTGGAAGCATGTTCAAGCTTTCCTAGTGAGCCTAAATATTCAGGACTTCACCCATTGTCTTTAATGGTCTTTACTTGATTTGTATCAATGTTGTCCTTTACTTTACAGAAAGTAAGGCATCTAAACAAAAAAAGTTCATGTCACTAATTCAGGGACATGGAGACGTCTATATAAGAACATAGTGGGCTAAAAGGACAAGCCTGCACAGACTTTACATGTATATTTATTTTCATCACATGCTAACATGGCCCCTGGTATGTAGTTGGCGCCTCACACTTCACCTTGCCACAAATATTTCATCGCCTTTGTAACAGTTCCGTGTAAAATGCTAATATGTAATTATACTTCGCGCCTGCTCCAGGCTACTCAGGTTGCGGTAGCGGCGGCTGCAGCTGCTAGAGCGGCGCCAAAAACCCGAGCGCGGCCTCTGGCGGGCTTCGTAACCATAGCACTACGTATAGAATGGAAATTTTCGCTCCGACAGTAGCCTGATGTGCCTTACGACCCTTTAAATTATCACTAACCGTAAAGCGAGCCGAGCAACCCTTCTTTTGAGGTCAAGTAGTTTACATACGACAGTAACGTATCAACGCTAAGTCCCACCCACAACAGTGAAGGGGACTTGATTAACATGGCCCCGCCCCCCACCAACCGTGTTCTGAGAGGAGGAGGGGCACTTCCGTAAACACGATACGTCAGCAATAGGAATGTACCATTCCGTTTTCTCGGTTTTCTTTCAGTGATCGCCGGTGCGAAGCTAAAAAGGGATAAACGGGCCACGGTGAGTACTCGATACTAATGCTGTGTTTGTAAATAATAAAAGGAAGTCGGATGTAGATAGGGTTTGTTTTCCGCTGATGCTGGTTACACTTGAGACAGTCCCTCCTCCCCTGGAGCGATCAGCTGTGAAAATGAGCTTATGTAGAACAAAAACACCAGATAGAGACAGCGAGGCAGGCAGCGCACACAGCGGTATACCGAGGCCAGGCAGTAAAATAAAAGGCAAACTTACATATAAACAACCACATTGTGGGCAGTACACGTAAAAACTCTAAGGATATGTAATAGGTGGCAAATATATGTACACAGGGGGTATATTCACCACAGGGGGCTTAGAGCAGAGGTTAACCACTTAGTACACACCAGAATATTCCAGGAACCTGACATGTTCTCCTGATCCGTATACTGATTTGTAAGTAACAGAAAAGAGTTATTCTTTCTACGCGAGACAAACACCGAGGGTTGCTGTTTGATGAAAGCAAAGCGGGTATTATAAGCCTAATAAGACCTATTGATCAGCAGAAGGACCTCGCCGGAGCTCTGGACTGAGACTGATCAGACATCAGGACCCTGTCACATTATTTGATTGCACGCCAGCGCTTGGACTTCAAGCAAAACATCTGTTCCCCTGTGCTGTAAACATCTTTTGGCGAGCTCTTCATCTGCTTGGCTTGTGTATCGCCTGATCCGACCAATCACAAGGAACGGTAGGAAATAACCCTTTACTCTCTGCCTGAGTAATGCCCTGTAAGAGGAACAAAATGCGATCCCTGCTGGGTGGATTTAGACAGACCTTAGTTTATTCCGATTAGCGGAGATCAACTGTTCTGTAGGAATCTGCTACAATCCTAAAACTGTAGCACTTGTTTCATGTAAACAATGTAATACACACATTGAGCGGAGCTTACTGCTTCATAATCTTCATTAAATGTACCTTATATTTCCTTTATGTTTAATGGGATTTGAGCTCTGTAGAAGACATGTCGCAGCTTGTCACACTTCGCCTTGTATGGTGTGGATTAACTGTCAAGCCTTGCACATGCAAGTACCCTGTATCCTCCAGCTGGTGTACTTTACACAAGATCACCTTACACGAGATCAATAGCCCCAGATCACTGAGTAGAGCTTTTGCCTGTACAGGAGTTTAGCTAAAGTGTAGTTCCTGCATGTGTTTGTAATGCTCGAGATATATCTTTATATATATATATAATATATATATATATATTATATAATATTATAGTAATAGTTATATAGTTATAGTTTATAGATATATATATATAGATTTATATATAGATATATATAGTAGCATTGGATTACAGGGACCAAGCATTATAATTACTGGTTTAGGAATTAAACAATGGATTTTGTATACACAGCAGTTTTGGTGGGGACGTACTAAACAGCATATTGGGGATGATGGGATGATGGGATGATTGGCTGCAATGTTCAGCACTATCAATAGGTGTCAGTATACTTTTTACACTCATGGTAAATCAAAGTATGTTCTTTTTGGTAGTTCTTGATACTAAGTTGCAACGAATACATTGCAAGAAGAAGCTGCAAATGTTTAACTGTTTACTTGCTGAAATATGTACAGTTTTATAACGGAATCATGGTAAATTATATAGAAATAATAGAAACATTTTAAGTAATCAACATATTGATATAATATGGTACATGTATGTGCAAACACCATATTTTACCTGTTTTGATTGGCACAATATGGGAATATATATTATTGTTATTATTACATGGTAATTATGGTGGAATAGTATAGTTACACATGCTAAGGAACATATTGACCTGTTTTTGATAAGAATATGGCTATAAATATTTTTTTACATGGGGAATATGGGTGGAATATTATAGTTACACATGCTAAGGAACATATTTGACCCATTTCTGATAAGAATATGGTAATATTAATATTTTTACATGGGGATTATGGGTTGAATATCATGGTTACACATGCTAAGGAACATATTTGACCTGTTTTTGATAAGAATATGGCTATAAATATTTTTTTTACATGGGGATTATGGTGGAATATTATAGTTACACATGCTAAGGAACATATCTGACCCATTTCTGATAAGAATATGGGTATAATTATTTTTTTACATTTGGATTATGGATGGAATATTATAGTTACACATGCTAAGGAACATATTTGACCCATTTCTGATAAGAATATGGTAATATTAATATTTTTACATGGGGATTGTGGGTTGAATATCATGGTTACACATGCTAAGGAACATATTTGACCCATTTCTGATAAGAATATGGCTATAATTATTTTTTTACATGGGGATTATG
>VKOC01000003.1:10384462-10398797 GCA_009364415.1 Spea multiplicata | reverse complement strand
ATATTCCACACAGCATTTATTCTTTTCTGCAGCAGCTCCTGACTCGCGTTTGTTGTCTTCTATATAGAAAAAAAAAAACACACAACATAGATATGCAGGAAAAATGTAAATCTAAATACTAAAGATCTAATAGATGCTTTTATGCAGACTGTACAGTATTAGATTTCTTATATTCTGTAGGAGTAACAGGAAAAATCACATTTTAATAGCAGACAGGTGTATGCTTAGTTCTTGATTTGTTTCTTACTCTTAAAGCCATTCTGAAAATGGCAGAATATCTGGGGAGATAAACTTAAAACTAAAGTTAAAACTGCTAAAACAGTTTGAAAAGCATCATCTGTAAACTACCAATTGATATAGTGTCAATACAACTACATGATTACCTGGGACCTAAACTATGTCTAACATAGGAAAGAAATGCCCTGCTTAAGGGTGTTTAAACTGCCAAGTGAAATTGAGCAAAGCCTACTGATTTTAGTTTAGCCATCAAAATGGTAGACCGTGTCCGTATGTCAGTTTACATATCTAGCAATGTTTTGAAGTACCTGAGATTCCAATGTCTCTTTGATATCATGTTCAGTATCTGAAAAAAGTCAAGTAGCTGTATTAGCCATGTAGAAGTACATACCAAAAGGGTTATATAGAACCCATAATATATTAACAAGTACAGAATTATTTGCTGATATTTATAACGTATGAACGGTTTATCTATACGTTCAACTATTATTGAGTGTTTTTTGTGGCATGGTTATAATCTCAATGTAAATGAGTATTAATGAAATCAGTTAAATTCATATATACATATTGACAAGAATCAAGAAAGTATCTTGATCCATCATATATTTAACTGAATTGCAGCTGAAATGATAAATATTTTTTCTTGGAAAAAACTATAATAATAAATATGTTATAAATTTCATCTCATTGACCTTATTACCAGTGATTTAGACCCAGTCACTCATTAAATCACTATGAGCAGCGGGACGGAGCAAACACTAATTTATTTTTCACAAATGTTTAACTTTGTCCCAATGTCTGTTTCAATATGATATCTTAAAGTGGAATCAACCAAAAATAAAGTGTCCCTACACTTTCAAAATAACTTTGACATCTTTTAAATTAACCAATATTATTTTTCATCTAGACACATCATTTATTGTGAGAAACCAAGTTGTTCTTTGAAAGTTCAAGGCTGCTTTCTTCGTCAGACTAGCATTGTTTGTTGATACTGCGTGTTGGTGACACTTGCTGCTCCAGTAGTAAGACACTTGCTTTGACCAGACACAACCCGTAATGTGGGCAAAGATGCCTTAGAAAAGACGCCAGACGCATGCACCCACATTCAAGGACTTCAGGAATGGACTAGCAAGGCAACGTGGTCGGATAGACACCACAGACATGTCAAGGTGTGGCACATAACCTGGTGGCCAGAGGTAGAAGACCCAGAAACAGGATTTAAAGCCACAACAGATACAGACAGTTTCTGTCTCTTTCTAATCCTGGAAAATGTATTTTATGTCACAGGCCCACTGAAACATCTCGTTCCTTTTTTGTAAAGACATCACAGAAAAAGAAAGTACCATTCCTAATCGTATCCAAACATTTGATATCTTTCAAAGTTCAAGCTATATTATATTTTCTGGATTTTACTTTGCCATCCCTCTAGCTAGGAAGCACTGTAGCCTACAGAAACCTTGAGAGAATACATATATTGTCTAGAACTAAGATAACTGATTACCTGGTAAGTCAGGATCTATTCCGAGACCCCCAAGCATGACACTGTTAATATTCCACATGCCAGGTGTGTAATTTTGCTTTTCCGCTCTAAGCTCAGCAATCTTTTTGTCTCTTTCCCTATTAAAAAACACCAAAAACTGATTATTTGCACTAAGCACACAATTATTTTACAGTGAAAAAATAAATATAGCCCCCTGCTAAACTGGGCTAATTTATCCAAGGAAGGAAATGCAGAACAGAAAGCAATAAGGACTCCAATCTAAAAGCTCTCCTTAGTGCCATGGAGGGGGGGTTAATTAGCAATTTACAGAATGTACAAATGTTCTTTACAGTTACAATCCTGTGGATATATATAAGCACATATACCCATGATCCAGTTTCTACTCTTAAAGTGTTCCTATTTGATTAGTAAAGAAAGACTGGTATAAATAATATTGCTTTGAGAGGATAACTCAAGCAGCTTTTAAAGTCATCCATCTAAACCTTGAGAAGCCAACAATGACCCAAAAGAAAATCTGGCTAAAGTGGGCTGAATGTACTGTTATCACAAACAGAAGAAAAAAAGATATATAGGAAAGGAAGCCATCATTAATAACGTATCAAATCACTTATTATGATGAACATATACTTTTATTTTATACTATTTATCTAAAGTGTCTCTGTGTTGTTGCCCAAAGTATCTGCTGCTATTGTTATGGTAGGAAGAATAACCTATTCTTCCTATCATAACAATCAGTTTACCGTTGGCTAGCCATTGACTAATTGCTTGCAACATATTAGCTGAATCAGTCAAGTACAGTGTGCTGATATGCCCAATGTGGTGGCCATCATGATCCTAGACATGCTAGTGACTGAGATGTATGTCACAGAAAAAAAACATTCATCAAAATAATTTAAAATATAAAAAATTAGAGGGGATGGTATAACAGCAGGGGGATGTAAAAGTACAGAAAATGAAAAATAATGTGTGATTTGTTTTTATTTATTTGTTTATTATTATTTATTTTATTTATTGTTTTCTTCATAACCTGTTTATGAATGTTACTGTTTAATCAATTTTAATAAAATAGTTAAAATGATTTTTTATTAGCATTTACATACTAAAACCCTATACTCATATTTCTGTACACAAATATAAGATTTTTTCGGGGTAGGGATTGATGTCAAATACAGACCTTTTCCTCTCTTCTTTCTTTTTCCTCAGAGCAGTGTTCATTGCCTCTTCGTCCTCGGAATCACTATTGTATAAGTGGTATATCACCTTCAAGAAGTCGAGGTCCTAGAAAGAGTCGGGTGGTATGACTTGACTGAGCATGTCACCCCAAATGCAATATTCTATAGAATAAAGGTATTGTGTTGTCCATAAATTTTGTTCTGTTATGTATGTTAGTCATTTCACTAAGCAGTTCCAAAAATAATCAAAATTGTAATTTAGCTACAGGGGCTGTGATTCCAAAGAACTTCCAAGTGGTGCTTGCAAAAAAACCCCAAAACATTCTAATGTAATCAGAAAGATGATTCCACTCCATCCATTTTTTACCAATTTAAGGGACACAAGATAATAGAATGAATAATGCTATTGAGTAGAAGAGTACACAAAACTAAAAATATCATAGCTTAGCTCCAGAGCATACGCTGGCCCTGAAGCGAATATAAAAATATATCTGCAAGTCTGACATGGAAAATAATTCAAGTGATTCACTACATCTCTGGGAAATCTCTGGGTTTGATCGGAGACTCCGGGTGAAGCGCTGTTTCTCTAGGCCTGTTTATTTGGACAGGGATCGATGTGTTCTGGATGTTCAGAGGATCCACATACCTTTGCACCTTTTGCAGATTATTCATCAATCTTTAAAATACCTAGCTCGTTAAATAAATAAATAGGTATACGGGTTTGGACTACAAAATAATTAACCTTGTTATAAATGTACCTAAAGCAAACTGTAATAAAAAAAGAGACAGGTAGCACTACTGTCTTAAAACTATTGCTACAGTCACAACGTCATACCTGTGTGGATAGGTAATTCATGTAGTCATCTGAATTTGCTATGGATTTCCAGTGAAGCCAAGACTTGCATATCCTGGAGGTTTCCTTATCAAAAGGCACTGGTTGTTCTCTACAACATTTGGAATAAAAAAGAGACCTGGTATAAATATTCAGTATAATTGTTTGACCATTGCTTTCATCTGCTTTTATTTGTGCAGTAAATTTTTAACATATGTGGCATATACATGTAAAAAAGAAACACATTTTAAGAAATCATGTGATCATTTTTCAGCTGTAAACATATACAATCATAGTATAAAACAAAGATTACCAGGGCAAGATCAAGCTCATATCCTTCTTTAGATTAAACTGAACGGATAACTAGCGGTACCAAAAAATATCAATGTTAGTAAAGCTGTAATTACTGTCTGCTAATCAAAGATACATATAATTTTTCATACCACAATAAAAACAACTATTGCTTGAAATGGTAAATAAAGAATAAAACAAGCATGTGAAAAGGCATATTCATATATAACGAGTACCAAAGTGTTTTGTTTGTTTAATAATAGGATGCGGAGGTAAAGTATTCAGTACATAATAACTAAAACATTGGATTAATTCCACACCAATTACATCCATGTCATTTTCACAAATAACAAAATAAAATATGGTTACCTGCTGTCAAGCTTGTCACTTAATGCCAGTGAATCCAACTCCTTGTTGATAACACGCTGATTTTTTTTCCTGATCAGTGTTGATGAAGAAATACATTTAGAAAAATCAACTTTAGTAGCGTAAGGCTCAATAACTGCATCCTAAAAAAAAAAAATTAGAACGGGTTAATTTCCATTTAAGTGAAAAGCTATATGGTTTACATGTAATGTGGTTATAAGATCTTAAAGTTTTAGATATGAATTATATTTATATATGAATTCATTCACAAGGACAATTACACTGTATAAATAAAATCTCATTCATTCATGAGGATTAGCTAGCAATTAATAATTTGATTAAGACATTATAGTGTTGGGAATAAGATAAATGCCTCCTACCTGGTCAAACTTAAGGTGATCATTTGGAATATTCCTCGTAAGCTCTGTATAAACCTCTCGGAGCTCCTGTCCGATGTACAGATTTGTATCCATTCTGACCACTGAAGCAGCTTCAACCTTAAAAGAAAACATAGAAATTTGCTAACTTAATTTGGCTATTTGCTTAATTGGCCCGCCTCTTTAATGACTTTGATTAAGTCCAATCATCTAGTGTAAACGAGACACAATGTGCAAGGTGGTACTCTGCTTTGAGAAGATTATGAGATGGTACCTTTACCTCTTTCTTAATACTCATATCCTAAGGTTTAAGAACTTTAACTCCAAACTTTGTTCCACTAACCCTTTAAGGGTGGCATTTTTTTAATTGTTTGTTTCTAACCATTAACTTTACTTTACTTGCAGTGCCTTCACAAACAAGTACTTTGTATAGTGTTAAATAATACTGGTACTGAGGTATCCTACATGTTTAGCTCATTTAGAAACGGGACTTATATAGGTTGGATATGGCAAAGATTGTTAAGAATTCCTAAAGGGAAGAACTGTGTTCCCGGTGTCGTGGCTAAGTACTGAGCTGAATTCTCCAGAGATGCAGGCAGTACATTATCCCCAGGCTATTCCACTCATGGGACTTTTTCTGTAAGTAGAACAAATCAATCAGGTTACCAATGTAGTTCACCAGTTGGTTTATACTTTTTATATAAAGTGTTAATCCAGAAAATGTAAAGTGCTTTAAGATCTTTTAATGGGTATTCTTTGACATTAACATGTGAGTCACCCCACTAACTGTTAAGTAATTACAGCATAGAAACAAAAACAGTCAACAACTTATATTGTAGCTTGCGTTTGTATATTCAATGGTTTCTTCATCAACATTGCCATCTACAGGAATTTTCTGAAACTATAGGGGATTTTCTTGTTAAGGTTGCGTGGTATTATTCATTGGACACTTTTTTATTAAACTCAATGAGACTACTGCCATTGAGTTGACCGGATAAGGAGTCTAAATAATAGCTTGTTAACAGGAAACATTGTAGTTGACAAATCTGCTTTCACCCACCCAAGTTATGGTGGGGTAAAGGCGATGGAAAAACCCTTCCACTTAGAATTAAGGGGGTAGCAGAAGCATTACTAAACACTCATCTACAGACTCCAGACACGCCAGAAGACTTCATTTTCCCTCAGAAGTCTTGTGGTGCTGCCACAACCTCTAGGGATTATGGGTAGCCAGATCACCACTCATGGACAGCTGTGAGGTTGTGATACTGGCTTAATACGTGAGGCTTGGAGAAGCACAAGACGTATAGGAAAAATATAACAGTGAATATTGACATGATAACTTATTTTCATAATTTGGAGGTGATTACTACTAGTTGAAAATGATTTGATAATTAGAAGGATACTTTTTTACAGTAACCATTACATGCATAACCCCCAGTCTGCAGTGTATATTTAGTGTGAACATTAATGTGTTATATACTGTCCCACATCCACCTTAACTCCAGCTTTTACCATCCCTTTCGATATTCAAGAACAACCTTAAAACATAGTTCTTCAGAGAAGCGTATAGTCTTTGCAGCTAGAACTTATCTGCCACCAATACAACACCTATATCCATCTATGGCAACTCTTCCCTTTCTCCATACCTTATGTTTCGCGACACCCCATTCCCTCTAGATTGTATCTGTCTTAATCTGTCAGTTCTATTTTTGCCACACCTCGAGAATGTATGTATTGCAAGAAGCACTGTGTAATTTGTTGATGCTATAGAAATAAAAGATAATAATATCAGGCTCGTCATAACTGCTGGTTACCTCATTTGAGAAGTCATTGTACACAGGGGGATACATTGGCATTTCAGTGAAGTCTGTGTAGATCCTGTCGGAGGTCTGAACGTCAGCTCTCCTCATTAATGGCTTTTTGGGGATTTTGACGTCCACAAAATATGCCTGTGGGTGAAGATCTGCTTCTGTCTTCTGGGTTTGTACATGCTGCTCATTTGGATCTGGGTCCTGCAAATATAAACACTCACAGCTCAATACAAGTAACAGCCTCATTGGATATAAATATTAACATGTAAAATGTAAATATTGCTGGTTATGTATAAGATACACTGGTGCTAAATTAAAAACTTGATCTTCTCTGCTATAGAAAACAATGGAATGGTCCTTCGAAAAATAAGTTATGATGGCTATAAAAAGCTACTTGACCCATCCAGCCTACCATTATAGAAAAGACTGTTCACACTTTGCATTGGAAAAAATTAGACTTGTGCATTCGTATTCAGGAGAACATGAAAATGAAAACAAATGTTGCGTTTTCGTTGTTCAAACCAAATACCGAATAAACTAATATGACGGATAAACGTACACGAAGAAAAAGAAGCATAATACGAAGAATCTTTGTTTCTTCGACTTCATAAATATCTCCTAGCTAATCTCCTTGGACTGGTCCCTTCCCCCCATACTAGTCACTGCCTCTAGCTGCCCTTCATTTGTTAATGCCAGAGGAGCCCCCTGTCGGCGTCCAATAGAGTGGCTCTTACAGACCTTTGCTATTTAAATCCTGGCGTCCAAGCCATTGGTCTCCCCAGGCCAAGTTGCTCTGAGGTGCACCTTGTCCTGCTCTTTGCCAGGGGAATTGAAATCCCCATTCCTCCCAGCCCAAGTGGTTCAGAGAAGTTGTCTGAGTCTGAGAGGAGCCGCCTGCAGGCGACCAATAGAGTCGCTCTTACGGATCTTTAAAATCCTGGGGCCAAAGCTGCTGCTAAGTGTTACAGTGTTAACCCCGAATTAACCCCTGCTAGAAAACCAGAAAAAAGGAAAAAATATTGAATACCAAAAACATGGAATGGAAATGGGTTAATTATTTCGTAGAATACGAAGAATTTTTTTTCCACGAAGACGATCACGAAAACTTGTCCGGCACCCAAGTCTAGCCAAAATACAGTACTTAAATCTCGTTATACAATAATGCATAATATTTTCAGGCTTGGATTAAAGTGCAGCATATTTATCTTTAAATATGGATACATTTCATGTAAGTGCTTCTGCCCATTAACTTGGGATTTACCACAGACCCTAATGCATTACATAGCTCTAAACTTGGAAAAATATGATAATATCATAGAAAGAAAAGAATAAAATCATACTAGACAGCTTTGCAATAACAAACATATGAATGTCGGTTCGTACCTGTAGTAAAGCTTCCATTGTGTGACGTCTGGACTTATCCGCTACCCCATGAGTTATGGCACTTATTAAAGGTGGAATCTCTTCTTCATAGCTATAGTCGGTTTCTTGGTATGATTTCGGCAAACTAGAATCTACTACCAACCTTTAAAATATATGTTAAGATTGGTGTTGGATTCTTGGTTATGTTATACTAATAAACATGAATTAATGTAAAAAATAAAGTACAAATAACAGCAACTAAGATTAAAACAAATGTAACTAAAAAAGCGTTCACATGCATTTTGAAAGAAGCCAGATATTTTTCCTTTAAACTTCAGTCAAATACTGTATCTAACATATTTACAAATGATTGCATTTTTGCTAATTCAATAAACGCAGCATAAAGGGGTTACTACAGATAATTACCTTCTGATCTCACATGCTATTAACATATCTAGGAACCTCCTAGATAAGGCTACCCAGAGCTTTCCCCTCTTCTGGGGAGTGACTTTGAGAGGGCCGGCGCTTGCCACACGGGGGCAGGACTGGCCCCAGACAGCCTGAAGTGGACAGGGTGTGGGAGGGGTAGTGGGTGGCCAGTGGACATAGCCAAAAACAAAATCGCAGGAATTGACTAGAGACCCAGGGAAGCAGGGCTTCAGCCGGTGAGTCTGGGGCAAGCCCTGGAAGTTCCTATGTACGGTTAGTAACTGAGTGCAGTGATAATATAGAAAGTACAAGGGAAGGAGTCCAGAGCTTTAGGCATTGAACCAAAAGCTAAGCACAGCCCAGCGTCTTATTTTGGTATTAAACTATTATTATACACTACTATTCAGATGTTTCCATAAGTATGTGAAAATTACCATACCACACCATACCATACCTCTTTAGATCCTCTGATATAATATCTCCTTCACTTATATGTGTTTCCACTCTATGTTGTATCTCTGGACACTCGGAGGCATAAATTTGGAAGTTAATACGTAATTCATCAGCCAGGAGTTCACCGATTCGCAAATCAGGGCTTGATGCACTTTTCTGTTTTAAATGAAAGCCAATTAATTGGGTGTTTTTATTAGCTTACTACTGCGTTATACAAATCTAACTATAATTATCTATTCTCATACAGCACTGAAAATATGAGTTTGCAAGAATTGGTAGTCAACCTAACGGCAAAAAAGACAAACAAGTTTAGAATAATTTACTTGGGAGCTTTGTACACTAGAGTTCCTGGTAACCTCAGCAAACTAAGTCCCCTGACTTGCAGGCAACCGTTCGCTAACGTAAGAGAGAACATCGTGCCTCTCCACCACCAGGTCCACCACCTCAGCGTACTAGGCAGTGCCCTAGTTTACTGCTGATCTGCAATACTTATATATGACAACAGAAAATCACACGTAAAACAATCGCTACAAGTTTGAACAGTGCAGTGCAAATGTAGTCCTTTAGAATGTTTACAATCGGCCGAGAATTACTTATTTCAATTCTTAGTTTGTGAATTGGAAAACAAACCTTCAAAACTGTTTGTTTGTTACCAGTACTTCTCTCCTCCGGTTTCTGGTCCTCTGTGGCAGAACAAGTGGTAGTCACGGCTTCATCTGTAACTGAACAATACATATATAACATATATATATATATATATATATATATATATTATATGTATTACTAAACAAAGTAAACAGAGCTCAGCTATACTTCTTATCATAACTGGGCATTTCTCTATAGAGAACTGTTAATTTGGTTACTTAATAAGAAACTGTCTTAGATTTCTTAGCAATAGCAATAAAAGAGCAATAGCTTTTTTGTCTCTGAAGAAATATAAATTGCTTGAAGATATTTGCTTTAAAGGGGATTTTTATATTTAACGTGAGCAATGATAATTGCATAAATCTATTGTTATTTTTGTTACATTTTTAAGAAAAATCATAATTTATACCAGCAGAATATATTTTTTATGTGTTGTGCTGTTTTAAATTGATGTTTTACTGCATTTAAGCTTTTAAAAAGTACTTTTAAACAAATATTTTAAATAACACTATATATTATCTGAATAAGGAAAATACATCTAGCCATAGTAATGATCCAAGTGAAGTTGAAGTCTTTAGGGGCTATAATCTCTTCCTTACATCTAAACTTTCTATTGTTAAATAAAAAGCCCATAATACACTATTATCCCCATGCATTAAAAGATTGAATTCCGATTCCCCGCAGAGAGAGAAAGAGACCAGTGGACTGTGATATTCAGGCAAAAATAAACTAGTGGTACAAATCTCCTGCAATGCTAATTGACCTTATTAAGTTTATTTTTCACACTTGTTTCCAACACCTACATAAATGGAATGCGTCCATGACATTCAATTTGACATGGTATAATTTGTATTATTTTATGTTGTATCACTTATTCCTGTAACAGTGTTCTGGAATATAACCCACTGAACGTTTATGTTGTTAAAGAGCATTAGAACGTGATGATCTGGAGACCAAAGAGCAAGACCACAGACTATTGTAGAAGTCTGAACACACAGACGCCATTTCAAGTAACAGGAATACATTTTTGTATACTCACAATGTATATTTTTTGTAATTTTGCTTTCAATTGCTTTTGTTGGAATCAGCATCTGTGCTTTCTTTAAATCCAGTTGTTGTATGTTTCCAATCTACAAATATTGTATAGTAGCAGTTTACTTAAGCAAGTTTTATTTTTCTTAGTGCATACATAAGCTACATTTACACACACACAAAGAAATGCATATTTACCTGTAGTAAGTCTATATCACGTTGACATTTAGGGATGGCAAGTTTGGGTCTACCAAGTTTTATAAAATACCCCATGGTAAAATGTGAACTTTGGCTCCCTGTAGAAGTGCTTTTCCTATATGCATGGCCAGGAATCTCGAAGGTCCTGTCCTCTAATATATCTTCACTTTCGCTATGTGTCAGTTCTTTGCCTTTCATTCCTTTTATCTCCGCAATCAAGCAATGTCTGACTGAAAAGACATTGAAGCTGAAAGACAAAACAGTCCATTGCTACATAATAAAGACCACAGAGACGTTATAGCTTGTCCACAGCTGCGGTTGGGTTGCAAGTTCTTGTTGGGTTGCAAGTTAGAAAGCTAGTGTATGTAGTTTTGCAGAACTACAGCCATCAACATTTGTATTATCCTGAGTTAAGGTATGAAGGATGCCTGAGAATTTGTTCCTAAGATCAAAGGGGACTCTATGAGTCCAGCCCGTATTAATGCAGGGCTCAGCCTCCAATAAATCTAGACGGCAATTTGAAGGTGAGTTTGGTTTCCCCACACTGAAAAAAATGAGAAAGATGCGCAAGGAGAAAGAACCCATAAAACTTACAATCTTGAGCAATCAAGTAAGAGCTGTGCTTTGAAACGTGTTATATTGGCTTCTTCAGAGAAAACAGATTGTGCCTTATTCCGTTCTATTTTCTCCAAATAGAAGACAAAGAGCTGTTCTGAAACAATCAGAATGTGGCTGATCAAGCGACGGTGTAGCTGCTGTTTTTCAGACGTGTTTAACAGTGAGCTGGACAAAACTTGTGGGATGCTTTCACTGATAACTTTCACTTCACTAAGAATGATGTCCTCCTGTGGGTAGTCAAAAAGGCACAACATGTTACAATGCACTGGATTTCAACTCCAAAAACAAAGAACTTCACAAACAAAGACAACGTTCTATTCCAGTTTACATTGTACAAATAAATTATAAAATGTGTCCATAAGATGAAGCCTGAGACACCTCGTTTCATTGCCTCCTTATAAATGCTCTGCTGTCACGTGTTTCAACAATCCTTTGATGGTGAACTGCTTTTTAATAGTGTTTTATGCAGGACGCATTAAAGCGACAGACAACAAGTACTTTTGGTTCTCTCCTGATGTCACAGGATGAACCCAGTCAATCAAACTAAGAACAAATTTACTGTTGGGTGGGTTCAGCTGAGCCTTATATTCTTTTTTAAAAAAAAATTTCTAGGCCAGTGTTCATGTTCACTGAAAAAGTCATGACATTACAATATTATAACATTACAATATTATATATAACAGAACTTAACAGAAAAGAGCACTGGTACATACAAATATCTTCTGTACTGCAGTAGAACCAATATTCAGTGCAGCTCTTTTATCCAGCCTCTTCTTAACAAGCTCACATAGAGGATTTGTTAACATTCCTGAAAAATCCCCTATGAGTGATGAAAAAGAGCCAATGTTAGTTTCGTCCGGAAAAAACATAACAAGCATAGAACAAGTTCCACTTTACACAAGCTACTGCTGCTTCGGAATAAAGTGCTTAACACCATAGGAAATCCTGTTGGGTGACCAAGAACCTGTTCTTCAACAGTTTATGGTAAGTAGGACAGGATCCGATGAAAAGGAAGATTGCGTGATAGAACTGTAAGCCCTATCATCGCTTTTTTTTTTTTTTTTTTTTTTACTGCTAATCATTTTACTAAAAACCTCTTTCCATTGAACTGGTCAATTTCAACAAAGTGGGCTTGGGTATAAACCTTTGTGATTTGAGCCGGTCATCCAACTCCAAACAGAAGTTTCATAAAGTACTTCTTTATGACTATAAACACTTCTTTATAGTCATTGCCTGGGCAATCACATTTACCTTATGAGGAAGAGATATTTGAGATTACCAATGCCCTGATGCAATTAGTATACTATTTCACACACAATCCAAAAATTTGTATGGATCTAAGGATCAAAATTGGATTCCCTGCAATGCTAATGATGAATACGTTTTTAATCTTAATGATTTGGGAATTCAGAATCTGTACTTCAGTTCTCCTAGAGTGAGCTTTTCATGAACATAATCACAACTTCTACAAACCCAAAAAGCCTTGCAATAAGCCAATGGAACATTGATGAGAAAAGTTCAGAATCAATAAAGGGAAGCCCAACAAGAAGAGGCAAGTAACTGAATGGTTGATGCTAGCTTACTTAAGTAGAAACCAAGTAGGACAGCCTGTTATTAGGCATCATTCTAAATGCATTTACCCTTATAAACGTCTTCCTTCGTGGCATGTATTTTTTGTATTTTTGGGGCAGGTGTTCTGGCGTGATCTAGAAAAGGAAGGTTAAAATGATGTTACATAATCTGCTGGCGCTCTATATATGTAACATAGTCACACAACAAATATCTCCTGATTGGGAAGTGTAAAGAAATGAAACAGATAAAGACTGCCATATTTACAAATGAGAAATTAGGGAAATAACAGTTGGAGATAAAAATAGCAAAAAAAACAATCTATTAAGAGAGGTTGAATGAAAAATTGTACTCATATTTCTGTTTCTTCATTGTCTTGAAATACAAACCTTTCTTGTGATCTGCAGAATGCACTGTAGTAGGAAATAAAGTGAGAGGTTGGAGCATCTCATTGTACAGCTGGCTCAGCTTCTTGGTATCCATTCTGATATCTGGCATGAAATATCTATACTTTTTATTTGTCCACAGAGAACTTGTAATTTATATTGTTTTTATGATGTTCATATGAATATCTAGAAGAAAAAAAGTGTACAGAAAAAATAACTAAATACAATTACTTTGGGCAATGAGGAATAATAGGCTGTGGCACTAGGTGTACATATTATATATATATAATATAATATTTATATATATATACTATATATATATATACCGGTCAGTCATCACATTATGACCACTGACAGATCAAGTGGATAACACTGATACTCTTGTTATAACGGCACCTGTCAGTGGATGGGATATACTGGGCAGCAAGTGAACATTTCACTAATTTCACAACGTTGTGAAAAATGGGCAAGTGTACGAATCTGAGAGACTTTGACAAGGGCCAAATTTGATGAGTCAGAACATCTCCAAATCTGCAGCTCTTGTGGCGTGTCCCTGGTCTGCAGCGGTCAGTACCTCTCAAAAGTGGTCCAAGGAAGGAAAACCGGTGAATTGACGACTTTCTGGTGGCCAAGGCTCATAAATGCATGCGGGAGGGGGAAGCTGGCCTGTGTGACCAAATCCAGCAGGCGAGCTACTGTAGCTCAAATTGCTAAAAAAGTAAATGATGGTACTGATAAAAAGGTGTCAGAACACACAATGCATCGCAATTTTCTGCGTATGGTGTCCATGCTAACCCCTGTCCACTGCCGGGAGTGCCTACCATGGGCACGTGAGCATAAGAGGTGGACCATAAAGCAATGGAAGAAGGTGGCTTGGTCTGATGAATCATGTTTTCTTTTACATCACGTGAATGGCCGGGTGCGTGTGCATCGCTTTTCTGGAGAACACATGGCACCAGGATGCACTACAAGAATAAGACAAGCCGGTGGGGGCAGTGTGATGGTTTGGGCAATGTTCTGCTGGGAAACCTTGGGTCCTGCCATTCATGTTGATGT
>VKOC01000003.1:10354985-10384362 GCA_009364415.1 Spea multiplicata | reverse complement strand
TTTGTATAACGCAGTAGTAAGCTAATAAAAACACCCAATTAATTGGCTTTCATTTAAAACAGAAAAGTGCATCAAGCCCTGATTTGCGAATCGGTGAACTCCTGGCTGATGAATTACGTATTAACTTCCAAATTTATGCCTCCGAGTGTCCAGAGATACAACATAGAGTGGAAACACATATAAGTGAAGGAGATATTATATCAGAGGATCTAAAGAGGTATGGTATGGTGTGGTATGGTAATTTTCACATACTTATGGAAACATCTGAATAGTAGTGTATAATAATAGTTTAATACCAAAATAAGACGCTGGGCTGTGCTTAGCTTTTGGTTCAATGCCTAAAGCTCTGGACTCCTTCCCTTGTACTTTCTATATTATCACTGCACTCAGTTACTAACCGTACATAGGAACTTCCAGGGCTTGCCCCAGACTCACCGGCTGAAGCCCTGCTTCCCTGGGTCTCTAGTCAATTCCTGCGATTTTGTTTTTGGCTATGTCCACTGGCCACCCACTACCCCTCCCACACCCTGTCCACTTCAGGCTGTCTGGGGCCAGTCCTGCCCCCGTGTGGCAAGCGCCGGCCCTCTCAAAGTCACTCCCCAGAAGAGGGGAAAGCTCTGGGTAGCCTTATCTAGGAGGTTCCTAGATATGTTAATAGCATGTGAGATCAGAAGGTAATTATCTGTAGTAACCCCTTTATGCTGCGTTTATTGAATTAGCAAAAATGCAATCATTTGTAAATATGTTAGATACAGTATTTGACTGAAGTTTAAAGGAAAAATATCTGGCTTCTTTCAAAATGCATGTGAACGCTTTTTTAGTTACATTTGTTTTAATCTTAGTTGCTGTTATTTGTACTTTATTTTTTACATTAATTCATGTTTATTAGTATAACATAACCAAGAATCCAACACCAATCTTAACATATATTTTAAAGGTTGGTAGTAGATTCTAGTTTGCCGAAATCATACCAAGAAACCGACTATAGCTATGAAGAAGAGATTCCACCTTTAATAAGTGCCATAACTCATGGGGTAGCGGATAAGTCCAGACGTCACACAATGGAAGCTTTACTACAGGTACGAACCGACATTCATATGTTTGTTATTGCAAAGCTGTCTAGTATGATTTTATTCTTTTCTTTCTATGATATTATCATATTTTTCCAAGTTTAGAGCTATGTAATGCATTAGGGTCTGTGGTAAATCCCAAGTTAATGGGCAGAAGCACTTACATGAAATGTATCCATATTTAAAGATAAATATGCTGCACTTTAATCCAAGCCTGAAAATATTATGCATTATTGTATAACGAGATTTAAGTACTGTATTTTGGCTAGACTTGGGTGCCGGACAAGTTTTCGTGATCGTCTTCGTGGAAAAAAAATTCTTCATATTCTACGAAATAATTAACCCATTTCCATTCCATGTTTTTGGTATTCAATATTTTTTCCTTTTTTCTGGTTTTCTAGCAGGGGTTAATTCGGGGTTAACACTGTAACACTTAGCAGCAGCTTTGGCCCCAGGATTTTAAAGATCCGTAAGAGCGACTCTATTGGTCGCCTGCAGGCGGCTCCTCTCAGACTCAGACAACTTCTCTGAACCACTTGGGCTGGGAGGAATGGGGATTTCAATTCCCCTGGCAAAGAGCAGGACAAGGTGCACCTCAGAGCAACTTGGCCTGGGGAGACCAATGGCTTGGACGCCAGGATTTAAATAGCAAAGGTCTGTAAGAGCCACTCTATTGGACGCCGACAGGGGGCTCCTCTGGCATTAACAAATGAAGGGCAGCTAGAGGCAGTGACTAGTATGGGGGGAAGGGACCAGTCCAAGGAGATTAGCTAGGAGATATTTATGAAGTCGAAGAAACAAAGATTCTTCGTATTATGCTTCTTTTTCTTCGTGTACGTTTATCCGTCATATTAGTTTATTCGGTATTTGGTTTGAACAACGAAAACGCAACATTTGTTTTCATTTTCATGTTCTCCTGAATACGAATGCACAAGTCTAATTTTTTCCAATGCAAAGTGTGAACAGTCTTTTCTATAATGGTAGGCTGGATGGGTCAAGTAGCTTTTTATAGCCATCATAACTTATTTTTCGAAGGACCATTCCATTGTTTTCTATAGCAGAGAAGATCAAGTTTTTAATTTAGCACCAGTGTATCTTATACATAACCAGCAATATTTACATTTTACATGTTAATATTTATATCCAATGAGGCTGTTACTTGTATTGAGCTGTGAGTGTTTATATTTGCAGGACCCAGATCCAAATGAGCAGCATGTACAAACCCAGAAGACAGAAGCAGATCTTCACCCACAGGCATATTTTGTGGACGTCAAAATCCCCAAAAAGCCATTAATGAGGAGAGCTGACGTTCAGACCTCCGACAGGATCTACACAGACTTCACTGAAATGCCAATGTATCCCCCTGTGTACAATGACTTCTCAAATGAGGTAACCAGCAGTTATGACGAGCCTGATATTATTATCTTTTATTTCTATAGCATCAACAAATTACACAGTGCTTCTTGCAATACATACATTCTCGAGGTGTGGCAAAAATAGAACTGACAGATTAAGACAGATACAATCTAGAGGGAATGGGGTGTCGCGAAACATAAGGTATGGAGAAAGGGAAGAGTTGCCATAGATGGATATAGGTGTTGTATTGGTGGCAGATAAGTTCTAGCTGCAAAGACTATACGCTTCTCTGAAGAACTATGTTTTAAGGTTGTTCTTGAATATCGAAAGGGATGGTAAAAGCTGGAGTTAAGGTGGATGTGGGACAGTATATAACACATTAATGTTCACACTAAATATACACTGCAGACTGGGGGTTATGCATGTAATGGTTACTGTAAAAAAGTATCCTTCTAATTATCAAATCATTTTCAACTAGTAGTAATCACCTCCAAATTATGAAAATAAGTTATCATGTCAATATTCACTGTTATATTTTTCCTATACGTCTTGTGCTTCTCCAAGCCTCACGTATTAAGCCAGTATCACAACCTCACAGCTGTCCATGAGTGGTGATCTGGCTACCCATAATCCCTAGAGGTTGTGGCAGCACCACAAGACTTCTGAGGGAAAATGAAGTCTTCTGGCGTGTCTGGAGTCTGTAGATGAGTGTTTAGTAATGCTTCTGCTACCCCCTTAATTCTAAGTGGAAGGGTTTTTCCATCGCCTTTACCCCACCATAACTTGGGTGGGTGAAAGCAGATTTGTCAACTACAATGTTTCCTGTTAACAAGCTATTATTTAGACTCCTTATCCGGTCAACTCAATGGCAGTAGTCTCATTGAGTTTAATAAAAAAGTGTCCAATGAATAATACCACGCAACCTTAACAAGAAAATCCCCTATAGTTTCAGAAAATTCCTGTAGATGGCAATGTTGATGAAGAAACCATTGAATATACAAACGCAAGCTACAATATAAGTTGTTGACTGTTTTTGTTTCTATGCTGTAATTACTTAACAGTTAGTGGGGTGACTCACATGTTAATGTCAAAGAATACCCATTAAAAGATCTTAAAGCACTTTACATTTTCTGGATTAACACTTTATATAAAAAGTATAAACCAACTGGTGAACTACATTGGTAACCTGATTGATTTGTTCTACTTACAGAAAAAGTCCCATGAGTGGAATAGCCTGGGGATAATGTACTGCCTGCATCTCTGGAGAATTCAGCTCAGTACTTAGCCACGACACCGGGAACACAGTTCTTCCCTTTAGGAATTCTTAACAATCTTTGCCATATCCAACCTATATAAGTCCCGTTTCTAAATGAGCTAAACATGTAGGATACCTCAGTACCAGTATTATTTAACACTATACAAAGTACTTGTTTGTGAAGGCACTGCAAGTAAAGTAAAGTTAATGGTTAGAAACAAACAATTAAAAAAATGCCACCCTTAAAGGGTTAGTGGAACAAAGTTTGGAGTTAAAGTTCTTAAACCTTAGGATATGAGTATTAAGAAAGAGGTAAAGGTACCATCTCATAATCTTCTCAAAGCAGAGTACCACCTTGCACATTGTGTCTCGTTTACACTAGATGATTGGACTTAATCAAAGTCATTAAAGAGGCGGGCCAATTAAGCAAATAGCCAAATTAAGTTAGCAAATTTCTATGTTTTCTTTTAAGGTTGAAGCTGCTTCAGTGGTCAGAATGGATACAAATCTGTACATCGGACAGGAGCTCCGAGAGGTTTATACAGAGCTTACGAGGAATATTCCAAATGATCACCTTAAGTTTGACCAGGTAGGAGGCATTTATCTTATTCCCAACACTATAATGTCTTAATCAAATTATTAATTGCTAGCTAATCCTCATGAATGAATGAGATTTTATTTATACAGTGTAATTGTCCTTGTGAATGAATTCATATATAAATATAATTCATATCTAAAACTTTAAGATCTTATAACCACATTACATGTAAACCATATAGCTTTTCACTTAAATGGAAATTAACCCGTTCTAATTTTTTTTTTTTAGGATGCAGTTATTGAGCCTTACGCTACTAAAGTTGATTTTTCTAAATGTATTTCTTCATCAACACTGATCAGGAAAAAAAATCAGCGTGTTATCAACAAGGAGTTGGATTCACTGGCATTAAGTGACAAGCTTGACAGCAGGTAACCATATTTTATTTTGTTATTTGTGAAAATGACATGGATGTAATTGGTGTGGAATTAATCCAATGTTTTAGTTATTATGTACTGAATACTTTACCTCCGCATCCTATTATTAAACAAACAAAACACTTTGGTACTCGTTATATATGAATATGCCTTTTCACATGCTTGTTTTATTCTTTATTTACCATTTCAAGCAATAGTTGTTTTTATTGTGGTATGAAAAATTATATGTATCTTTGATTAGCAGACAGTAATTACAGCTTTACTAACATTGATATTTTTTGGTACCGCTAGTTATCCGTTCAGTTTAATCTAAAGAAGGATATGAGCTTGATCTTGCCCTGGTAATCTTTGTTTTATACTATGATTGTATATGTTTACAGCTGAAAAATGATCACATGATTTCTTAAAATGTGTTTCTTTTTTACATGTATATGCCACATATGTTAAAAATTTACTGCACAAATAAAAGCAGATGAAAGCAATGGTCAAACAATTATACTGAATATTTATACCAGGTCTCTTTTTTATTCCAAATGTTGTAGAGAACAACCAGTGCCTTTTGATAAGGAAACCTCCAGGATATGCAAGTCTTGGCTTCACTGGAAATCCATAGCAAACTCAGATGACTACATGAATTACCTATCCACACAGGTATGACGTTGTGGCTGTAGCAATAGTTTTAACACAGTAGTGCTACCTGTCTCTTTTTTATTACAGTTTGCTTTAGATACATTTATAACAAGGTTGATAATTTTGTAGTCCAAACCTGTATACCTATTTATTTATTTAACGAGCTAGGTATTTTAAAGATTGATTAATAATCTGCAAAAGGTGCAAGGGTATGTGGATCCTCTGAACATCCAGAACACATCGATCCCTGTCCAAATAAACAGGCCTAGAGAAGCAGCGCTTCACCCGGAGTCTCCGATCAGACCCAGAGATTTCCCAGAGATGTAGCGAATCACTTGAATTAGAACCACTACAACTGAATATATGTGATGAGTTAATAAAGGGTTAATGTTTGAAATGTTCACAAAGCTCTCAGTTATACCGTCTCTCGTTATTTTACCAAACCCGCACAGTACAGCGTGCTCTCATTTAAACAAACCCCCCTGCAGATCGGGGGGTCCGTCGGACTCATTTAAGGTCATCATCATTTTCCATGTCAGACTTGCTGATATATTTTTATATTCGCTTAAGGGCCAGCGTATGCTCTGCAGCTAAGCTATGATATTTTTAGTTTTGTGTACTCTTCTACTCAATAGCATTATTCATTCTATTATCTTGTGTCCCTTAAATTGGTATAAATTGGATGGAGTGGAATCATCTTTCTGATTACATTAGAATGTTTTGGGTTTTTTTTGCAAGCACCACTTGGAAGTTCTTTGGAATCACTGCCCCTGTAGCTAAATTACAATTTTGATTATTTTTGGAACTGCTTAGTGAAATGACTAACATACATAACAGAAAAAAATGTGGAATTGTATCCACGTTGCATGAAGAACAGCTTTATGGACAACACAATACCTTTATTCTATAGAATATTGCATTTGGGGTGACATACTCAGTCAAGTCATACCACCTGACTCTTTCTAGGACCTTGACTTCTTGAAGGTGATATTCCACTTATACAATAGTGATTCCGAGGACGAAGAGGCAATGAACACTGCTCTGAGGAAAAAGAAAGAAGAGAGGAAAAGGTCTGTATTTGACATCAATCCCGAAAAAGCTCTTATATTTGCCCTCTGAGGTTTGAGTAAATTAAGCTATTTGCTTTTTATAATCCAGTAGGTTTGGTTTATCACACCTAACAAAATGCTAGGAATGTCCTATGTGTACAGAAATATGAGTATAGGGTTTTAGTATGTAAATGCCAATAAAAAATAATTTTAACTATTTTATTAAAATTCATAAACAGATTATGAAGAAAACAATAAATTAAATAAATAATGATAAACAAATAAATAAAAACAAATCACACATTATTTTTAATTTTCTGTACTTTTACATCCCCCTGCTGTTATACCATCCCCTCTAATTTTTTATATTTTAAATTATTTTGATGAATGTTTTTTTTCTGTGACATACATCTCAGTCACTAGCATGTCTAGGATCATGATGGCCACCACATTGGGCATATCAGCACACTGTACTTGACTGATTCAGCTAATATGTTGCAAGCAATTAGTCAATGGCTAGCCAACGGTAAACTGATTGTTATGATAGGAAGAATAGGTTATTCTTCCTACCATAACAATAGCAGCAGATACTTTGGGCAACAACACAGAGACACTTTAGATAAATAGTATAAAATAAAAGTATATGTTCATCATAATAAGTGATTTGATACGTTATTAATGATGGCTTCCTTTCCTATATATCTTTTTTTCTTCTGTTTGTGATAACAGTACATTCAGCCCACTTTAGCCAGATTTTCTTTTGGGTCATTGTTGGCTTCTCAAGGTTTAGATGGATGACTTTAAAAGCTGCTTGAGTTATCCTCTCAAAGCAATATTATTTATACCAGTCTTTCTTTACTAATCAAATAGGAACACTTTAAGAGTAGAAACTGGATCATGGGTATATGTGCTTATATATATCCACAGGATTGTAACTGTAAAGAACATTTGTACATTCTGTAAATTGCTAATTAACCCCCCCTCCATGGCACTAAGGAGAGCTTTTAGATTGGAGTCCTTATTGCTTTCTGTTCTGCATTTCCTTCCTTGGATAAATTAGCCCAGTTCAGCAGGGGGCTATATTTATTTTTTCACTGTAAAATAATTGTGTGCTTAGTGCAAATAATCAGTTTTTGGTGTTTTTTTAATAGGGAAAGAGACAAAAAGATTGCTGAGCTTAGAGCGGAAAAGCGAAATTACACACCTGGCATGTGGAATATTAACAGTGTCATGCTTGGGGGTCTCGGAATAGATCCTGACTTACCAGGTAATCAGTCATCTTAGTTCTAGACAATATATTTATTAAATAAAATGGGGTTAAATGGGAGGAGGTTTAATTGCACCTCCCCCAACACATTAATCTGGTTTTGGTTGCAGTATAAACTGCTTTGTGTGCCCACTATGTAGGAGGTGAGAGTAGGTTCTCACCCTATTGAGAGTGTGCCTTGACGTGGCGGGTGAGCTTAATTATGCTTTGGCCAATTCATATAACCAAAACCTCTCATTTATATTATGTTTATATATTTCTTGCCAACTTTATTAGAGTGAGAAGCGCAGACAGTATTTTGTTTTTTAATATGTTTATTCTCTCGAGGCTTCTGTAGGCTACAGTGCTTCCTAGCTAGATGGATGGCAAAGTAATCCAAAACCTATGTGTGCCTAATATGATAAAATCCAGAAAATATAATATAGCTTGAACTTTGAAAGATATCAAATGTTTGGATACGATTAGGAATGGTACTTTCTTTTTCTGTCCAGTTCCAGTGGGCCTGTGATCTAAAATACATTTTCCAGGATTAGAAAGAGACAGAAACTGTCTGTATCTGTTGTGGCTTTAAATCCTGTTTCTGGGTCTTCTACCTCTGGCCACCAGGTTATGTGCCACACCTTGACATGTCTGTGGTGTCTATCCGACCACGTTGCCTTGCTAGTCCATTCCTGAAGTCCTTGAATGTGGGTGCATGCGTCTGGCGTCTTTTCTAAGGCATCTTTGCCCACATTACGGGTTGTGTCTGGTCAAAGCAAGTGTCTTACTACTGGAGCAGCAAGTGTCACCAACACGCAGTATCAACAAACAATGCTAGTCTGACGAAGAAAGCAGCCTTGAACTTTCAAAGAACAACTTGGTTTCTCACAATAAATGATGTGTCTAGATGAAAAATAATATTGGTTAATTTAAAAGATGTCAAAGTTATTTTGAAAGTGTAGGGACACTTTATTTTTGGTTGATTCCACTTTAAGATATCATATTGAAACAGACATTGGGACAAAGTTAAACATTTGTGAAAAATAAATTAGTGTTTGCTCCGTCCCGCTGCTCATAGTGATTTAATGAGTGACTGGGTCTAAATCACTGGTAATAAGGTCAATGAGATGAAATTTATAACATATTTATTATTATAGTTTTTTCCAAGAAAAAATATTTATCATTTCAGCTGCAATTCAGTTAAATATATGATGGATCAAGATACTTTCTTGATTCTTGTCAATATGTATATATGAATTTAACTGATTTCATTAATACTCATTTACATTGAGATTATAACCATGCCACAAAAAACACTCAATAATAGTTGAACGTATAGATAAACCGTTCATACGTTATAAATATCAGCAAATAATTCTGTACTTGTTAATATATTATGGGTTCTATATAACCCTTTTGGTATGTACTTCTACATGGCTAATACAGCTACTTGACTTTTTTCAGATACTGAACATGATATCAAAGAGACATTGGAATCTCAGGTACTTCAAAACATTGCTAGATATGTAAACTGACATACGGACACGGTCTACCATTTTGATGGCTAAACTAAAATCAGTAGGCTTTGCTCAATTTCACTTGGCAGTTTAAACACCCTTAAGCAGGGCATTTCTTTCCTATGTTAGACATAGTTTAGGTCCCAGGTAATCATGTAGTTGTATTGACACTATATCAATTGGTAGTTTACAGATGATGCTTTTCAAACTGTTTTAGCAGTTTTAACTTTAGTTTTAAGTTTATCTCCCCAGATATTCTGCCATTTTCAGAATGGCTTTAAGAGTAAGAAACAAATCAAGAACTAAGCATACACCTGTCTGCTATTAAAATGTGATTTTTCCTGTTACTCCTACAGAATATAAGAAATCTAATACTGTACAGTCTGCATAAAAGCATCTATTAGATCTTTAGTATTTAGATTTACATTTTTCCTGCATATCTATGTTGTGTGTTTTTTTTTTTCTATATAGAAGACAACAAACGCGAGTCAGGAGCTGCTGCAGAAAAGAATAAATGCTGTGTGGAATATCCTTCATGTTCCAGAAGGGATGAGACTGGACATGGCAATTAAATACAGTTCCACTGAGTACCAAGATCGTCTGCCTGAGGTATAACTGAAGCACATAAGACAGCTGTGCTGTGGGGATGAGTATATGGTAAAAGATGTTTGGTCAGTAAGCAGGGGCATAACTTGAAACCACAGGGCCCTAGTGCGAAAATTGCAGGACCCCCCAACTTCAACAGCTGGTCGGTGCCATCAACTTGTCTGTGCCTTATTTGCCCCTTGCCCCCTTTCCAACATACAGTCTGGCACACACACAAATTACTCATACTCGCTTACACATACTCACTTTCACACACACGTACATATTCATTCTTACACACAAACACATATACATCTATGCTCACACACACAATTACACATCCATACTCACACACACAATTACACATCCATACTCACACACACACTATATAACTATATAAGTAAAAGACAATAATAATAATATCCATGCTCACACAATTACACATCCATGCTCACACATACATTCATGCTCACACACACTTACAGATCCATGCTCACACACACTTACAGATCCATGCTCACACACACAGAATATCATGTATTGTATTAAGTGCTGCGTAAATTGTTGGCGCTGTATAAATAAAAGATAATAATAATATCCATGCTCACACAATTACACATCCATGGCCATGCACAATTACACATCCATACTCACATATATAAATATGTATATACAAACATATATACTTACCCCTCGCTTATCTCTCACCGCTCCTGCAGCTTGCTGTCTGGCTGCTCGCTCACCACTTTCCTGTCTCCCCGCGCCATTTCAAAATAGTTTAGAAAGGGCCCTTCCGTTTCTAAGCAATTTTGAACTGGCATCCCTGTAGTTACGCCACTGTCAGTAAGCCTGTCCTTCCAGCTGCCGCTTCTAGAGTATTATGTACAGTTCTGAATACTCCATCAGCAGAAGGCTATTAGAGAGAGTTCAGAGAATGGCTTCTGAAATGGATTGCAGGTGAACAATTATCAAGAAATATTACAGTATCTGAATATGTAGCTTGGAGTAGACAAAAGAGATGGGAGATGTGATAGAAACATACAAATGCTTAAAGGGATTTAACAAAGCACAGGAGGGAAGTTTGTTTCAAGGGGAGTAAATGTAAGAAGAAAATGACGATCATGATCCCCCCCCCACGCTCAAAAAATATTTATAAACAAAATTGTAACCTATGCACTTCAAATGGAGTAGAATTAGTCTCAAATACCTTTGAGTTGCAAAATGAATTAAAACTGCTCTATGTTATTATTATTTTAGGCAATTGAAATGTGGGAACAAGCAGTAAAACATATACAAAAGAGAGAGCAAATTTTAGCAAAACTTGAGATGTTTGAGAGAACAGCTTCTGATCCAAACAGATTCTTTCAAAGAGGTAAGCCTGCTAGAAGTAGAATGATCTGACAACCAGACTGACTGTTGTCAGCCGAGGGATTTATTCAGTGAGCCATACATCAAGGTATAAATAAATTAAAGACAATGGAGACACACAGGAGAGTATTAGATAAAGTGTAAAAATAGTCAAACATTACTTAAAGCTGTCGTGCTTTCGAACCTTAGCATTCCAATAATCATTGTAAACAGAAACCCAGTGGAGAGCAAAGTGTTTTTTTTATAAAATAACTGGTTCTATAGAGTATTATACCGTTGTTATATCAGTTTTAAAAACATAGAATGGAATAGTAGACATTGACATTCCCACCTTCACCTAAACGTGCATTGTTTGAGCTCTTATGTTCCCTGTGTGTATTATTTGTTCAAACCTTTTGCTGCCATTTGAATACCATTTGAATTGGATTAAATTATTCCACCCCCTCTACTTCAAAGAGAGGGCTGTTTGTCCATTGTAGGGCAAATTCCGAGGTTTTGATGCCTAGGGCTGAGCTGTGAGTGGTGACATTTATCAGAGAGCCAATATTACTGAGCACCAAGGCATACGTTGGGGATTGCCAAATATTAGTATGTGGGCACTTAAATCTATATCAACACTATAAGCAATGTAATTGAGAAAAAAAATAAACCATATTCCTTATCAAAGTTTCTGAAATGGAAGCTCTACATTTTGGGGGTTATCTCAGATCCCCATTATCCACAAGTTTGTCCCCACATTGGTTATTACCAAACTGAAAATTAGAGCAGGAGGAAGGTTGGCCTTATCTTACACTAAACCAAGCAACAACATTTTGCTTTTTTGAGTACTTTTCTTGAACTTTGATATGTTCTAGGTCATGATGGGACATCAATTGCAAGAATAAATGAGTCTACAATAAGAAGAAAGTTTCACACGCAGTTAACAAAGATTGAGCGGGAAATACCAAAAGTGTTACAAGTTATAAAGAAGAAATTTAATGACACTGTCACATTTAAAGTAAGTCCACATTAGCTATTTCTGTACTCTTAGCCGAACATCAAAAGCTCCATAACCGATACCTTTTTATCATTTTTTTTTAAAGGGCCGACCATATGCTGAAAAAATGCAACGAGACAAAGTAGAAATGCTTTACTGGCTGCAACAGGATCGTCGTAAAGATTTAATGGAAAGACATTTAAAAAAAGAAAATGCCATGTTAAAACTGGAACCATTGAGTTAAGAAGAATAAAGGGGATCTATTGTACAACAATATTTGTAATTGTACCCTTAAATTCTCAGGAACGTTATATAGAATTATAGAAACCAGCTGGATATTTGGTATTTCCTACAAAATACTGGACTTCAAAGAACGTGAGATGGTGAACGAGACCTTTTTTCTCCTAATCGTGATACTTTTCCTGAATGTACCAGATGTCTCAACATACTGGGCCAAACTGGATAAATGCAAATCTAATTTGATGATTAAGATGTAAAATCACAGAAGCTTTCAAGGCTTTCAATGCTTCTTCCTCTAAAAACTTATGACTGTACATCTTTTTTCCATATAGGCTCAATGAAAGCTATCAACTTCAACTAAAGACTCCTTTTTCTCTTGATATAACATGGTTATATCCATTTCCCTTATTAGGATTAAAACTGTACATATAAATTTATATTTTTGATTAAAATAGAAATCAATAAACTGTATCCATGTTGCCTGGCGACTCTGTCATATCTCAGTTAACTTATTGAAGTTATTATTGCTGCTTTATAATGAGTATACCCATATGTATGTATGTATGTATCAAATTGCACAGGGAATGGACTACTAATTACCATTAAATATTGTATTTATTATTAGTAATATGATCAACATTGTGCAGTGTTTTACAGGCTCTTTTTAATATAAATGTAGGTTTAACCTTGACTGGTGCCAGATGAAGCCCATGCATGCTACCCTGCCCCTTTCCTCTCATATACATTCCCAATTCTACATGCAACTACGACATACAATTCTACTACTAATGGACTCCAATATGTGTTTAACATGACAATTAGGCAAAAACTGCTCCTTTAAGTGATGCCTGAGCATAGCAGATATAAGGACTAACCAGGGGAGTGCTGGCAGTCTAAGTCCTGCGGGGCAAGTCTAGTGAAGTGGTCCATTGCGCCACCAAATCATCCCACCATCCATGCCCATGCTTTCTTGACTTTCTAACGCATATTGATGTAATATGATGGGATTGGGAGTACATCAGCCACAATTTAGTCCCCCTAATCCTTTTTAATAACATATGGAGATTGAAATAGAGTAAATAACGCAAAAACTTTTTCTCTTTCTGGGCCTAGAAAGTTTTGTCCTGTGAAGTGACTACAAATTCAGGAGGGTGTTTTATCTGCCTCACCCAAACACGCACACGCACACACACACACCAGGACAGACTCTGACACCCGGACGGCTAAGCTACAACAATGAGTCTATACATTCCCCATATTGCAGGGCAGCATTTTATCTGGGCTGGTCAGCAATATGTAAAAGTTATATGTGTCCTGGAAAACATGACTGATGGGGTCACCCTAATGCCCCACACCCTTGTGTATTGCAGTTTTGTTTAGAATTAGTGGGCCCGGGGGGGGGACTAACAGTTGCTACATCTGGCTGTGCTCCAAAGTCCTGCAGCCATTCTGTGTGCCCTTTTAAAACTGTCAGTTAACCTACACTATATGGACGAAAGTATTGGGACACCTGACCATTATACCAACAGGGACTTTTATGACATTGCATTCTAAATACATAGACATTAATGTGTAGATGGTGCCCCCTTTGCAGCTGTAACAGCTTCCGCTCCTCTGGGAAGGCCTTCCGCTCCTCTGGGAAGGCCTTCCGCAAGTGTTTTGTGGGAATTTTTGCTCATTCATCCACTAGAGCATTTGTGAGGTCAGGCACCGAGGAATCTCCATTCCAGTTCATCCCAATAGTGTTCAATGGGGTTGAGGTCAGGGCTCTGTGTTGATCAGTCAACAGTAATTGGCTTCTTGCTGTACTCAATGTATATTACACTTATATATATATATATATATGTATGTTTATCCACCGGCTAAGGTCAGCTGAGGTGAGTTTGTGTCTGGATTGGGACATATCCACATGAGACCTCAGCAAAGTGGTAAACAAAACCCGAGACGCTTGTTGAAAGGGATACAACAGTTCAAATTTATTGAGGGACGTATATAGCGCCACCATAGTCTGCAGCACTGTACAAAAGGTTAGGCGGCTCTGCTCATGGAGATTATTTATTCGTTTTTGTTTAACGTAGACAGACAAACACATACAGGGTGGGATACTGATCGGATCATGGCATTCTATGTAGTCACACTGTATGTGTGTGTATGTATATATTATACACACTAGATACACACTATATGCTAAAAGGCTGGGATATCATTACAGTCCCATGCTCAGCATATTTGTTTGTGGGGGGGCAGGATCATGCCCCAGTTGTTTGTATAGGGTGCTGCTGGAACCCGGCCAGGACTTATGACCTCATGCTGGATGTGCAAGTAACTGTACTTCTCTTCCTCCTTCCCTCACACTTCCCGGGCGCTGCCCCTGCCGCCACACGGGCTCGAGAAAGGTGAGTAGACCGGTGTCAGGATTAACCTTTTTATGCTCACCAGTGAAGATCACTGACGTGAAAACCATTAACCCCTTCTCCGCAGAAAGGAAGAGACCGAGTTGGCTGTCAGCGCCCAGGAAGCCGCTACCCTCTTATATACTTTACATCTGCCGTTACCAAGTCACTGTAACGATGTGCCACACAGGATCACAGCTTCCTGCTTAGCCTTAACGTAATGTCACCTGTATTGGTTGAAGGGACGGGTTAACCCGTTCAGATCCGAAGCGCCGGCTAGGCACTGAACAGCGCTTTACCAGACGTTTCCGGCTCTCTGGCGCTGCGAGAGTTACAGGAAAAACGGCGTCACTGCGCGCAGGGCGTGTCGGGACTTGTAGTCTGTGATGGCGTAGCCGTGCTGGGTATTTGTATGAGGAGGTGTGCAGGTACGGAGGGCTGGTTTGGGTGAGGCTTCACTCACTGAGTGTAATGGGGTGTTTTGGGAGAGGATACAGCTGTCAGAATGTCTTTCATGTTGACATAGTATTTTATGAGTGCCAGAGTAGGGCAGTAGGTTGCACCTCAGCCCCGTTGGTACTGAGTAGGATCTGCATAAAGCATTACAATATGTCTATGTCAAAAAGTATGGCTTTCCGTGTTTTAGGTTTGTCAGCTGGCGTTCACTAAATATTGGAAATAAGTAATAAAAAGGGCTAAAGCATGAGACATAATGAACATGGCCTGGCTAAAGAGCCCACGTATCCATGTCAAAGCAAGCTTCCTTTCTTTTTACCCCTCATCTACATTTAAATCAATGATAATATTAAATATGCAAACACCTGGAAACATACTTTTAGTTACCCCTTTAGGCTCCAGCAAGGGCATGAGCGTTGATGCTTATATGAGAGGTGACAAGCAAGCCCACCTGGGACCACCCGTCCTCGTGTAGAGCTAGTTTTGGCAATAAGTCATTTTAAGTGATCCTTCTTTAAAAAGAAAAAAAATCTTCAACTTTAATTGCCAATTTTAGGGAAAACTTTAATTACCAATTTTAGGGATAACTTCACTTAAAGGTTATAGATCAGCAGTTAACAGTTTGTCTCTGGTGGTGATTTGGAATGATTTACTGTCAGTGATGTTTCCCAGGAATCATTTGCGTTTACGAATGGAGTCATGTGTAACTTCAGCACCTCTACAAGATTCCAAAATGTCCATCACTTCCGTGTCTTCCAACAATGCCAAACATATGATGCCCGGTATTCCCAATACTGCTTTCAGAAGAAAGGGTCATTAGGTCACATCAAAGCAAAACTACAAAAAGTACATGTCCGTCGAGAAGAATTTCATTGTCTTCTATGTTAACTGGCCAGTGGTTTGTATACTGGGCGTTCGAAGAGTAGTAACAGAGTCGAAATGTTTTTTCCCCCCAGGTTGTCTTACGGTGCATGGAAAATAAATCTCAAAATGGATGAAAAGCCTCGGAGTTTGCTGCTTCAAAATAGGGCAGCGCTGGTAAAAGACATACGAACACCATACATCATGGACCACATGATAAACGATGGTGTCCTAACTGTGCACGAGGAGGCCAAAGTAAAGGCACAGGTAAGTATTGGTTACATCATAAAGTCACTGTGATAACTACAGTGGATTGATTTATAAAGGATATTGGGGGTAAATCTGCAGGAACAGCCCAAATGTTGTTTGATTTAAACGCATGCTCAGCGACAGATGCATTGAATGGTCTCATACAGAAAGATTAGGTTCAGAGCGGCACATCAAACTGGAGTGGTAAAAATGGTATTCAAGTGAATATTTCCTATTTATCATTTTGTCCATGTTCATTCATTCACTTGCTTAAGCCATGCGGTCCATCTATCCCTACGGAGCAGGTCAAGCACAAGTACTGTACAGATATATTTTTCTTCCCTTTTGATAGGCCACTGCAGTGGATCGTGCAAATCATCTTATTAATCTAATCCTTAACAAAGACAATCGTGCCTACGTTTCATTTTTCAATGCCCTACTTCATGAAGGATACAGAGACCTTGCTGCCCGTCTGAAAGACGCCACCAGCATTGAGTGTTCTGACGATGGGAAGAAATCTACTAATGGCATCACTTCATATGGTGAGCTGCCCTAAAATGTTTTTGTAAAAAGTTATGGGTCAGAAATCAAAGCAGTATTTTCTTTTGACCCATCTTGGGGTAACCAAAAGGAAGGCACAACTAAACTGAATTGAAAGGTTCATAATTGGTAGGAATTCCACACATATTATTGGCTTTGTAACAACATAACATCTGTTAAATTGCTCCTATTTCACACTATTAGCAACATCTCGGACAGGAACCCCAGCGAAATAAGCCAGTCCACACAGATTGGTATAGAATCCGTTTCAATTGACACTGGAGTGGTAAGGTAGGATGTAGACGAGAGAAGAATATGGTGCAGATGAATGGAATAGGCGCCCAGGCTTGGTGGGAAATGACATTTTTCAGAGAAGTGATGAAGGGGGGAACAATTTTTTTTTAGTAAAACTGAACTAAAGATAAAAATGAGGCTGGCATGGTAGGGAAAATATTACAGCATATAGATAACTGTCACAATAAGGTGGAAGAAACTACCACGATGGTCAAGAAATGAAGGAAAGACTATGCAGCTTCCTTGCATGTATTTCTGATATGGAAGGGTAACACTGCAGATATTGTTTATGTTACGCATTGTTGTGATTATCGTTGTAGTTAAAACCAAGCTTTGTGAAGGTGGCGTGCCTCAGAGACCTCTTGTGTTTGTCTCTCGTCCGGAACTGGTTAATGACATCCAGCAAAGTTTGTATAACGTGAAGGATGAACCCGGCTGGGTGACTGTCTTTGGGATGGCCGGCTGTGGAAAGTCTGTGTTGGCAGCGGAAGCACTCAGGGATCATTCCATCTTGAAAGGTAACTTTAATGTGCCTTGTGCTTATTACAGTGTGCACTTTCCTGAGAGCTATCTTTAATCAATGTACAGCTGGAGGATTGATGTTTTTGAGTAATGTGTCCATTTTTCGCCTTAAAAACAACACATATTATTTTATGTGATCTTAAACCTTTCTGCTACTGTAGTTTAGCCTAACCCATCTAACTTTTGGCTCCTTTTACTTGTGTCATGGAGAGCAGGGGTTCTTGTTCCTAGGTTACTGTCATGTATATAAATGTGCATATGGTTGTGACAGTTTTCTTTCCTAGACTGTTTTCCTGGAGGTGTTCACTGGATCGCTATTGGTAAACAAGACAAAGCAGGACTTCTGATGAAGCTTCAGAATCTTTGCACACGTCTGGATCAGGATTTGAAGTATTTGCAGAGACCCCCACTAAACATCGAGGAGGCCAGAGACAGGCTTCGGGTGCTAGTTATGCAAATGTATCCCAGGTAGCCTCATAGCCTACATTACTTACTTTTCACAAACATACAAAAATAGATGGCCACTTCACACCTACTAATGTCCAAGTCTGCAAAAGGCTAAATGATAGATTGCTTTGCTTTTTTATTGCATTGTTCATATCAGACTTTCTTTCCTAGCTATTGGAAATAACTACTGTCCTGCAATAAAATACTGATGATAATAAATCACCTTAAAGAGAGAGTACAGGAATACCTAGTAGGTTAAAACATAACCATGTTCCTATACTCCTCTCTTTAAGAGTAGGACTGATAGACTACTGTGCTTTTTTCTCTTACTGACTATAATAAACTATAGATCAGGGGCTATATCTCCCATCCTCCTCAGCCAGCCCCTTAGCTGAAAGAGCATTATAGGAGATGTAGTCCTGCAGCTGCTGGAGGGCCGCAGGTTGCACGCCCCTGCTATAGATTGACACAGCACCGTAGTTTTAATTTACCTGATTACTTTACCTTAAATATAAAGTTAAAAGTTCTAACATTGGGCATCATCAGGTGTACTATGATAAAGCCAGAAACCATATTAGCAGGAATGATTCTTAACATAGACTGCATCACAACTGTGGAGTGTGTGCTTTTATTCTAGGTGCCTTTTAATCCTCGATGATATTTGGGATTCCTGGGTACTCAAAGCATTTGATATTCAGTGCCGAATTCTCATCACAAGCAGAGATCGGAGTGTGACCGAGGCCGTTTCTGGTAATTCTTAAACCTTATGGGGTGATCCATTTAAAAAAGTGCTAGTCTTAAAATGTGCACATTAGAGCATTTACTAGCACTGTATAGATATATTTTCAGACTATGGGCTTTCACAGTTTTATATATCAGGCAAATGCTTATACTGCGTGTATTTTTCCTGTATCTATTTCATTTTTTTGTTATTCCGTTAAACCATTGGTTGTATTCAGTAAACTGTAAGTTATGAATAGAGCTATCCTGGATAAAAATATCTAGCAGGCTTCCCTGTTAAATGTACATAGACAGTTATCAAGGTTTCCAGTGACATACTCAAATGTATTATAATGACTGTATAACTGTCTTTTTTCATTAAGGAAACAAATACTTTGTACCAGTGAGCAGTGAACTAGAGAACACCAAAGGGCTGGAAATTCTGTCTCTGTTTGTAGATGCCCCTGTGGAAATGCTCCCACAAGAAGCCCATAGTATTATTAAGGAGTCCAAAGGTAACAAATGCAACAACGAAGAGTTGAAAGACTGCTTATATGTTTGGCCAGTCTTTAGGTGGGATAGAAGTAATGTGGATTCACATTACTTGCGTGTAAAAGCTGTAGTCTTCTGCTTCGTTAGATGGACTTGATATTTTTTAGGGTAACTCATTAATTGGTAGGAATGTTTTTAAACCAATTAGGTGATTGTATGGCCTGTATAACACAGACAGACCTGGGGACCATCAGATTACTTTTCAGGGACATTGCCATTGGGCATTCAGTTGGACGTCAATATGGAGTTCTACTTGTGATATTCATGAGTGCTACTGAGTATCATACAACATTATTAAAGCGGTGCATTGCACATCATTTAAATAAAACGCACTTGTAAGGTGATTACTTTCACCGAGCAACTGTGTAGACTGACCATAGCTGCAATTGTAATTGCCATCCAAATAATATCAGATATTCATAAAAGGATTTTTTGAAATGGATTTATAAAAGATGATGGACATTTGTTTACTCTTTACAATGTGCTGTTCATTGTCAGTGAATTTCTTGTGAGCTTAAAAACATTTTAATTTTTTTTAATTTAATATGCATTACTGCCTGTGTAATGGTAGAGATGTGTAAAACATGCAAAAGCTAAAATTGTGAATTTCAGTACTAGATTTGGCAGTAATTTTCTGGGAAAAAGGGCATTTTTTTACCAGTGATTACATTGCATGTGTCACAAAAAAAAGGATTATTAGAAAATTTCACTTTCCACTTTCGCTTGTATTTTTGCTCAGTTTCTTGCTAATGTGTTAATGATACAATTCGGACAAATTCACACCAAAATAACTATCTCCTTGTGATTAAGATGGTGCAGTGCCATGTCTTTGACATTGTTTCATTTCTATTTTCACAGGGTCACCTCTTGTAGTATCATTGATAGGAGCACTTTTGAGAGAATTTCCTAACCGCTGGGCCTTCTACCTCAAACAACTCCAGCGAAAGCAATTTAAAAGAATCAGGAAATCCTCCTCGTATGATTACGAGGCTCTTGATGAGGCAATGTCTATAAGTGTAGACATGCTGAAAGAAAACCTCAAAGACTACTACAAAGACTTCTCCATTATAGGAAAGGATGTGAAAGTGCCCACTCAGGTAAAGCAGACAATCACCTCAGCTCTCTGACTGATACTAGATAGAATACCTTAAACACATGTTCTCGGTGCAAGTTCTTATAATATGTTTATAAGGGGTTTTTTTTTGACAAAACGGCAATTGCACTTTTTACTGTGTTAAGAAAATAAACCGTAGGGGATCTGTTATATTAATTCTTAACACTGATTATTTAATCACCTAAAAACATATGACAATTCATTGTTTTTGGCAAAAAATATTAATGAAGCAATATTTTGCATAGCTAAAGATTTTTTTTTTCTGGGAAAAGTTTGAGTGTTCATCACTAATGACTGCATTTATTTATGAAAGTTAAGTTCAGCAGGATAGGTGGGACAGCACCTTTCAAACCACAAAAATATAAGGAGGGAAACTCTTTTTAATAGAGACGTTCCATACATGATTTTTACAGATCTTGACTTGGCAGACAATTGCAGGAAATGCACTCCGTCAATAAATTGTTCTCTATTCTGTCCTACGTGTTTGTACATATCTACTAGACAGAGCGCTTCTATTTTTCAGGTGCTGTGTATACTGTGGGACATGGAGAGAGAAGATGTAGAAGATATACTACAGGAGTTTGTCAACAAGTCGTTATTATACTGTGATCGTAATGGAAAATCCTTCTTATACTACTTACACGACCTTCAGTTGGATTTCCTTACAGAAAGAAACAGAGACCAGCTTCCTGTAGGAACCCATTGCTTATACTATTTATCATGCTTATTCTCTACATCTGTTGTACTGCCTTATGCTGCACTTCCGCGTTACCAGTGAAGCCATCTTCTGTTATTATCCATAATGGTATCTGATCATTGTTCTCCTCCTCCATTTATTTCCAGGAACTGCATTTAAAACTTGTTGGCCAATATAAGAAGCATTATCCAAATATTATGCCCACTTTGGATCAAGAGAATTGTGCCTATTGGTACCATTACCTGGCCTTTCACATGGCACAGGCTAACATGCGTCAGGTAGGTACATAACTACATACTTTTGTTGAATACCCTCCTATTTCCTTTGAGAACTGTAAAGTATCAAGACTTTTTGGCATGGTCATTTCCTCTTTTACTTTTTTTTTTTTTTTTAAAGAAACCTGATAAATTTGTTTTTGGAGACATCGATAAAGGACTTACCGTCTATGTGCTCTCATAGTACTTGTTAATATACTTAAGGTGATAAAAACAACTACAATAATGATGCCATTTCATGTCACACCTGCTTAACCCCTTAACGACAATTGCCGGCACGTCTTTAAACGGGTGCAGAAAGCGATCTACTTTCGCTTTCTGCACCCAAAAAGCGTTGCTGAATGCCTCGACCTTGAGGCATTCAGCAACGCCGCGATCGGAACGAAGGGGCCATCTCTGGCCCCTCCACGGGGCGTCAACATCCCCCATACTTTGTATGGCGGCGGACGCCCGTTTTAAAAGCGTTTAGGAGGCGATCAACCGGGGGAAGGGTGGCCAGACATCTAATTTCCAATTAGAAAAATGCACACATACCAAATGTGGCCTTTTAGTTCCCCCAAAAAATGACACACCCATGCATGTGGGGTATCACTGCACTCAGGAGATGTTGCTGAACACATTATGGGGTGTCGTGTGACAGCGGCATATACCAGGAGCTGTAAATTCATACATAAAGTAGGTGTGTGTGGGGAAAAATACACTCACAAAAATACTACTGCAAACTTTGACAAAATGCTGGTGGTAAAATGTGTGCATGCAAAGAGTTAAAATACCAGCATTTAAAATACCCTGTGGTGTCTAGTTTTCAAAAATATATGGTTTTGTTGGGCACACTGAAATGGCCCGGCTCAAAGATGTACCAAAGAGGGCATGGGCAGTTGATCCCCAAATGCCAAAGTTCAACATTGGAAAATGCGCATGCTCCAAATGTGGCCCTTTTTCCCCCAAACAGCCAGGGAAAATCATTCATGTGAGGTATCGCTGTACTCAGGAGATGTTGCTGAACACATATTGGGGTGTTTTATGATAGTGACATATACGAGAACCTTTTAATTCATACCTGAAGTAAAATGTGTGTGAAAAAACAAATGCAAGAAAATGACTACCACAAAGTTTGACAAAGACTGGTGGTAGATATGCATGGAAAGAGTTAAAATACTAGCATTTGAAATACCCTGGGGTGTCTAGTTTTCAAAAATATATGGCTTTATTGGGCACTTTTTTAATAGTAAATCTTCTAAAGAAAGCCCTTCGTGTCCTGAAAAACTCAATATATAACTTGTGTGGGTTCAGTAAACGAGAAAATTACAGCTAAACATGAGCAGCGCAGAAATGTTAAAACGGCCTTTGTCACGAAGGGGTTAAAGAGAGACTCTAACTATCATTAACGCTTTACTACTTTTAATAGTCCCTTTACATTTCCATAGAGTTGTCCTTGCAAATGTATCCTCTGTAAGGACAATGAGCCTTCCTTAAACCCATTGAAAACTATGCATTTTGAGCCCGTACATGTCATTAAGGGGTTAATCCCCAGCTATTTTCTGTGTTAACGATGTGTTTAGCACCAGTCAGCTCCAACGCTAGCTTGGTGAGCATTCTGCAGAGGTCTTAACAAGCCCCCCCCCCCCCCCCATTGCACATGTGTGAAAGCTCTCCTATTTGAGAGATGTTTGATTTTATGGTGAAGTCTTTGTGTAAAAATAAGCAGGGAACAAGAAGGGGGTTATTAACAAAATGTAATGTTTTGAGGAAAAATATTAGCTATAAGAAAGAACCATAAATGTGATAAATCATGATGATGATTTTTTTTTTGCGAAATGATATTTTCATTTCTTTTACTAACAGCATTGTTTATTTAAAACAACCATATGTTCATATAATATCTTATCATACATTCATGAATATATAATAGAACAAATGCACTGCATTTTGTAGCTATTTGTCTAATACGAGCCGGTTTTCAGACTTTTGGATTTATCATGTGCAATATAAAAGTTCTGTAATAAATACATCACATAAAAAGTGTGCATTAAGAGAAGCAGTCTGTATAGGCCAGGACATGTTGAGTGATTTAAAAGCCGATGAACTTTTGCTGACTGAAAGTCCATGTTAAATTTTAATTTAAAAGCTAGCATGAAGGTTTGGATTTTTGAACTTATGAAAGGTTCGGTTTTAAAATTTGGGTGGGGGTATTTCGTTAGAGCCTCTATAGAGCGTTAACCAAAGTCAGAGGTAGTTAAATGTGAGCATCCATACTGAATGGAATGAAGCAGAGTTCCTTTGTAAAGTTTGATATAAAAGTTTATTAGCTAATGTCTACTGGGGAAAAAAAAGAGTATGTAATCAGGAAAGTAATTTAAGAGAACAAAAAAATACTTTTTCAAAGTCTCTCTCTCTCTGAGTCAATTTATTCGGGCAGGAGAGCATTATGTGGACACAGCCACTCCTCACGTTCTCCCTACTCACTGTCCACTTTTCGCAGCTTCCTGCCCACTTCCCACCAACGAAAGGCTTTTGGGGCTATCCCCGCTCCTACTTGCAACTCCCACCAACGAAAGGCTTTTGGGGGCTATCCCCGCTCCTACTTGCAACTCACACCAACAAAAGGCTTTTGGGGGCTATCCCCACTCCTACTTGCAACTAGCCACACACAAAGCCGCTCCTCCAGAAGCGAGACAGCTCTGGGTAGCCGAAATGGGAAGCTCCCGGGTATGTAGGCAAAGGGCATTTTACTGCTATATAACATTGTCATGCACTCATGCATTTCACAAATTTCCAGAAAATGTGAACACAAAGGTAGGAAAAGGGGATTGAGAGTTTTTTTCTTAAAGTATTGTTATCCAACTAACAGTTTTTTACGTATTTGCTCATTAAACTGTCTCTACACCTGTTTCTGTATGTCATCTTGTTATATTATATACTAATAGTTATGTCCTGTCTACTCTTGTCTATTCTTGTCCAGTGCCACGGAATCTGATGGTGCTATATAAAACAGTAATAATAATAATAATAATAATAAGTGACAAGTTTGCACTTTAGAGAGTAAATCCTTTCAGCTATACCTTGCATGTGAGCTGTTACCTAGACCTTTGAATGCTTTAAAGAAATGTAATAAGTGTCTCTAAAACAATACGCTTATATGGCTTTAACTGATCTTTCCTTTTAATATCTCTTCATTTTATACATTTTTAGGTTTCCGTGAGTAACTTATGCTATGGAATATTACTGGTGTGCAGGAGGATCTCGTTGACTTTCTACAAGGCATTACGACTATTATAAATTACTTTGAATACAGTTGAAATGTCTTGTTTTTATATTGCGTATGGATTGTTTTTAAATCAAAAACAGATCGACTGGTTTTAGAACAGCTTAAGTAAAAAATAAGGTTGCCTTCAGCAGAGGCAAACAATGAGCTTCAGCTGTATATGCTGTTTCAAGATTCAGCTGCTGTCAATTACACTGTAGATCATACCTTATCCTTATCTTCACTTTAATGTGCTGTAAGAAAACATTAAAGATTGGAAGAAGTCAAAGTTGAGAGAATTGCAGAACAGACCGATAAAAGCGGATTTATCTGCCCTTCTTCAATGCATGCCTCCAAGCATGTCTTTCATTCTGTCCAGTCCAATCCAATCCATTTTAACCATTCCTAAAAAAAAATACAAAAAAAAATAAAATAAAGTTATTTCATTTTCTTAAGTTGGAAAATGTTTTATTAATCACTTTGATGGTGAACTTTTGTTACTTTGGAGAAACTAATAAACATACAAAATATAACAACTAGCAGATATAAGGGGATATAAAAGGGAATAAAGGTAGACATGAAACATATTTCCTTTTTCTGTGTAATAAGCTGTGTGTAACTGGTCTAAAAAATAAGCTGTTACCAACATTTCAAGTAATCAAGTTATAGTAACCACCAGATTTTGTAATGCCTTTTTTACATGGGATTGAGGGGTTTGAAAATGCTATGGGTTGTGGGTCAATTTCTACAATTTCTAATTGTTATGTCCTGTCCACCCATTGTACAGCGCTGCAGAATTTAATGTTGCTATATAAAACAATAAATAATAGTAATAATGTTTTTTGAAAAAAGCCAAATCAAGTCAGATACAAGTTACATTACAAATCCCATTAATGCAGCAAAAGGATCACTTATTGGATAGTAAGAACAGTATAAGATAAAAGGTGGTGCCAGAAGGCCATGGTCATGTCAATGGTTCCCTGTAGAGGAAACCAAAATGTCTATACAACCGATTACAAAGAAAAGGAAAGAACCATACAGCATCTCTGTGCAGGACTGAAGGAGGATGTACAGTGTGTGAAATGGATACCTCATTGTGCCTGAGATACCTAGGGAAGTAGGGCTTACCTCTCTTAAAGGTTCAAAGAAAGTGTATACGTTCCTAATCCTCATTAAGGGAACCCGTGGAAGTAGAGCATCTAGTTTGCTAATCCAAGCAGTTTCTCTTTGTTTAAGATTTTTTTCCCTATTTCCCCCTCGTCAGAAGGTTGTATATTTTCAATTAACCGAAATCTTATTTGATTGACAAGGTGGCCTGTCTATTTAAAATGCCGGGTCACCAGGGCATCCACACCCCCTCCTCCTCTACATGCTGCTCAAATTTTGCTCTTATGTTCCCTGATCCATAATTTGATCGGTTGGGTGGTTTCACCTACAGAGAGCAGGGCCACTTTAGTAGGTACACTACAAAGTCCTATTTACAGGTAAAATACTGGTTGACCTTAAATTTCTTGCTTGTTTATGATTGTAAGAAAGTATCCCCACAGATTCAAAATCTTTCTTTTGAGTAATGGTACCCTGTATTGGCCCTGTCTGATTGGGGCCCTCTGAAAACAGAATATAATTAGTTAATACAATTGTTGGGCAAGATTAGAATCGGTACTGAGGAGGCACCAATGCTTTAAGATGATTTTGTTACAGTTACTCTGTTTGGATAAAATTGCTTGCCTATTCAGACTATCAACCCTAGATCTCTGTACATCTAGCATAGTCTTGGGAGAATCCCTGGTGTGAAACGTTTCAATCATTCCTATCAAGAGTGCTATCTAAAGGAGCCAAGATGATCCTCTTCGTCCTTATGAATTGTGAGTATACAACCACAGAAGTTTTTGGGGATTTGTTATCGATGTCGACATTGAGTGCTAGTCACACAAGAAGTATTTATTCCATATAGCTTTCTAAAACCATATAGTTTCAATATTTTAAAAAGTCCAGGTATGATATATTGACTAAACTGATGAGAAAGTGCCTTAAAAAATCAGTCTTTTTTTTGTATATTTACCTTTTAGGTCCTGCATACATCAACTGACCTTTGTGGAATTAAATGTGACTTATAGAGAACAGCAGTTTCATTAAAAACAGACAGAAATCTCCCTTGTACACATCCCAAACAGTCCATATTTACAGAGAGGATTATAGGTATAGAGTTATTGCTTACCCTCTGATATTTGATGAGTGAAAAAAAAATATTCTTATGAAAAAATGGTCATACTGACAACAGGTTTTAATAACTATTGTACCGACACTAGGAATTTTGATATTGGAATAAGATATGAAAAAGATGGTTGGTTTTTTGTCATTTTGACACAATCGTAGGTGTTATTATGAATTTGATAATAGAGCAGGATATAAAGGCAGATTATCTGAAGATATGATATTTATAATGACATTTAAGAAAGAGCTATTCAGTTCAATTACATTAGATTGAGTTTATTCAGGGTATTTGTGAAAAATAATATTTGTACATATAATTACATACGTATAAATTCTGGTTCGTGTTTAATCTCCATAGCAACCATTGCAATACTTCTCCTAATTGAACTAGTGTTTTGGTAGTTGTGGTAATAATAATTCCACTTTATAAAAACAAATGAAAGAGGGGTCCACTAGAACCTCTTTTAACCCAAAAGGAGCTACAATCACCGTCATTATGTGTGACGAGGAGTGGGGTTAATAAAAAAAATATAATTCTCCATAATACACAGAGAAATACAATTCAATTTGTCGAAAAACTCATGGTTTAGTAAAAAATAACCCTTAATCTTAGTTAATACATCCCAATATTGCATAGTTCCATTTTATAAACTCATTGGTCTTCTTGTTTCACATATCTCTCCTCTACACCCTATTCTAAACTCAGCCACTAGAAGACTCTTCCATGCCTCCGGAACACTATTCGCCACACACTAATAACAATGCCGTGGCTTTCTATAAAACAATGCCTCATCATCATCAAAATCTTACATCTTACATCCTATATTTCATCTCGGATATCCCACCAGACACTTGAATAACCCCAGCATACCATTCATGTTGGGGTTACTCAACAGCGTACTACACTATATGGTCTAAAGACTTTCTCCCTCTCTTACCCATATCTCTGGCAAGGCTAAATAGCGGTATATAAACAAACATACATTCTCTGCTTTTTCTATATGTGCTTTCCTAAAGAAATACACTTGCAAGTTTGATTAATGTCGCTACAATCTCTTATTTCAATGTAAAATCACTACCACATTAAGATATATTAATATACAAATCAGTTTATGGACTGTTTAGCAGCTTGGATATATCTAACTAAAATATATATATAACTAAAATAAAAAAAGGTTACTATTAAGTTGCATAGTTTATTCATATTTCAAATAATTGTCAGAATCATATTTACTTTTTCATCCATACTAAATACCCTTCAAAAAGTATTAGTTAACATAAAAATTTAGCTCTAAATGCTAATTAGTTATTTTGTTAGAGAAATGAATTACTTTGTATCCATAGCTAACCAAACATTAATTATGATTCCTATGAAGTGATGACTATAATTTTAGACAAAATTAATAACTAAAGTATGTACAGTATGCTCAACGTCTACATCTAGCATCTAAACCACGCTAATCTCATTATGAACTTTATTTGTTTGATAACAGCCTGTTTTTATCAATAGTACTATTTGGGGAAAAAAGAAAACTTATCTACTATTGTATCTAGAAACTAAACACAAGGGAAAAATAATTTTACAGCAAAGGAAAATGGAAGAAAAGATTATTACCAAAGTTATAGGAAATGTATGCACACGTTAGTGTTCATGTATGTAACACGAATGTAAGAAAGGGTGACCAGATCACACTTTTTTTTCATAGCAGTTTTGAGCTTTATCAAGTTTAAATCTTTTTTTTTTTCCCCCCATACAATATTATGTGTCTCACCTCTTCCTTTTTAACGTAAAATATAACTGTAGTTTTATGATACTTACTGGCATTCATCAGGCAAAATTGAGGTAAACCGCCATCCTTTATATTTTTATTACTCCTATAAATTCTTTAATCACAAACAACTGCTTATCAAATGTTCTGTTCCGAAAAGTTATTTATTCTGTACTTTACTGTTTGAAGGCTATTGCCAAAATGTTATGAATTAAAAAGCTGATGCCATGCAGTCCATAAACCAGTGTGCTATTTCGGTTTGGCTTGATGCGAAAATTATACTTGCACATTTTTATTGATAGTAAATTTACTGACCAAGGAGAAAGAAGCATCTTCTTTTGAAATGCAATAGCCAAATTAAATAACCAATACATTGTTGAAATTGAGAACTATGACTCATTTATATATGGAAGTAAATATCTAAAAAAAAAAAAACATTGTTCCAAAAACAGCTGGACTATTGCCTGTTGACTTCTCCTTCTGTAGGTTCACCTTGTGACCCCCTATCGATAGGCCATAAGATGTCCAAACGCTGAAGTCCTTCCACACACAAGAAGTCCTTCCACACACAAGAAATGTATAGGTTTGAATACTTTTGTAAGTAAAGTTCCATAACATCTATTGCAAACTGGCAATTCCTTTTAATTGCGCGGTCACTATGATGTCACCTCATCCTGGAGACGGCAGATGACACAGAGAATCATCCACCTCAGTGAAATTCTCTTCGATTGGCTGCCAGAGGCAAAACTGCAAAAATACCCTTTCC
>VKOC01000003.1:10304348-10352785 GCA_009364415.1 Spea multiplicata | reverse complement strand
TACATGTGCTAACTATAATAGAGGAGAACATCTGTATGACACTAATGGAGCCGTAAAGGTACACACATGTGCTAACTATAATACAGGAGAACATCTGTATGACACTAATGGAGCAGTGAAGGTAAATACACATGCTAACTATAATCCAGGAGAACATCTGTATCACACTAATGGAGCCGTGGAAATGTATTCATTAGAAATAATGGGTTTAGTTGGTGGCATAGCCAAATGACTCGGCTCCTTCTGTATATACTGCCCACCACTTGTATTACACACTCTAAATAGGGAGGAGTACTCAGAAACAAAGGGCTAGATCCGCTAAACAATTTGCCCAGGGGACAGCTTGCTTTTAAGTAAGAAAGGTACGTTAATTCCACTATCTAGTGTGCTAATACATAAATCTTAGCTAATCTGTCAATGTATTCTTTCCTTTCTATTCTAAAAGTTTATTCACATAGCAAAAAAAAAACTATTAGGAAGCATTTTCAGTTTCTATGGCAACAAACTATCACTGCCTGGTTTTGTATCATATGACAGATGAGACCCCCTACAACATCTAATTTGATTAAAGAGGACTTGGGCATCCAGCAGTACTAGGAATGATGTTTGTAATGCTGGATTTAGTTGCAAAAAAGGTCATTTAGCAGGTGTAGTTGAAACAGCACCTTTAAAAGGTCCGGGGGGGACCAAATTCAAATTTGCCAAAATTCAAATTGACCTTATGCCTGCAGAAACAACTGTCCCTCTTAATAAAAAGTTGACAGAATGCATAGCTTTCATTTTGCTGCAGATTACCTAGTATTTTATATCTAATGAATACAGCCTGACGGTTAGAGGACTCCTAAAACTCCTTTAGGATCATGATCCATAGCACCTAGTGTAGAGAACATCTGTTCTATTGTCCGCAAGGCAGTGTAAACGTGGGCAGTGCTACCTGTTTTTATATTATTTTTAAATTGCCAATTCTCCAGCCTGTATCTACAAATATTGAGCGTAGAATCTTGATATGTGAACCTAATTAACTGACAGCTAGTAAATCACAGTAGCTCTCTTCTAACGGTAAGAGAAAGGACTTATTTGCGACACTCCTTTAAACCCATGCCAAGAGAAAGGGTTTGTTTGCTGCTGAGCTATTATACATTCTAAGATCATCCCAGTTAAAAGACTTAGAAGACCTCTGCTGGATTAATCCCTTCCAAACAAGCAGGTGTCAAAGTGTCACAGGGCTTCATTTTATTTCTGAACATCTGGTAAAATTTGAATAATGTCAGTGGAATGGAAACTCGAGACAGGACAATAGCCACCCGCTTTGCAAATAAGTGTTCCTTTCTTGCAATGGATTTTAATTCCATTTAAAGCTCTGGTTTTATGATCCAGCAGGGGACCATTTGCCCTGCCATAATCTTTCATTTTCAATAACAAATTTGCTCATTCTGCTTGAATAAAAGAATGTGTATTTAAAGGATAATTTTACCGGAGCAGGTAGCTAAGCTATTTCTAGGAAACAGAAAAAAACACGGTTGAAGACTATGGCATGTTACATAGTGATTGAAAATTGATTTTTGAGGGTCTGTTTGTATAATCTTTGCTTTTCTAATAGTTTTAATAGTCTTAGTAACTGCTCCATCCCTGCCTGCGTGGCCAGAAATATGTAACCATAAATGATTTCAATTTAGCAGTGAATGTCTACTTATGTTTGTAAGTCCAGAAAGGGAAAATAATGTGATTTTAAAACAGTGTCCTCCAGGACTCCAGGAGTTGCTGGACTACAACTCCCATTATGCTTATCCTGCTAGATGTGTTTCCACAGCAGAAAATGGTAGCTGTAGCTCAGCAAGATTCAAAACTTCTTTGCTAAAAGTCATAATAATCATGTATGCAAACAGGGCTATCTTGTTACATTTACGTACACCAGTCTGCTAAGCTCCATGATCCGTCAGCTTTTCTACAGATAACTATGTTCTATGTAAAGGTGCCTTTTATTCTGTGGTTTCTCTTGCTCGGTTATGTATCGCTACACGCCCTATGAACAAATACAGCCTGTAACGTTTCTCTTCAACTAGCGGTCGTCACCTGTATGAGGCAATGCTATACATACTGCACTAAAGCCATTGAGTGGAGTGTCTTTCTCATGTCTTCCTTGCCGTAGGTTTTGGAATTGTCCGGTGGGAAAGTCCTTCACCACCTCGAGGGTCACAGTCTTACCGTACAGCACTGCCAGTTCACCGTAGACGGAAAACACCTTGTTTCTTGCTCAGATGATTCTACTATCAGGGTGACTGTATCATTTCCTTTCTCTTTAATGGATTTGTGACATTGCAAAGCAAGAGTTTTTTTATTTGTATGTCTACTTCTGGGGAACGACCTTTTAAAATGACTTGCCTAGCGTTTATATGTTGCCATGGCCTTTGGAAGTCAGTAGCTCCATTTCCGGTGCATCAAACTGCTTCTGTTAAGAACTGGCAAAACAGCTTGACCCAGTGTGAACATTCTGTCAGATTCTTTTTTTTTTTTGTAAATCAAATTTTTTATTGTTTTTGTTAAACATAAGACATTGTTTGTGAACACATAAGAAAAAACAGCACACATCAAAGTCCTGACACAGCAGGACAACACAAATTACACACAAAACACATACAATTACAGCATGGTGAAACCTAATATACAAAGCCATGGCATTCCCATATTACTAAAGACAATAAACTAAAAGGGCCCGTGTCGAGAGATCAGCCACATAACGGGACCAATCGAACCATGGTCTCCCATGTCTTGCCTCATGACCCTTAGCTCTGGCCACCAGCTCCTCAAGAACACGCACGTTCTCCACCCTTGCAACCCATTCCCTAAAGGAAGGAGGCGAGGGCTTACCCCAATGCAGGGGGATTAGGGCCCTAGCCTCAGTTAATAAATGCCTGACCACCGATTCTGTCAGATTCTAGACATTGACTACTCTGGCCTCACAGCAGTGCCTGGCTCTCCTTACGTAGACACAATAGAGTTTGTACGAGAATTACTGTTTGGACACAAGTATTGAAATACAGTGTTGTTGTCCAACCAATAGATTGTTCTTGGTGGCTTGAGTGTCTTGTTTGGTTGCCATGGTGATAAGACCACTTTTTAAAATGTTCTACAAGGAAAATACAAGGGTGCTGCACTGAGCTTTGGTTTTTGGCAAATGAAATGAGACAGAAGTCAATAACTTTGATTGCAGTTACCAACCAGCTATCTCTTGAGGCACTGAAGAAAGCCCTCTATGGAAAAGAGTTTCTGTGGGACTTTCATGGCATTGCTTTACGTCATCCTCTCCTGCGGTTTGCGTTAATAAAATTACTTTATTGTGATGCAGGTCTGGGACCTGATGTCAGGACACAGCGCTCTTTTAGAAGGACATAAAGAAGCTGTGAAGTGTTTTAGAATTCTGAAGGATTCCAAGCTGTTTTCCTGGTCTTTTGACGGGACCGTGAAGGTAAACGAGACCTTTTTAGAGACTTTCAGAATTATCTGAGTTACCTGATATTTAATTGTCCATTGGTAATAAGTCTCAATTTTCGTGTTTGTTTTTTATTTATTTTGCTGTGTGAAATAGTAAAAAAAAATGTAAAAAAATCCTGAAAGTGGAGAGATAACAGTGACAGAAGGGTCTGTGTATATAAATCTTCACGATATTTGAATATCAAGTTGGTACATACAGTGATGGATGTACTTGGATTTTTTATGTAAGTAAAATACTAAAAAATAAAAAAATAAACACGTTACTGTTTCAGATATGGGATCTGGCTACTGGGCACAAGGAGCAAGATTTTCATTGCCACACCGGGACAATTCTCTCTTGTGATATTTCTCCAGACAATACCAAGTTTTCATCTACATCTGTGAATAGCGATGCAAAGGTACAACATGTAGAACTTGTTTAGGGCTTCATCACACACCGGGCGAAAAATAAAGTCTATGTTTCAGAATGTTTAACATATATCTAGTGAGCAGACAGAATGCTAGCCAACACAAGGACCATGGTTTCGAAAACAGTTTCAGTTCATTTGCTTACAGGGCTCTAGACTTTATTACTGTATTACAACTGCAAGTGATAATAAACCTGTCTCCTATATACTTAATAAAATAAATACAGAAATGTCTGAGCTCCAGAGGAAGTTAAGACTGGCAGTAGAACTGATACCTTTTGATAAAAGTACGTTAGTAGAAACCGAACAACAATAGTTTATTGTGTGTGTGTGTATATATATATAATATATATATATATATATATATATATATATATATTATAATTGAAGTAAACCTAAATCTAACGGTAACCTTCTAGGTATTCTTTAGCCAGTATATGCACACAAAGAACCGTAACCATACATGTCTCTTTAGATATGGAGTTTTACCGAATCATCTCCTCTCCATGTACTGAACGGACACAAAACCTGTGTAAGATGCTGCAGTTTCTCACCGGATAACAAATATTTAGCCACTGGGGATGATCATGGTGAAATTATGGTATGATTTCTTCTTAAACTCATATACATGGATAATTACAAAATAAATGTTGTCATTGTTGGGGCCATTTACCTACTCCATATACAGGACTGGCTCTGGTATGGCAGATATGCACTATAAAAGGTCATTGCCAACTTCATTGAACAACGGGGAGCCCACTTTAATGCTGCTTTCTGTCTATGTGTCCACATATGAATACTATGTATGAGGACAAAATGCTTCACATGCATTATCAATATGTAAGACATAAGTCGAAAACATCCTGCAAATTAATTACTTCTTAACAATACAATTTTGAGTTTAAAGGATCTATGTTTTTTTAGAGTTGTTTTTTCATTTTTTTTTTTTTAGCAGTCCTATGAAATTTTGCTAGGAAACCAGAATGGACTTTTTTTTGTATTATTATTATTATTATTATTTTTTTTTAGAATTAACAGTCACTCAACTCTCCCACATATAAGTAAATGCATGAACCCAAGCCCCATAAGATGATCACATCATTTTCCTCCTGCTTATGTTGTGATATTGTTGTGGGTCTTGTAACCTAAACAAAATGCAGTTCAAAAACAGGGGAGACCACACCTGCCCCCATTAGAAATATCACATACCCCCTATTCATCATCAGATACCCTTTGTTTGGGCAGCACAGAAGATGTAGCATCTCATAATTCTTTGAGAGCTTAAAGATCTCTTCTTCAGATGAGATCCTCTCCTTCAACCTTCAGAAGAGACCTATTTTATGGGACCTAAGCCTATGTGGTTCTACATGTTTGTTGGTTGAATAAAAGATATTATCCTTATCTAAAGACTTACATTTTTGCAACCAACTTTGTATTAAATCAAATTTGCAGGGAATACTTAATGGTCCCCATAAACATGTCCTAATTATGTTACTGGAACAGAATGACGTATAGTGTATTCTGATTGTATGTGTGATCTGTTGACACATCTTACAAAAACCCGGCAATCTCCAATCACCTAGCAAACTGTTTCCTATATAATGTGTAAGTAATGTGAATATATATTCCTATACGACTGTGCATGTGAGGGTAGCCTGACATTATGCCATGATCTACTAGGCCATAATTGTTGTGAAAAATAAAGCAATTTTAGTATATTCTGTAAGTTGTAGATAACTGTAATACATTTTAGTAATCACCAACAGATCGGTAGTAAACCATTTAGTGATCATGCCAATGTTATTGAGCTCTTTTAAAATGTATCTTTGTAGTGTGTGTGTGTATAGACTGTAATTTAGAGAGGGGCTAGTGAACTGGTATTGTCTGTGAACAACACACATCTCTTGAATGATGTAGAAGACCAAAGGTATATTAGTGGAAAATATTATTAAGCACAACAAACTGGATTGGTGGAAACAAGTATGTCCTTAATTTAGTGCTTTCTATGGTAACGTACTCACGTTGGTTTTCATCTCTTTGGCAGATTTGGAGCGTACAAAGTGGGGAGCTCCTCCGACAGTGTTGTGAAATTTCCATGCAAAATGATGACGGATGGGTGACTGATATTCACTTCTCTCCTGATTGTAAACTGATTGTGTCCACTGGAGCATACGTCAAAGTAAGTAATCTCTGGGTACACCCTGCTCAGGGGCATCATGGATGGCCGACAGAATTCTGTATACATTGTATAAAAGCTCTATAATGACTGCCGAAAAAGGAAATTTACTTATTCTCCAGAAACACAAGGCACCCTCCCAGCAGTCATCCCCCCCTACATCTTCTACTCTTCTCCCTTTTCCAAGTAAACTAAAAATTCTGTTCTGTTGGGCAATTTACCTCAGTAATTTTGGAGTCACTGCTACTCTACTACACAGAAGTGTGATTATGGAACGTGCAAACTTACTGCAGTGGTTAGTGGTACAGGGAAGCAGAGATCTAAATATATACATTGTACATGCGGCTTTAATACTCTTGGTGAGACATTCTTTTCATGGACACTATGGTTGAAACCCAGCAATTTTAATTAAAAGGACACTCTAGCCACCATATGCACATTAATGTATATGATAGCTGTGTGTTCCCTTATATTTTCATGTGGTCTATCTTGCAAATGCATGGGGATTTCACCAGCTTACATGCCCTGCAGTAGATTCATTCAGGCGAATGCATCTCTCTGCATATGACTCGATTCCAGTCAGCTCCAGCAGTGGCTCTGGTAGACGCTACATGCAGGGGTCTGTTTGAGACCCCCAGTGCGCATGTGTATAGTCTTCCCATTGATTTAAATGGGAGCTTGTTCTTGCCACTGATTGGCTGCATATTCTGCGTCAGGTAAGTACATGATTTACATTTTTTGACTTGGGAGTCATTTAATATGTATTATGCGGTAGGATAGGGTCATTAGACTGTTCCCTTAAAATTGTATTTGTGTTAGGACTCACTATGTGGTGCCTTGATGTGATAGGTGAGCTTGTGTGCCATGTTTGGCTTATGTCATGTATATAGTGTATGTATATATGGTTAATGCGATTTTCTTTTGCAGTGGTGGGATGTAGACACCGGAGCCTGCAAACAGACGTTCTACACAAATGGCACAAATCTCAAGTCAATACATTTGTGTTCTACTTTTAGAACTTTTGTAACCATCGACAATCTTGGAATTCTGTATGTGCTTCAGCTGGTAGAGTGACAATGACGCGCAGTGTGCATTAAATATGTCATGCCATTAGGTTCTTTCATAATCTACTGTGTATGACAGGAAGCAAACTGTGTGTAAACCTACAGGGATCTTGCTCAGATCTCGTTTCGAGCAGCTCTTAAATACGGCATGCTGGGTTTTTTAATTGCTACTTCGTGGTAGGTGGAGCAGAGTATGATTGAGCGTCTCTCCTAATCAAAAATCCAAATACAGCATCTTAAATAGCAGTGCAATAAAAGGGAACACAATGTATGCATGTAACATAAATAGCAGCCATTTTTATACCTGGTGCTATCCTTATGTACCAGTACTTGCATGTGTCATACAGACGCATGTTATGTATATGGTAAAAAAAAAATAATAATAATAAATTGTAAAATAGTTCAACGAGCTGGTTTCCTGAAAATGACACTTCATCTGGGCAACTGCAATATTTTCCTTTAAGTATCATTGAAATCAGATTTGTGGGAGCAGCCGTATTTCTTTTTTAGGGAAGCATGCCTGCTATCATCGCTGATTACAAAAAAGCAAAACTTTGGAACTTGTATGGTAAGGTATTGATGTAATACAAGCGAGTCTAACATATCACTTGGTAAATGTGTTTCCCACAAAAGGGTTTATCCACTAAAGGAAGGGTAAAGGTTGTGGATGATAATTTTACAGCAGGAAAAAAAATGTTTAGTTAATGAATAATATCCACAGAATATTCCCTGGCATGACACTTCTGATCCCCAACTTATTTAATTTTTCGTCAAAACCCAAAAATTCACAGTGCTGACATTACCCAGTAGTTTGATCTTCACTTACTGCAGAATCCTGATACCGTATGGTATGTTAGTGCTGGGTTCTTAAGTATACGTATACACACACTAATGTTCAAAACTGTGGGGTCACTTAGAAATGTCTTTGTTTTTTGAAAGAAATCCACAATCTTTCCATTAAAATATCATTAAATGGATCAGAAATACAGTGCAGCCATTGTTTCTAATATAAATGACTTTTTTTTTAGCTGAAAACAGATGATTTTGAATGGAATATTTTCTTAGGCGTACAGAGGCCCTTTATCAGCAACCATCCCTCCTGTGTTCCAGTGGTAGATTGTTTTCTGTAGTACAAGTTTAAGTTTAAAATGATAATTGATCAGTAGAAAACCTTTTGCAATTATGTAAGCACAGCTAGAAATGTCTTTATTTTCACTAAAAACAGCTAAGTGACCCCAAACTAGTAGTGTATATACGCGTGTGTGTCTATCTATCTATCTGTAGATAGATATAGATTCGGATGTATTTGTTTAGTCACGTGAGACAGCATTTGCCCACCTTTTTTATGTCAACATATTCGGGAAGAACTTTTATCTAGTTATTATTACATGGAATACAATCCTAAGAAATACCCTCAAAACACATCACATACTAGCATTCATGCATCCCAGAGCAGTAGTCACTATCTGATTTTCATTCAAATGGACTACTTAGGCTTTCATAAATAATTTATGTTGATTTGGCTGAAATTTCAAAAATAGCTGCCTGCACTTCCATTTTTTTTAATGCAGAATGGTTTAATCTATTTACCTGTGTCTCGAACAATCAGTAATCAGGATCAAGAGCACTACATTAAATGTGAAATCACCAGTACATAGATTTTCAATCTCCAAAATCGCAAACTATGATTCGAACATTTTGGGTAGTACACCGTCATACATTCCCAGTACTAGGCCTAAATAATGAAAACATTTTTGGATTATTTAGGCATGATGGTAGGAGTTTGCTGAAGAGGATTATGAAGGGCTGACCACCGTGACCTCCTCCAGAAACGACTGTAGGCCAGCTAAGCGCTCCTTGTCAGAGAAGCTCACTGGGTTTGGCCCTTAATAATACATAGTAAAGCTGGCGAGTTGAAATGTAAACTCACCAGAACCTCCTGATTTGGTAAATAAAGTCCATAAATATTATGAATCCCCCAGTACTGTTTGTCCATACAGTGCTAGATCTCTAGGCAGATGGCAGTATTGCGGATGAATTGTGACTTCACCTTCTATTGCTTTGCGCCTGAAGCAATGAATCCTTTTATGCTAATACTATGTGTAAAATGCTTTTATATTTACTAAGTACAACACAAAGCACAGATTGAAGGTTACTGTCCGTGTCATTTTCAGTAGCGACGCCATGGATTATCTTCCTTGCAAGCACAAGACGTTATGCTTGCCGTTTGTTGATACAATTATACTCTGTTTCCATAGAAGCAGGTTAGTCGTTCGTATGAGAGGCAAAAATATTTGCTTGACCAGCCTGAATCAAATCAAATGTGAATCCTTACCTATGCAATATTTTTTTTTATTCAAGAAAATGTGAATATTTTGAATCAATAAAAATGTTACAAAAGCAATATCCAATTGTTCTTTGCATCCTATATTTTAAAACTGGGCCAGTGCATCCTCAACCTATGAGGAGTTGGAAATGATGTTATTGTTGGGACCAATGCTGTTTGCCCAAAAGCTAATCGATCCCATGCATGTCATACAGCCTGTGAGAACTTGGCAGTGGCCATTGTGAAGTCTCAGTCAGTCCACTTGTGGTATGAAAATCCAAGCGGGGTAATAAAACATTGATGGAGCCATACTCTCCATACTGAGAGACTCTGCCAGAAAAACCAAGTGTAGACTCCATCCCTTTCTTTACTTTTGCCCTCTTTTCACGTTCACTTCTCCAACCTTTACTTTCCATCCATTAAGATACTATATAAAGCTTTTTGTTTGCCGGTCACTGTTATTGTTTTGGAGAAGTAGGAAGACCGTAATCACTACTACATAGGTTTATTGAGTGGTCTGCAGCACAAAATGATACCTGCAATACCAGTCGGTACTGAGCAATGTTCCCATGGTCCTATTATTTCCACTCGGCTTGTAATCAACAGTTGTTAACACAATTGGCAATTGTTTCTAAATTTCTAAAAATGTTTTACTGTAAGTTAAGACCAAGAAGAATATGTTGAGTGAAATGTATTATTTTGCTATTTTGATTAGTAATAACTAAACAGAAAATATTAAAGAACCGCGCATTCTGTGTGCTATTGCTAGGAATTCCTTACTCATTATGGTCAAGTAAATGACCCAACATCCCACCAAACATGGCCACTGTTCCACTTTTGGGGTCAAAACTTTAATTTCCACTTTTGGTTCCACCAGCTTTTATTTATACTCGTTTTACTTTTAATTCTGTACATGGCAATAACACGCATGTAGCATAGTATCGATACAAGCTTTGGTTTTCCCATGAAGTACATTAAAGTGCATCCTGTGTGATTTAATAGGATTTAAAGAAAGAAACCGCTGGATTGGAAATGGGAGTAAAGGAGTAAACCTTTACCCATATGCTAAAAATGTCTGAAATTGCGAGGAGTCTTGGAGGTGATTAATGTCACAATACGATGTTTCAGTAAGTTAAAACCATATTTTACAAGACCATGGAAAGGACACTGCCACTCCTCCTACACTCCTTTCATGAAGACAGCACCACATTGGCCACTTTGCCTTCTGGATTCAGGAGTGAGCCATTCATGCTTCACAACGTTCTACAAAGTTGCTTTACATGGGTTTGAACCATAACGTCTGCCAATCATACACCTTCTTCCTAGTGGAAAATGACTGTCCTTTCAGTTTCAAAAATGTATCATCTTGAATGTTTCGTTCTACAGTCTGTAATTAGCCACAGATTGCGAAGCTTTTCTTATGAGATTTGTTTCTAGCGGTAATGTGAGCTGTAAGAGCCATCACACATATAGAAATCTGTGCAGAACATGTATTTCCACACAGACAATAAAGCTTCACGAAGACAGGGGATGCCACTTTTGTGCTGATTTATGTAGTGATGTTACCATGGAAACAAACAGAAAGAAATCAATGTGAAGGCCACAATGGCTATGGATCAATTTGAGAAATAACAATCATTTTTCAGTAAAGGAATTGGAGTGGATATTTACTACAGTTTTTTAAAAAAAAGAGTAATTTTCACCACATATCAAGTCAGTTAACAGGACTTGTTCACAGCAGGTAATAACAATATTTAGCAAACTTAGAAGGCGCTGGTTTGAAATCGAAACAAAGTAAAAGTACATTTGTGAATGAAATCGGGACCAACCTGCTTCAGTTTTTAGAATCACCAGCTGATGTTTTACTGGTCGGATTATTAAACTACTCAAAGCAATTTATAAATATTGGTACCAATTTCCCATCTTGTAATTTTTCCAAAGAAGGTGGATGATGATGTCAATAATTAAAAACAAAAAGTAACATGTATGTAACATTTTATATAAATGTTGTAACGTCTTGTCCTAAATATGGGGGGAGGATGGGGTTGTGGAAATAACATTTTGCCTAGAACATCTAAATTCCTGAACTACCTCTGAGGGCCACCATCATGTTCTATTTCTCAGTTAACCCAGTTTTTCTTCAGAAAACTTTCCGGGTCAGGGAAAATATGAAGCCCTGGGCTGGATGCACATGTAAATTGTACAGGCTGTTTCTCTTTCACTCAACCTTGTTCTCTCTTTTTCACCTGAGAAAAAAAGTGCAGAAGGAGAACACTGCAGATTCATGGAATTCAATGGAACTGTGGTGGGAATGGCAAAAAGAGCTCCAGAAGGACTGTAATTCTGCAGAGATTTAAGGGCAATGGTTCAATAGAAAAAATACTTTTTTTATATAGAGCAAAGAACAATATTTTTTATTCTGCTGTAGTATTTGTGGTATGTTTTAAAACTGTCTGTAAAGTGCAGACATGGAGAGCAGTAAGACAACACATTACTGAGCCATGTTTATAAAGATACATTTTGGGAGACATTTTTAAATGTGGAGCAGTCACCATGGAAACCAGTGGAATGTTCATGCCAATTCCTCCCTGTTTAGAACTTTGCCCTAGGATTGCTTTTTAGATTTTTAGAACTATAGCCTATTGTATGCAGCACCAGGAAACAGGTAACTGGAGTTTATCACAGTCTGCTATTGTTTTACAAGAAGGTAAAGTAAAGACGATAAAAGAGGTATTGGACTGGGGTGGGGAGATAAGAATAAGAAACTCAGTCAAGGGTACTTCCGTGAATATAACAATCATAAACTTAGGATTTTAATGTACTTCTTATACAACGTCATTTACTGCGCCTGTTATCTGTATGTATAAAAACACATATATTGAGTGGGCAGTTATATGTAACTAAACACAGCTTATTTGGTCCTGTGTTAAAGGGTTGATAAGAATAAAAAATTCAAAGCTGATTGACTACACAGAAGTTCCCACACCAGAACACTAGGTGGCAGCACTCTCCACTTTTACTTGTGGTCAGGTGATTGAGAGGGAACTGTAATCATTGATGTAGCCAACCAATAACATGTATTACCATTTACCTGTTACAGCAGGACAAATGCTGATAAGGAACAGAGTTTGTACGAATCCATGATCTGCTTACCATATTTATTTTAAGGATATATGACTGCCAACTAGTAACATATAGTGGGAGTAGGCAAGCGTCTTGGTATCCTGAGAAAAATGAAGTTTGTCTCATGAGAATGGGTACCTGTCAAGTGATGATGTTCCTCTCGCAGTGTGTGTCTGTATGCTCTGCCAAACGTGGAAACCTGGCGACCATGTTCAGTTACAAATGAATCACCCTAAGGTTAGACATAGAGAAGAGACTATTAAGAGAGGTATTGGGCGATATTCTGCCACTGTGCAATTCTGTGCAACATAGAACAATACTATAGTATAGTATAGAAGGAATGCTTACCAAAAGGATGTTTGTTGGTCATGCCTCTGGCAGAAGATGATGAAAAACAGAGAAATAAATCAGCGGATACCCAGTGAATACTATTCAAAATAACATCTCTCTACGGCATAATTATTGGCCATATATTGCTTAGCCCATACATCAAAGTACCCCAAGTTTGGGGAGTCCTATCTAGTTTTTCATGGCTTACCAAGGAGCTGAATCAGTGGGACTGCAATGCATTTTAGCCCAATGAGACTGTCGTGCAATTTAACTCCTTCTCTGTAAAGGTGTACAGCGCCTTTTATTGTGCCAGAGACAACGACCGCAGAGGCGACTGCGGGTGATCCCCTAGATTGGTCCCACAGGTCAACATATTGCTGGGCACTGTCCTAAGGAGCAGTGCTCGGACGGTTTGGGTCAGAGACAATAAATGGAGAATTTTTACCGTTGAAAATGTTCCATTGTTGAAAAATATAATCGAGTGTATACGTGCACACTGTACGTGAAGTATCATCATGTGACATGCATGATGGAAGCATATTCGCTCCCATGAGACAAACTGAGTTAGTCCGTGTAATCGCCGGGTGTCCTGCCAACCCTCACTTACTGTTGCTAGGTAGCAGGAATCCCTGAGAACAAATTGTAAGACAATGCAGATGCAACTGTTTCTAACTATGATGCCTTGATGCAATAATATATTTTTTTCCGACAGCTCTAATGACAGCACTTAAATAGAGCGTTTTATTGTATCAAATGTCCAGTGAGTCTAGTAAGACTTCCACAGCTGTGACCTATGGATTGGAGGTTTGAGCTGAGTTTTTATTTGTAAGGTATTCAGGATTCCTCGCGATGAACTTCAACTGGATGACAATTCACGTATTTCCACGTGTATGTAAAACATGTCTTTGGAGCCAAGTTGCTTTATTAAACAGAAGTTGTCTCTTTAACCTATAAGGTTTTACCTGGTATTAAGAGGTAGGTCCTGGTTCCTGGATTTAACTCCGAATGTCCTGGAAAATGCATGGCCGTGTTAGTTCCAAGGTAGGGGCACTTGGGCAGCCTTAGCACAAGTGAAAATGACTAATTGCTGCACTTTGCAGGGTGCTGGAATGCATGTGAAGGGAGAAGCGGAGGCATGAAACACTCATTCACATCCACCAGACAAGCCAGAAGACCTGCTTTTCCCACAGAAATATTGTGGTGCAACCACCACTGCAAGGGATTCTGGGAAAGCATATGTGAATAAGGCACACAATGATCACCTTTTTGCCTCCATATCCACTTTATCCATGGACCACTTGGAGCAAATGTATGTTCTACTAGACAACCTTTAAACAAAGCCTGGGACAAAAGGAAGTTTTAGCAATAGTATCAAGGTGTATGTGTGCTGGATATTTGTAGACTGAGTAGATGGGTTGTATATATAGTGTCTATTTGTCCTTTTATTTTCTGTCCTTTTCCTCTTTCTGTCCATCTTACTTTTCTCTGTACTTTCCACTTTTATAGTCTCTTCTTTACTCACTTTCCTTTCTTCTCACTCATTTTCTTCTCTCCTATTAGCTTTCACTATCATCTTGTTCTTCCCTATTCTCTCATGTCCCTTTTCTTTCTTCTTCTGTGTTATCTCTATCTTCTCCTTTCTCTCTTTTTTACTGCCTTTCTTTTTCTCTCATTCCTCTTCCTCTCTATTCGTCTTTGTCATTCTCACTCCTCTTCTTTCTCCCTACTAAACCAAACACTTTAGCTGCCACCAGTAAAACTATGCCCTCTGAGTGTCTAGGAAATAGCTTGGCAAAAGGTGACAATCCTAAGTACCTAAAGAGCATTTTTGTGCATGGAATCAGTGAAACATTATTGAGCAGCTCAATGAAAAAAAACTGGCTTAGGTCATAGTGAGCATGTAATAACTGAAATTATGTATATATTTAGTCACAGGCTGCAGGGAAAATGCTATTTTTCAACATATAATGTAGTGTGTTGCCCACTCACTGTTAGCCAATTGCTTGACGTCCTTGGTTAGAAAATGAGAAATACATGAATTCAATATTTCTATTTCATTATATGTTCAATGCTGTAAATATTATTCAGACATAAGAATCCCAATCTGAAACATGCTGGACTGCTGTCCCTACCATGTTCACGATTTAAAAAGATGCACTTAAACACATTCATGTAATGGCAGCTGTGAGTAGGTAAGATGGTAAATTGTGAACGAGGTTAGACATTAGACAGGTGCTTATTACTTGATCTTGTTGTAAGTAGAATTACGGAGTGATATCATCTGAGTAAACCTGTTATGTCATCACAGAGATTAGAAGTTTCTGATAAAGAGGTCTATTCATCAAGGTTGCTCCCCGCCATGGGGCATTATCCCTGTGGGGGAAAATAATTGTAGAACTTACTAAAAATAGGGTGGGCCCAACCTCACCCCTATCAGCTGCTAAACTATAGGAACTTGAGACCTCACTAAATTAAATAGAAATGCACTGAAAGCGACAGTGAACTTGGATGAGAGCTGTCTCTAGCATGCTGGCCTGCAGACTTTTCTCCATATTCAATTCAATACACTCACAACATTCACAGAAAATGTGGGAAGTGCTTGACAATTTCCACCAAGTTCTCTTATATTGTGGCTTGCTGCATTCTAAGAATGCCTTCAGGATTATACAGGATATTTAGATAACAGGGCATCTCCCAGCTGCATGCTTCATAGACCGCATATCTCATTACTCACTTAACAAGCTTAATTTTCAGATGCACCAGTTTTATTGCCATTTTGGGTATTAAGGTACAGTCCAGAATCAGCATCGTATTTATCGTTTGTGCTGCCAGACCCTCGGCCACCCACTCTGTGGACATCATCCTTGCTACTGAGTGCTTGGATTTTACATCATAACCCGGGGCATTACCTATACAGGAATTGTGGCACCTGGGGACAGTGTTCTATGGAGGCATTTAACATTACCCAGTAGGGTAATCTGACCCCAGTTATGTGGTAGTGGTGCACACCCCGAGACCTACAGCTCCTGGCCCAGGCCAGTATATGCTTCTGCCCAGAACAGATATCTTTGTTTTTTGCCTAAGCAATATATAAAATATTTTCAAGATATCCCATTTCAGATAGTAGATCTCGGTAGATTTAAGGACTTCACAACAAACATGCAATCAAAACAGTAAATGTCAACACCAAACATACTTATGTATGCAGTGCGTGTTCTGATTCCATCAATCGTATTGATTCCATATACAGGATCTTCAATTCTTCGACTTATTTTTAATTGATCATTTTCACTGCCCTTTGCAAACGCCACTAGTAGATTATCCAGCCTACCCCCTCACTGGTGGCAGTTATATTAACATTGATCTAACTGATTAACATGGCGCTCAGTGTATGTAGTTTGGAACGATAGTCCTCGTTTGGCACCGAAATAAAATCATTATCTGTCATGTAAATATATTATCTGATCTCAAGTACATAGGGACATTTTCATCAGGGCCACACCAGACTTGTGACTGGAGTCCTTTTACGGCAAACCTGACAAGTGTTGTATTTAAAGCACATTTATATCTTACAATGCAATCCATGTAGACGTTCAAGTGCGCTCCTCAGCATACATCAGACTTTAGGGGGCATGGAAAAAAACAATGAAGAGTATGAAAAGTATGGAGAGTAATAACCCAAAACTGGGGGACCTGGAAAATCAGCGCAGCTAGCGCCCTGCAAAGTGTCCCCCTTTTTCTCAACATTCCCACCAGGTTATGGTTAAAAGGAGCAAGGAGTGAAGGAATTAGTAGGGACTTTCATTTTATTGCGATCACTCCACGTTTAGAACGATCTCCCGCAACTCCTCTTTACAGTTTGTTGTGCATTTTACATTGTTTGTAACAGGCAATAAAAGTGTGCATTCATAAGCTTCTTCAACCAAAATTCAGCTCACATCTGTTAAAAACCATGTATCATGTATCGTACTGTAGTCTTATATGACAATGTTTTTGATTTATATGTAATACACATAATATAATGCATTTAAATAACATGAAATGCACTGTAAAAAGAAATCGGGGAACAAAACTTCAGATCTTCTGGAAAAGAGCCTAATCTAATGAGAAAGGAAGTCTCCTACTAGACAGATATGATTTCATAATGTAACTTTTGCCAGTTTCCCAAACTGTACACTTATTCTTGGCTGCGGAATTGTTTAGCACGGGGAGACGTGTCAGAGTTAAATGTGCTGTTTCTAACCTGTGGACTGTGTGGCCAGGCGGACAGCCAGGGCGAGGGGAAGTCAGCTCCTTTTATGGACTAAGGAAACTCCTTTTATGGAGTGTCAGGAAGCGCCTTATATGGAGAAGGCTGTTCCTGTCTGAAGTGAAGGAGTGACATTTCCGCTTGGTTTTGGCTCTGGCTGAGCTGGATCAGATGACAGTAATTATTTTTACACTGGCAGGCTGGAGCACATACAGCATGCGCTGACTTCGCCGGGTTTTTCTAAAGAATTCCCAGGGATTAAGTGTGCATAAAAAGTAACCGAGCCTGGGGATGTTACAAAGACACACACATATATATATATATATATATATTATACTTTAATTATTAAATCCGCCAGTAAAAAAGAAAACAGAAAATGAAGCAGCATCCATAATCTATTATATATCGTACATAACTCTCAATAGTGATAAGAAAAGTCTGTTACACCTTGTATTTTGCACTAGTTTCCCCACTCACCTGGAGAAGACATTTGGACAATGGCAGCATATATCTAGTTATATACATATATTATATTACATATATTATATATCATATATTTTTTACAACGTTGGACGTTAACAGAGTGACTTTCACTTTTAAAGAAACAGGCATGTCTTCTCTTTTGGTAATTTGAAAACTGTCCGTACGTGACAAGAGGGGGCAGGCAGCAACAAGTGATGAATTTAAACAGGCATCGGCTATTCTGAATCTAAGACGAGGGCTCATTAAGGTCTGAGTCTTTACATGAGGAAGAATGGGCAGACTAGATCGTGCTTACGTTATATACACCCTTGTCTAGTTTGTTGACTGCACAAACTTAGTTAAGTATAATAAATAGTTTAAAAGTTGGGGGTCGGTGCAGCATAGTTAAATGGAGCACTTTCCAATATATCCAGTAAATAAATTGTGTTTATCAGTTCTCTCAGCAGTGTTATACAAAACAAATGGAATATGAACCTGCCTCTCCATTTTTATTTTTTATTTTTTTTTAAATTAAATTTTACAACTTTGGCTGTGCATTAAAATGGCATTATTTAAATATGTTTATTTTTTAATCTGAACAGGATAAAACTAAAAAAAAAATATGCAATTCAGATTGAAATATATAATAATAATAATAAATACCACAATTGCCCACAATAGAGCATACTTCTCGTATGGGGGAGTTAAGCTCTGTCTGACAGTAATTTTGCCAGTAGGTATATAGTTTGAGAACCTTTAACCACACCTGCCATTGCTTATTGTTCTATTTATTGTTTTTAATGTTTCATTCATAATCCCAAACTGAATCTGGCAGGCAAATATTTCCTGAACCAGAAGTGTATATTTCCAAATATAGCACAAAAGAATCCTATTTTGAACTAGGTCTGATCCCCAAAAATTACAATAATAATAACCATGTAGAACTTTGCATGAAATGCACAAAACTATTGAGATTGGTCAAGGTGGCTCTATACATAGAGTAGATAAGTAATTAACAAAATTATTTTTAGTTTATTCATATTACCATTCTTTTTTTTATTTTTGTTTAATGTGATCTGTGTCTCCTTCTTGTCTCTGCAAAAAAAAATAATTTTTCTTTTAATGGCTTTCCTTATTATGGCTGCTCATTGCAAATCTCTGTGTTTAACATTCTCCTCTGTATAATATGTATTATGCCAAAAAATGTAATAAATTCATCAATCGGGTCTGTAGAGAAGGCCCATAGAGGGAGCATGGAAAGGACTCTGTCTTATAATTCTGGTTATAAATGCAGATGGAGGTGCTATTTCCCTGGTGTTCCTAGCCAAGTATGTTTTGGCTATTCCTCTTTGCCCACCTTGTTGGTCCATCTGGTAAAGGTTTGTACAAGAACTGTACAGAAAACATTCTCAACCATCAGTGACCAGCCAATAATTTATGTTGTCAAACGTGCACTTAACTTTATAATTAATTAATAAATATAAAACTTACAGATTGTCGATAACATTTTACATGGCAAATATACTAGACAATCTCTTAGCCTGTGATGTAATTCTAGTTATAGACAGCCTTAATTGTATGGGCTGATGTTATCCATACAGTATTATTAAATTATACTTGATTGGTTTTGTAAGTAGTATATATGAATGTGTGTGTGCGTGTACGTAAGTGCGTGCATGCGTGGATGTCTGTGTGTATATATATATATATATACAAAATATATGTTGTTTCCTTTTACAAATATCAGTAAAAAGTTTGCCTATAAAGTTTTTTCTTATGGCTTCCAAATGTACCACCTGTGCTGGAATGTTATGCCATGGACCCACTCTATGTGCTATAAATTAGCCTTGTATTTCCTTTTAAAAACTGTAAAAATAACAGGTGTCTGCAACATGCATCATGAAGCATCACACTTTGTTTTTATTTTAAATGAGTGACTTCCAAATGTATGAATAAGAAGTAAGTCTCGGAGCGACATTCCTTACTTACAAGGCTTTTAACAACAACTGCTAGGTGTTCTATTCACATTGAATGGCCTGCTAATTACTACGGCTCCCCCACCCCTCGAGTTACCTGCTGCAGGAGCGTAATATGTATCTGCGCAGGTAATGATGCGGAAAAGAACCTTCCAGCGTGTGAGGGCGAGGTTTTCCTAATCAAACATGCTTTCTAGCAGGCTAAAACTGAAATAAAGAGACAAAGAGATAAAGAGACACTCTATATTGCACCTGTATGGTATAAATAATTACTAAGATAATTTTGTTTTCTAATTGTACCTGGAATTTCACTAGAATGCTTCTATACACGCTAAAAAACCACCTACTGTCACCTTTGCTACTAGTATCGATGATGTTGATTATATATATATATATATATATATATATTATATATACACTATGATACATTAAAATAACAATAGACAAGCAATACATTTATACTGACCTAAAAAGAATTTTGTATTTCAGTGTGAAGTTCATATTTATATTTTTCACAGATTTTCCCTTTTTTTCTCTGTTACCTGGAGAGAGCAACTTTCTTACAATCTCTTTAATATTAAGCACCTGTCTCTATGGAATTATAGGGAAAATAATAATACTTAACTAAAACATTGAAAATAAATAAATAAAAATATGGTATGTATAGAATATATATATATATATTATATATAATTAAAAAAAAAGTAAAAGGTACCGGTAATTTGTTACAAGTATTTATGCTTAATGACATTTCTCGGCACCCTTTTAAGTGTTACTATTTTCTCTATAAATGCCATAAACGCAGGTCCTTAATATTTACTGAATGCAAATATTTAAGTGAGGGCTGAGATATTAAGTAATGCATGTAAATGTATGAAAAGAAAAATGACACATTTGGGCCTCATATGGATCCTGGATTTCTGTGTCACTGACATCTACCTTTTTGAAAGGGCAAAGTGTGACCTACCAGCCATGAACAAAAGACCCAATGATTTTCACATTTAAACTGTAGATGCAGTTTTACAGATCATAAGTTTAAGTAAGTTTTTAGATTTTTAATTTTAAAATACAAGAAATATTTGTATTTTACATTTAAATTCTGGTGAAGTTCCTACTTCCTTGCTTGATCATATCAAGAGTGAATGTAGTTGTTTTTTACCATCATATAATATAAGGAGACTTTTTTGCTGATGAGCTAGAATGAATTATATGAGATCGGGTAAATGAATACCTGTTATAAAAATGAGATACAACAATGTTATCGCATTTAACCAATTCCAATCCTTTTGCTGCATCTATTATCATATTTGCACATTTTTTCTTTATCTTTGTCTTCTTTATTTTAAAATTTATAATATTCTGTATTCACGGATTAGATATTAAAGAATGTATATATATAGATAGATATATATATATAATATATTATATATATATCTATATATATATATACATACGAAAAAAGTCATTATGCTAAATTATGTTCAAAATAGGCTATAGATCCCCACCAACATCTACATAAAAATTACATATTGTATTTCAGGAGCAAATCCACAGTTTGTGAGGAAAAACCACTGGACTATTTTCATAAATCTTCAAATTTTTATTACCTTTCCTCTTTTGTGCCTTTAAGATGTTCATCAATAGAACTCACCGGGAATGCTGTGACAGCAAAGCCAAGGACCTTGAGTTATTGTACAGCTCAAATAAGATTTATTTTACGGTGATATAAATATACTTCACATTGCTGTTTAGGATTTCTCTTTCAAACAATACATTTACATTCACTGTGTTTCCAAAACGTAATTAAAACCAAGAAGTAAATATCTTGATTGCTATTATATTTAAATTTAATTTTCAGAATGTGACGCCCAGAGTATGTGCCTATTCTCTATCTATCTATCTATCTATCTATCTATCTATCTATCTATCTATCTAGTATTTTCTAGAATATAAATCGCTATAATGAATTATTATTATAATTATTGGATTTTGAATAGCCCAGTGCAAGGTAGATAGATATTAATCATATGAATGTACCTTGTGTGTAAACTGTATAGGTCGGCACTACTGGTGTTTATATCTCTGACATAGAAGTAGAGAGGTTTAAGCAGGCCCACTGATGCATTATTATACGTGACCAACATGTTCACTGTGTTTACGTACTGTCCCCTCGTGGAAATATTTAACTTGTTAACTTGAGCCGAAAATTATACTTTAAATTGAAATTTAACCGTTGATTGGCTAATGCAAATATCTTGTGTGAAACCTTTTTTTTTTTTATTTCTTTATTATTATTTATTGACTTCTATAGCGCCATTTCATTCTGTGTCGCTTTTTTTCCCTCTCAATCCATCGGTGTTAAATTTAGAATTTGGAGCATTTCCTCCGAAATGATTTGATGTGGTTAATTTTGTTTACCCGCACTGTGTAGAATATAAACACAACGTACCTTACGGCCTAGAGGAAAGGAGCAAGGCCTTCGGGGGGGGGGGCTTTTACCGCAGCCAGGATCTTTGAAGTACTTTACAGGATGGTCTTCCCCCATACAGTATAAACTTCTGCCTTGGCACTAAAGTATTTTAGAGTAAGGGAGAAATGTATCAATATGTTTTTGTAACTCTCCAAAATTTGTGCAAATTACTCTGACTTTCTAAATATATGTCCCTACCGCATTTAACCCCTTGAAGGCAGACAAGTAAGCCACCATGCTTTCTTGCATTCGACTGACAGTTTCACTATGTGAAGCCAGCCTAAACAGCGTGACTTGCACTACAGCCGACCTCTGTTCAAGGGCTAGGATTTGGTAGCAGTATTAACTGACAAGATTATTTCACCGTAGAGGTGAGTGGACACTATAGACAACAGTAGCATAAGAAGATTGTTGAAAACACTCCATCTGATCCGACACCTGTCTTGGACTCTCTAATAACCTCTTTAATGCCCAGATCAGGCAATAAAGAGGTTAATACAACATTCGAGACAGGTGTCAGATCAGACGGTGTCTTTTTTGGCACCGACTGTGTTAACCCCCCCACACACACACACACTCCCAAGGCTTTTCACATAAACAGACCGAGTGACTGACACAATAAGAAAGTTGACTACTAAATTAAAATATTTTAGGTATTTTATTTTTTCAGGATATGTTGTACACCAAATATCCTATTGGCAGTAAAGCGCATCCAATGTGTTTTAAGCCAAACAGTCACTTTGTTTAAACAAACACAAATACAAAATAAAAATGAGGACCACAAAATAATGAACCGCATGTTCAGAACATACAAAATCCATGCCTACTCAGTAGGTAACTACAACATTCCAACTCTTGAATATATATTTATAAATGTACATTTCAATTACAAAAATATACTTTGAGTTTTTGCTTACATTCGACAGAAATACTCTCTCTCTCTCGCTCTCTGTACCTTTTGAGGTCTTTTATACATTCTTTAAAGAAATCCCTTTCACCTTAAGGCTAGATGCAATGCATCAATTTACGCAAATTTATGTTTCAAAACATCAGCAAGGCTTCACAAAAAAGGCACCAAGTTACTAAACCAAAAAACAAAACTTCTTGGACATGTGAGAGTACCATCTGATGATATTTACAAAAACAAAGAAAAGAAGAAGATTAAAGTAAACATGAAATTACTCTTACACATGCTTGACTACATAAGTGCTTGTCCTTAAAATAAGTTTAAAATGTATGGTAGCATTACCACTAGATACCATGTACAAATGGCGTCCCTATTCATTTCAAATAATACCATATGAATATGCAAGGGGGAAAAAAATTCACATCAAGAGTACCAAAAAAGTAACTTAAAACAAAAAAATCTTGCACGTGTACAATATACATTATGTATATAGTAAAAATCCCTTTATGCAAATAAAAGTTGATCATGTTTGAAATAATTTCAGTTATCCATGCAAATTAAGTCTTTTGAAAATAATGGGAAAATTAAAATGGCAGTTTCTTAGGCATTCGAAGCTTATCAGTTTATAATGGCCTTGCTTTGTAACGTAAGTCTGTTGGTCATCAATAAACCGCACTTGAGACCATACTTTGGAAGTCTTCAGATTGTGCCTATGCTTTGTAATGCACCTCTTGTAACCGAGTCTTAGCAGATCTCAATTGTCCTTGGGGAATATGTTACGGACATGTCAGAAAGTGCTGAGGAGACAGGTGGGCTGAAGGAGTTGGTGACTGCTGAAGATGGGAAGCTGGTTATACCTGGTGTCTGGAAGGTGCTGGTAACAGAGGGGTATGTAACTGCTGTTGATGGAGATGGGAAGGAACTGTGAACGGGAGAGGGGTAAGATGAAGACACAGGGGATGAATACGAAGTTGGCACAGGAGAGGGGTAGGAAGTTGTTGCTGATGGGGAATAAGAGGACATGGGAGACGCAACCGAGACTGGTGTCACTTTGTCGGATTTTTTGTCCTTTTGCCTCAGATGGATTTTTGTGTGCCTTTTTCTCTCATCGCTTCTGGCAAACTTCCTACCACAAATGTCACATGCAAATGGCTTTTCCCCAGTGTGTGTGCGGATGTGGGTGGTTAAATGGTCACTTCTGCTGAAATTTCTCATGCATATACGACACTGGAAAGGCTTTTGCCCTGTGTGGATCCTGATGTGTCTTGTAAGTTCATCAGATCTGGAAAATCTTCTATCACAGGACTCAACAGGGCATGCATAAGGTCTCTCATGAGGAGGGGTCTTGCTGGGGCGGTTGGGGTACTTCCTCATTCTGCTTGGTTTAATAAGCTGAGATTGATAATTACTGTTGATAGTCTTGAGGTCTTGTGAAACAGTCTGAGTAGCAAAGGCCTTAATGGTGGACAGGGGTGTAAGGGAAGGCTGTTGGGCTCTTGACTCCATTCCCTGGAAGGGCTTCTGATCTGGAGGTACCAGGCCGATATCTCCCTGTTGCTGTGGAAACAGATAATCTGGGATCATTGGCACCTGAAAGCTAGTCTTTGTGACAGGGTAAGCTGGAGGTGGGTACTGCATTGAAGCACCAGAACCATTTTGGAAATTCTGAGATGACTGTTCTGAGAAGAGATCAGAGCTGGAATTGGGAAATGTTGGTGCCGCTGAGTAGATGGGGCTGCTTTCATTAGACTGCACAGAGCAGCTCAGTGGAGGGCTGTGTGATGAAGAAGAGGAGGAAGATGATGGTGAAGAGGAAGGAGCTGAAGATGTGGATGTGTTAGCCATCCCCATCAGTCCACTGACAAGGCTGAAGAGAGGCTCTGGCCACAACGTGTTACTGCTGTTGGGTGCAGGCTCAAGCGAGAAACGACCAGTATATGTCAGAGATGGCAGTCTGTTGGTCTGGTTGGGGTAGCTGGTCTCTACAGCTGTCTTCTCGCTGCTTAAGGACATTTCAGAGAAGGCATCTACAACGTAACAAAAACACGGGTTACACTCTGTAAACAAATGCATAAAGGCAGCTGGCCCCATGACCTATGGTGGAAGATGACATTCCTGTGCATAGAGAACAGCTCACGCCGACACTATTCACAGAAGGCCATTTGCACAACTATCACTTCGATCTGACGCAAACAGAGAATCCCCAGTTCTATCTCTCATTAGCATTCCACTCACACTCAGCCTGCACATTCTGCTGCCCATGCAAGAACATCTTCACCGGCACATCGCATGACACCGTCCTCTTCCACATTACCTAAATACACCGATCATTTCACTCCGACCAGCATGCAATCTAAAACGCAATGCAAATCCATTCATTCAATACAAGCAGGCGCTCTGGATGAACCCCACATTTCCCACGGCTGGCAGGCGGCTTCATTACAGACACAGAGGCATCAGATGCTTACCTGCAGCTAGGTGATCGAAATGGTCAGCTTCCTCCCCCGGAGAGCCGAAACCGCTGCCCTCGGGGACGCTTGAGCCCAGGAATTGGGATCCCCCCGAGTTGAGCAGCATCATTTCTTCCAGTTTGGGGTAGTTATCCATGGCTGGGGAATGTGGGAAAGAGCCGAACGGGTCGGAGATCTGAAGAGGTGAGATGAGCATTTCGGTTTTGGCAGCTGTCATGAGGTCCTCGGGTTTCCCTATAGGAGAATGGATCTGCACTGCTGTGTGGCATGCACACACGGGGACGACAGCTCTCTTCTCCCTTTACTGGGGATGTGGCGAAGGGGACACTATGTGTTGTTATAATGACAAGTGCTTGTTTTGCTGTTAGAGGTGCTGGCGGCTGCTGCTGGGGTGGGCGCCGGTTCTGCAGTCGCTGCCCCCGCACGGCTCCCCCAGTCCTGCCCGCTGGAATCTCTCGCGGCTCCTAGGGATCCGCTCATATTTAAAGGGTTCGTAGCACTATGTGCCCGCCCATGTTTCGTGACGTACATGGCCATATATGGAGTGCAGGAAGCCCTTATTTGGAGGGAGCTGGAGGACCCGTGACGTCGCTTCGGATGGGGGGAAGACTGGCCGTGGAACTCCGTGGAAACCCGTGGAACCGGGGACATGAAGCGGCAGCTTCGGTCTGGCGGGGTTTCGGCACATAGTACCCGTTTCTCAAAGGGAGAAGCCGGGTCGGGATTCCCGAAACGGGCCCGCACATCCATGGCACCGGGTACCACCTTCTCCCCGCCTCCCCCGCCACCTTCCGGAAACCCCGGCCGGTCAGTCCATGTATGGAGATGCCCATGTATGGCAGGCTTCCGGCGGGGTTCCTTCCTGCTCCTTTTAAGGACTTTCCGGCTCAGCTCCCTCTCCCTTTCTGTTTCAGACGGGGAAAAAAGTGCTGATGAGGTGCAGGAGCATAGAAACAGCAGCCGGGGAGCCATCGGGCTGCAGAGAGCACTGCAACTACAGGGGCATCCCAGTAACGGCAACATCCACTGCTGGGAGCAAGGATCGCTGCTGCCAGAGTGACAGATCGGGGTGATCGCTGCTGCCAGAGTGACAGATCGGGGTGATCGCTGCTGCCAGCTATCTGTCACACTGTCCGAGCGGACCCGCGCAATTCATTGCTGCTGTTCATTTTGTGTGCATCAAATGCCAAATTGTGATTATACGATTATCATCCCAACCAATCCGGATATCATCACCCATTGTTTATAAATAATGCATCAGAACTAGCGACAGTTCACATTATGTTACACAGCAGCCACTGTATTATCTTATATGCATTGTGAATATATGTTTGGTTATTTAGCGTCAGTCTGTGAACCGGGTGCTAATAAATGTGGGTCTGACTGTAACACTCAATGACAATTATTAGGCTCCCGTCCGTACATTACTGCAGTCCTATGCTGCCAATGCTTTATTGCAATGGATTCCGATGGGCAAATAGAAAGTTGCAATGCATGATTTTGTGATACACACACTGATAATGTTCATACAACAATACGGTGACATTATGGGGTTACTTGATATACAACGTGTCAATTCATTCATGTAGCTGCTACATAATATGTCCTCCCTGATCCCATCACACATAATAGGACTTCTCATCTGTTGCCCCAGAGAAGAAGTGTTCTCAGATCCTTGGTACTTGACATTTTGTTTGCCACTGGGTAAGGACCCTGTGCCTGTTTATTCCAGTTCACCTTGGCATGTCTGTGGGAAGAAGTGAAAGAGGCATAGTTGGGGTAGGTGGCCACTGCTGGGGCTTCACCTGGATGGTTGGGTACCCACTGACAACCCTAGATCCATGTGATTGTGAGAACTGCATATGGTTTAGAACACCAGCACTTGTGTCCAGCTCTTCAATAAGTGCATGTGTGTTGTGTGGGATAGAACCTACACTTACCATGTTTCACATGGTGCAGATCTGTGTTACTTCACCAGGGTCTCCTTCACCCAATTAAGAAGCTGCACAGAATCCCTCTAGAGTATATACACTGAATAGACCGCTTGGGATAATAGTTTTGCTGTCACAAGATATTTTGATACATTAGCTTTTAAGTGGGCCAAGTGTTTCTTTTTTCAGATACTCATAAATATATGCGGAACTCATGTGAAAGAAATAAGCGGAGTATGTATAAACCCTCTGTATTCACGCCAATGTGGGAATCTGCTCCAAAGGACCAGTTTGGCCCCTATTGCAGTAGAAGTATGAGAAGGGCTTTCATACAGCATAGCAAAGATGATGAGGTCAAAAGGTTTCATTTCAACTCTTCTGCAACTAAATGTTTGGTGAATAGCCCCCCATTTTCCATCATATTCTTAGAGGCATCATAATTCCACCAGGGATGTTACTATATATACCCCCCATTTGCAACTTAATTGCCGGGCTCACGTGTTTATGACACACACAGTGTAAACATTATTTATTTATTTTCAATTGTAGAGTAGAATTGTGAGTGGAATTCAGAAGGAAAGCCTTAATAAGAGAAATTTAATTATGGGGTCTCTTAAAAATGTTATAGACAAATACACAACTAGAAGGTAGTAGATAAACGAACAGACTCCCACCAGAACTGGTAGAGGCTAATACAATGTCTCTACATTAGGGCAAACTACATGGGCCGAATGGTTCTTACCTGCCGCCATATGCAATAATACACAAGACGTAGCTAGATGAGGTGACGTCCAGTGTCAGAAGAGAGGAAATTAGGTTTAGAAAAAGAATGGCGGCTATCCAATCTCAAGCGGTGTGGGAGCTATAATAGGCGCTAATAGGAAAACTGATTGGAAGGCATCAGAAGAGTACATAAGCTAATGTATTTGTATGCAATACATCTGTTTGCCGTATCCATTTGGGGAGGTAGAAGGTTGATGTTTTACAGATAAAATAAGTTGGAGGTTGAAATGCCATTGTTTAGGTTATTGGTGAAATACTGTTTTGGAGAAAATAAAGAGTATATTGAATACTTTATTTTCTCTGCTTTCTAACAGATAATAGCCAATAAGATTATTCCTTATCTGATCCAGAAAGTATCTCAATCTTGAATTTATTTTTTCAGATAAGGGATACTCACACCTGGGGGGGCTCCTGTGGCTGATGTCTGACCCCTCCTGTAGTCCATAGTCCCGGCCTCCCTTTTCGGCTACTCTGCCTGATAGGCAAGGAGAGATTTGGGGGCGTGACCCAACACTGGGCAGAGAGTTGGGATATATCCCTGCCCACCATACTCCGACACTGGCACACATGTTTCCGTCAATGAGGGCGACCAACGAATACGTATAGATGAACAGATCTGTTTTCCAAAATTATCCCTTATCGGAAATACTCAAGAGATACTTAACCTGTAATATATTTGTATTAAATGAAAACAGGATTCTATAGAAAATGTATCTAGCTGAAGAGCATGAAAAGTGTAATCCAAAGGAAAATTGAAGGCCATATATTAGTCACTGGGTGCTTGGGATAATGCAAGATTAAAATGTATTGTTGTTCTGATTTTATGTTGCCAAGTGGTTGCTAAGTGAGGCTCGGGGTTTAAAAATAAGTATTTCAAGCCAAAATATCTACCTAGTTAGAAAATTGTCTGGTATTAGGTTATGATTTAGATCAATAGCTGTAATCTATTCCCCCATATGACAGGTGCTAAAATACAGATGATAATTTCTTTAACGCAGATATTCTCAATAAAAGAGACATTATTTACTATAAGAGGTGATATATAAATGTTGTTTTCTTTGTACCAGTAAATGAACAGTAATACACGGTGATGTGTGTTTTTTTAGAGCTTTACATTTTTCTATATCGGCATCTACTGCAGCCTTTCAATGTTGACAAACACGCTTTATAATGGCTAAACTGGGATCGTGGAAACCCAGGAATTGACTATTGATTGGAAATGCATTTCCAAAAGGCCCCTGTAGATTTCTTCCTGTTGCTATTAGAAACCAGCCATATAGTATGCACCAAACCATACATGAAGTATTATTTTTGTTGTCTGTCGGAAGCAGCTCCGCTTTAAATCCATTGTGCTTCATGTCAGTGCTCTGCGAGGCAGCCTGGTAAATATCAGCGGAAGCGTCTCACTGCCAACTGGACCTTGAGTCCTTTGAGTGAATATTATCTATGCAGAAAAGGCCTCTTGTTTATTTACTTATCAGATATGGCACATCTGGCGCTTTATGTGGTGTATTCGTCCAAGGTACTTCACATTATGTACATGTGCAGTGTTATGAAACACATGTCCTTCCAGTTGTGCAACTGTCATCAACTTTGGCTGAGGGTAATGAGAGTTCTTTACCACCGGCTAAGGGAGTGCACAAAGTTCTCCACCCATCTAAGAAAAATATAGTTGTTTCATCGATAGTTTACTGCTATAGTTATCTGCTTTCTAAAGTATAAATTACTTTCCAGTGCCTGCGGAAAGCTGTACTGAATCAATAGTCACCAATATCTAATAAACACACTCTATATTAGATACTTTGTCATTTTTACTGGAATTAAGTTATTTAAAATATACATCTTAAAATGATTTTAAAGGGTTTTTTTTGTCAATTATTATATTATAGCGGTAAAGGGGCTTTAACATTTTTATATGGAGCTGAATTCCCCACACAATGGCCGAGATTCACAAAATTTACTAAGGAAGCTGATTAAGCCATTAATGAATCATTAATGGATCAGCCATTAATGAATATCAATCATGAAATATTTCGATTCGCTATTTAAAGGAACCCGATCATATTAAAAGCCTAGAGCTGAGAGAGTCTCAGTATTAAGCCTAATGTTCAGCTTGGCCTGGCTCTTTGGAAAGGGGAAGAGCGAGGGCCGACTCAGCTAAAAATGTCTACTCTCCTTCTGTTGCTGTGCGGGCTCATAAAAGGATGTTCACAATGAGTCTACTTTTTAAGACAAGTCCAGCTTGCCTAATATGTGGGATTTGGTGTTGTTCTGCTCCTGCCCCATGATGGCCAGCTCGGTCACCTCTAAATACTAGTGACTTATCTATTCATTTTCATTTATATATAACACTAGCCTTATATCTAGGAAATGTATAACTTGTGTGTTTACTTAGCCCGGCTATGGATTTTGTGGCATGTGGCCAATGGCTGAATAAGCCCAGCCAAACACCATGTGAACAGAAAAAACTAGAGTGCAACCACTCATATCCGGCCACCGGCCACGCGTCTGTCATCAGGCGGCCATGGCCATGGTGCTAGGACTGCACCTTCATTGCCATTTTGACCATGGTGTTTACTGTTTCTTTATGTTATTTTGTAGTGAGATTGAAGGTGATGTTTCTGGTTGCTGCATTTTTACTCCACACCACGATCATACCTTGTGGCAGGATGGAATCCAAGAAGATAGAATAGATGATCTATAGACAAGAATAGATGATCTATGCACGTGCTTGCCATTTGGCCAGCGCAGTGTAGAGAGGATTTTTTTTGCATACTCCAGAAGCTAACAAAGCTAACTACACAGCATTGTTCTGGACAAAACAAAATTGACCAACACATTCCAACCCTAGGAAGCCATTTAAAGAGTCCTCTTTATAGCGGATAAATGCAAATAAAACACTTTGAAATAAAAGCTAATTTTGACTAAATCATTTCTTCTCAGCTCCATTATAATAGCAGGATTACCATTTGATCAATTTTCTGAGATTTAAAATTAAGGTATCTTATATTTCAAATCCTACTTAGGATTTCAGCTATGTATAGACATTTCTGACTGCTTATGTTCTTTGCCTGCAGATTTGGTAGCGTTACTTTTAAAAGTTTTATTTCAGGACCCTTACTTGAAGCAAACAATGGCGCTAAGTTGGACTTATAATGCAAATGCCCAGGAGAACTGCTATGTTTGTCTTGGTAATGGTGTTGAACATTGGATATTGAATAAAAGCCATGGGAAGCCCCTGCCATGTCATTGACCCATTTTCTGGTTTCATGGCTTTGGCCCATTGTAGTCATGTTAGAAATCAGGTAGTCAGATGGAGACACCTGGATCTTGTACAGACTCTGCACATGAAAAGAATGTGAAAGCCCTGTTACTCAAAGAGTAACAACAAGTTTTAGTTTGCATTAAGAGATTTAAGGTGACAAATTCAAATTCATTTTTATAGTTCCATCAGGTCATTCTAATCACAGTCAGACAATAATGTTTTTTTAGACAAGGATCTGACTCTTCCGCACTTGAAAGCATACACATCTCCCATCCCAGGTCTCTTTGATATCCAGTTATTGTGGTTTCAGGTCTTCTACAAGCAGAATAACATGGACCTATTACACAACTCGTCGGCCTCACCTAATAGAACAATAACAAGCTCTTCCACATATTGTTACGCATTTATAACACCAGCTCCTTTGTTGTATCAAAAGACAGAATTGTAAATGCTCACTAAACAATAATAATAATAATAATAATAATAATAATAATAATATCACGGTCAGGGTAGTGTTGGCACTGTTTGCATTTTGTGAGCTGTGTTTGCTTTTATCTCATTCATTGTAGGAGTCTAAATGACTGCATTGTGCTTTGAAAGGGAAATTCCTGATGATACAAGAAGCTTGGAATCCGTCAGCTCTCTGCTGCCCCCTCCCTCTCTGATCTGAATCCAGGGACTCTTCCAGCCACTGACAGCAACCGACCCAACCACCTTCTCGGGAAAAAGGGGTGTCTTTAATGTGGAGCTGGGTGGCTGGGTGGGTGTAAATCTCCGTCGATTTCTACTAGCAGAAATAAAATGCCTGCAGCATGGGCTAACCCACTATTTCCCTTGCATTGCATTATACCCCATGTCATAAGTGTTTGTATGGTATGCAGTAGTACATCAAAGTGTTAAAGCACAACGACAGCTTCTTGGCAAGACACACAACAAACAGGTTTTTTTACATTTTGGGAGCTTGCAGCAAAGTACACTTGATAATCGTAGTACTGAAGACGGTATACAGAGTCAGAGTGCTTTATAGTAAGACAGCATGCACTGCACAGCAGTAGGGCACGGAAAGGGTGCAGAGCGGAGTTTGATCAGGGCTGCACTTGGCCTTCAGCCAGACTAAGCAGAAGACGCATTGAGATGGCAGTGCGCATGCGCCCTGCTCTCGCTCCCTCCCTCTCCCTGCTCGTTGTCTGTGTGTGATTCCCCCGCAGTCTGGAGAGAATTGCTGCTCTCCTTACATAATTCAAGCAGCGTGGTCTGCCCGAAACTCCTTCTTCCCGTCACTTTTGATCTAAATAGAAAACTGCAAGGGCTTCCCAATCCAAGCTTCTAATAGCCGCCGGACACATACAGACATGGCGCAGCTCTTTTTTTTAATGTAAAGTTAACAAGAGTTTTAGATGAAGACATTGTCAATGCACGTAAAGGGATAATATTTAGAACTACATAAACAGGCTGCATGTTTGAAGTAAAGTATACTTGATAATCATAGTATTGAAGATGGTATACAGTGTCAGAGTGCTTTATACGCAATGTATAAGTAATTAAAACGTCCCCCATATGCAGTGACGTATTCTGACCTTGGGCGGCAAGTACAAGGGAGCGGCACGCTCCCAGCAACGCCAATACTGAATGGTCCAGGTAAAAAGGGAGATCATTGATCTCCACAACTGGCTCATTCACACTATGGACTCGGCATAGTCCTCCATGATTTCATTCTAACCCACACTTCCCCTAAAAGAGTGGTGCGTGATATGACGTCATATCCCTACACCCAGAAGTAAGCCCATATGCATTTGCCCCTTCTCCCATCCCATAGTTATTTTCTATGTGTTCAGCTGAACACGTCTCCCTGCACGTAATATGCTCTCCTCGAATCACCGCCAGCGATGGGTTGGCAAACACAGCGAGCGAGATTTGTTATTCCTTTTATTATTTAGGTTTCCAAATCAAGTGAGATACATATTAAAAAATCAGCTTTAATTTATATCTAGGTTAGGACTTTTTCTTGGTAGATTATCATCCTTAATTTGTTTATTTGTATATAATATTTCTGTAGGATAAAATTAATTTCTGTGTATAGTAATGCAGTTTAGCACTCGCAAAAACAGTTCGACTCTGCAAATCTGGAGGCTGCCATTGTTGTCGGGCATGTAATGTTTTAGGTGACTTTCCCTGCTCAAACACCACACTGAGCTGATTCTTTTTGGCAATGCTAATGAAGTCTGTCCCCTCAAGACGCTGATTACTCAGAGTGACCGAGCCTTTCTACCGTTTAACAAGAACAGTGTGAGTCAAGCTGGTTGTCTACCAGATTAGGGAAAGGTAACAGAGCTAAAAACACAAATGACCAATATGCTGCTGCCTTAACCCAATGTATTATGTTAAAACTAGAACCGTATTTAAAAAAAAAAGCACAATATTTCAGTACATTTGTTTTTAGTTTTTTACTAGTAATAAAAAATTATGAGATTTGCCTTTTAAGTGAAATGCTATAATATGGTGCCAGCTTTTATTTTAAGCTACTAGGTCTAAAGAGGAAAATTGTTATTTAAAACATAAATTGTTGATAATCGACACCTAAGTAGTCTCCTTTTGCTATGTTATAAATGCACTAATGTATCAGTTGAAAAGCAATGCAAACATTCATGAATTCATATTCATAATGTAAATGAAATCCACCCCAAACTGTAAATAAAATAAGGGAGATAACGTGCAGATAAAATAATTGATGACCGTACATCAGATGTGACCCACAAAGAGTTTTTACACAGCCACAAACTTCCCTAAAAATCCATAGGTTCTTACTTTGTGACATCATCGATTTTACACGATCTGCCCTTTAGCCGGTGATCCTAAATTATGCAGGTCTTACACCATTAAAAATTTGGCAGCACTGCTATATATTATAAAGGGGGCCGGTATAGATTTACTGTAGTTTTTATTTAGTTGTAGTTGGTTGGCACAAAATATTAAGAACAGAGTCTCATTGTCTCAGTTGGAATGCCTGCCAAATATTTAGTTACAGAACTAAGAACAGCTGTATGGGTGCCTTGCTGAATATGTATACACATCGGAATGACATTAAAAAAACGATGCACAGTGTATGAAGAATGCTTTCCAAAACCTTTTTCATTGCTTCAAATCCTTTCATTGAAATTCCACACTTGTACATCGACTGTACGTCTTGTGAAATAAAGGGATTTATGGTTAAACAACAATTAGTTTGCTAAGTGTTAAAGCTGGCGTAAAACAATATAATGTTTATTCTGATTGCTTCACTTTCATTTTGCTCCATAATTGCTTGTTATGCACAAAACCCTCTGTATTTAATGCTGTTGTTTAAATGACTTCTTCAACACAGATCTACCATTTTCAATCCGTGGAAAGTCATCATTCAGAATCCCTAACGCGGGGTGTTGTATTTGTATAGAAAAGGTGAAATGTTCTACTCATGTTGGTTTCAACATTTTATTCGACGCTTGTGAATTTTACTATGGTCTATAAAGACTCAGAAAGACGACACCAACTAATATTTGCGGGCTTATGGTGCATGGATCCCGCAGCATTGTTGCATGTAAATGTGAGATGGAATATCAATCATGTTTTGATGGCGCGGACAAAAACTAATGAAAATAAGTTTAAACATGGTGTCACTGATGCTTTGAGGCATATGATTAAATGTTTGACTATGTGACCCCTATTTTCCAAACATATTTCTTTTTTTAGGGATCACTGAAGAACACTAGGATCTTTGCAGGTACTGGTCAGCAATACTAGATCCTTGTGGCTGATTGATGCCACTGGTGCCATTGGCATTCTAACCAGCGAGAGTTATTTACGCACAATGAATATTGTTTCTCATAGAGCAGCATAAACTTGTAGCTAGACGGGCTGGTTAGACTTAAGACAGCACCTCATGTATACAAGGATTACTATTCTTTAGGCGACTGACATATTCCCAATCACCTACAGTAGAACACTTAACAAGCGTGTAGTGTGTTTCTGGTGCAAGGGAGCCTCCAGGCGTTTTGGGTCACAACAGGAGCATTTATGCCGTTAATGTTACCATTAAATGAGGCTGTTAATTATGAGCAATTTATTGGTATTATTATCATCAGTCTGGTGCCATAGACTATTCTGTTGCATGGTTACTAGGCCTATGGGTGAGTTAAATTCATACATTCGCAGTGACATATACATTTGAGGAAGCTAAAATGATACGGGGGGGATTAAATAGGATTAAAACATTTTTGCAGTTTTTTTTAGGATGCTAAATGTGCTTGTGGCCATGAAATAAATATGAAAACAAATACATAAATAATGTCTATGTATTATTATTATTATTATTTTTTTTTTTTTTATGAATCAGAATAAAAGCCATCCCATGGAATTGTATTTAAAGATCCGGATGCATACACCATTGGCAATATTTTGCAAACAAAAAAGGAAAAGGGAACATGGATTAACAAACTGCCTGCAGATAGAAGGGGTTGAAACACAAACAGATTAGGTAAAGATCATAAAATCTTCCAGAACATTTAGTTACCATGGAAACGTTTAACACTGACGAAAATACTTCAAATACTTACATTTGTTGGTTTTGAATAAGAAGCACCAGTCTCTTATAGACTGATTTTTTTTTCTTGTTTTTATTCCTTTTTTGAAGGATGAGGATTAATGACACGGCCCCTTATTAGGCGTTGTCACAAAGGTATATAGCGTGATAGAACATTTGGAGTAGATTAATATTACATTTAAAGCAAACTATCATCACTGGGATTCCATTACGATCTGCTATGTAGACAACATTTTTTTAAAATAGGATTAAAATCGCCACATTAAGTAGATCTGTATTGACATGGGTTACCTAAATTATTTGTACAAAAATAAGTGCAAAGTCCCCCATATGCACGTGCCGCTTCCCAGCTACTTTAATATGCATCCTTCTGTCCCTTTACAAGAGAAATCCAGGGTGTCATTTGACTCAAACATATTATCTCCAGGTGAGATAGGCAATTGTAGGCTTTGTGATAGACATTGGATTATATCCCCAATATGCACCTATAGCTTCCATAAGCTTTGTGACAGTGACTGGTGCCGAGCATGAACATTAGCTTTTGTATTTTTGTGGGAATTAGTATTAAGTCAGTGAATGCATTTTTCATACTACATGACGGTTCAAACGTACAAATATGGCTTCTGAAGTAAGCCCTATGCGTCTTGAACAAAAATGGAATAAAATGTATATATGTGCATAAAATAATAAAGTGGGTACATATTATTAAACTGAGGGCATAAATGATCCATTTTTATGAATTGTGCCGAAAGCTTTTGGATATAAATGAGAGTATTGGATGCTGTTGGAACCTTTAGCTGTTTTTTATGTATTTTGAGCTAAGCATGACAGCGGTAAGCTGCGGTCCCGCATTAGGCAGCCACCAGGCCACCGGGCACCCCCTGATGAGTGGCACCTCTTCATATTCCATAGTTAACGTGGTGAGGTAAAATTTGATCAGCTGTGTATCTTAAAATGCGTACCCTTAGATACATTATGTGTGCTTTTTAAAAGGAATCATAAAGCAGATCTGTCACGTTTCCCAAATCATACATTTTACAGATCTATATGCTAAAATAAACCATTTTAAATAAATAATCATTGTATGTTTATACCATTGGAGCAATCATAATATCTTGGTGTTCTTATGATCTGCATGATTATCCCCCCCCCCACCACCACCACCATTAGCTTATCTCTAACCTATTGTTAAGTTGTTGATCAGGATGGGACTGGGGATGGTGAGGTGGCCCTGGCACTTTAAGGCTGGTGGCCGCCTGTGATGTAGAGGCAGCGGGTGGAAGCATATTAGAGGCAGCACGCTACATTGTCCTTAATTTAATTCACTCGTGTAAAAGCTGTTAACGGCAGCAGTTCGCCTTTAATATAAAACTTGCCAATTGGTTTTATAGGTAACTTGATCTATGTGCCGGGCAATGCTAGCGTTTGTGCTCCTGTAAGGGAGGCGAGCCACCAGAAGCAAACAAACATGACAACTCCTTTTTTTTCACACCACCACCATTCAGTTTCTATTTTTGGTGATTCAGCAGTTCCTATGCTACAGCTGTTTCAGAAAAGTTCACACCAAGGTCAGGTCACCATAGAATCACATCTAAGCCGCTAATTTCTAAAGCTCATCGGGTTGATAGGGTTTGTGTTAAATGTGTTAAAGATAAAAACCATGATGGTCATCAGATGGAAAAAACTATGTGCTCTGGGCATTTGCCAAAAAAAGTAAAGAAATTCACATCTGTGAAGTTCCTGGTACTATTTACTTCAACTATCATTTTATATCCTTGTATCTAGAGAGGCTGCATAACGTCCAGCAGTGGCAATGGCCAACGAGGGACACAGTTGCCTTGGAAGTGTGGTTAGGAGCAGGATTTTACGAAGCCTTTTTATGTGACTCTGTGATGTATTGACCCTGACTTTGGGGAAAATTACCCCCTTGGCTGGTCCAAATTCTTAAAATAGGGTTGGCTCATCTAAGATGTAAAGAGCTTCTCGGCAGTTACGTTATAAATGATTTAACACCTCTATTTTTATGTCATTATGAACACAAATCATGTCTAGCATAGAAATCAAAAATTGTTTATTACCACTTTGAAAACATGAGTAAGGCATGGTCGAGATTGCAGATAAACTTACTCCAACTTTTAATGTATTAAATACTCCATTGATTATTTCATGCCACACATTCACATCTTAAAGGAATAACATGATGTGTTTAATATTTGTATCAAGTTATGTTTTAGTCCAAAATAATGGCCTATCACCTAGAAGTTCATATTAAATAATTTACTTAATGTCTGTAGATATTCTGCTTCATAAATGATAGATTAAAGCTTCCCAAAGTTCTCTTGAATCATTAAAACATAGGAAAGTACCCAGCAGCAAAATATGATGAAGGACCTTAGAGAGTGACAGCAGACATGATTAAAGAGGTGTAATTATGGACAATCCTGACTTTTTTGAGTCATTTTCTCTCTATAAAGCTCCCTTCTCTCCATGTATTTAGGCTAATGCTAGGTCAACACGAGACCTTGTTAATAGGATGTAAACAATGGGTGGTGTATTCTTTATTTGTGTAAAATATTGTGGTCATATGCGATTGTATTTTCAGTACAGTTGTCACTTGAGACTATATTGTATTTCATCACCATTTTTATTACTAACTGAACTGGCGGTGTGACATGTACTAATTTGAAGGAAAACACGACCCAGTGAATAATATGTAGTTCTAACTTCATTTAATACATTTGGAGGCATGCTGTAATTCTCACTACACATTTGATTTGTATTATCGTTCATCAGTGAATCAGAAAACTTTAAGAAAAAGAAACGAATATGTGAATTATGAACATTTTTATTTTTTTTTATTTTATATATTTAACAAAGCTTTTAAAATAAGATATAAAATATGTTTTATAAAAATGATTACAGGAAACAGGTAAGATGTGCCGCCCAAAGTGGGTACGAGTATAAAAGAAAATGTGGGATTTCTTTAGATAAATGCTTTATCCCATATAATAAACTCACAGTGCAATACTTCTAGATAAACAGAACATTCCATGCAATTGAAATAGCTTACTAGCCAGCCATTAAAATACTACAAAAAATTTGGGGCAGGGACAAAAAGAATTAGGCAAATTAGATGGCTATTTAGGAAGGCCCTTTGGGCCGGGTCTGTGGTTGGGCCTGGCAAAGGCATATAGCTGGGTACAGGCTTATCCCTCCGGTGATGGTATCGGTCAATGGCAAGCACTGATTTTATGGTCAGGCTTGTTTTTTTTAGGGCTGAATTGGGTGTTTGCCAGAGGAACACTGGGGTGTGGATGGAGATCTGTTTTGATAATGCCTCGACGATCTTCCATGATAGCAGCTAGGTGGGATGTCTTAGTTCGCTATCTGTTTCCTTGGGAGGGGTGGATGGCTAGTTGAGCTCCTAGCCTGTCCCTCTGACCCAGATGCAGGATGATTTGGGCATTTACTGGACAATGAGTGCACGGTGACTTGGCAGGTGTCCTCGAGAAGAGGGAATGCCCCATTAGTTTGGGGGACTTCATACCCCAGTTTTTTTCTATGTTGTTAATAATAAACCGGTATTTATTTGCCACAATCTTAAGTTTCAGTCTGTTTATTGGTCAATCGTTATTGAAGGTATTTTAAGGTTACAATTAAAAGGCATGCCCAGGGGTTTATAGTGAAGCATATGCACCTTAGTGTGAGTTGCCACTAATTAACAACAGCAAAAGGTCAAGCTAGTCAAACACGGCACACAATATTATATAATAGTTAAATACAGGTAAGAGGGAGTAGAAGTATATAATCAAGTAATGCAAACCATTGGGATCACTCTGGATATATATCGTGTGAACAAGAAAGTACTTGCAGCCAAGTGCGTTACACGACCCCTCTGTGGTCCAGGTCGGAAGGGCCCTTTCTGAACAATTGCGAATCTGTATGGAGAGACAGTGGTAAATAGTAGGAAATAGTGGTAGCTGCCCTCTAGAGAGACAGGCCCCGTCACAGTTGACCCCTGTAGTTACGCCACTGGCATTGGAGGTGAATAAAAGTTTAATTAAACGGCTTACACCTCTTTGGACTTGTTTTAGTAGTATTAACACATACAATATTAACGCCAGCTGTAGCAATCAAAATATACCAAGGGGTAAATAGGAGGGTAGTGTTGTTTTGGCGGTTAAACCACTAAGGGACATTGAGCTGATGAAGTCTGAGCGCCGACTTCATTCGTTTTCCATCTTCTTTTTTTAATGATATAGCTCACACAAAATGAAGACATCATATCCCTTTCTAATTACTGCATGTCGAGATGTAGTAATATAGTTTCCAAAAAGTTGAGTTTGTTGTTTTTGACTGCTTAGTAAATTGTAGTAGTAGTAGTTTTCACCAAAGGGATAGTTAGCAGGAGAGTTGTGGTTTCCACTCTCTCACTTCACTATTCATTATGGAGGACCAACACGGTAAGGTTCCTCCAGCTTCAAGGGATGAGCCGACCCTCTATAATGCATAATTCAACGTGTAAGGAGACTTAATGACTACATTTTTATAAATGATGGGAGACAATTCAGTGCATGCTCAGACCGACTTGGGTTGGCTCATTAATATTGGAGGAATGTAAGTCTGGAATCCAGCCAGCTTAATTTTCTCTTATTTATTGTTCAGTTCCTTGAAATTGTTGAGGCTTGTAAGGAGCTCCATAAGCCAAGTCTAGGGTACTACCAAGTTGAAGGTTTGCTCACTCAACCCTACAATACATCTTTCTTTTTAAGTAACAAGTGTCATCTTGGGAATAACCCAACATTCCAAAACCTCCTCACGTTATGTGAAGTACAATTAACAATATCAAACTAAGCTGATTCTTGTTGTGGGGCAATCAAAACCAGTCCAGAAAAGTATTTATTTCAGAATAGAACTACAAAGTGATACATTAATTGGAAAATGAGAGTTCTACTGTGATTATTTGCTTTCTGTCATTCGATATAATGCTTTTGCTATTTGTTAAGTTATGTAATCTATTTTAACTCCTCCATTACAATTACTTTAGGTTGTGGAGGGATAATGTACCACTTGTGTTCTTTTAAATAAACGTTGTAGGTTTGGGTGCTTTAAAATAGAAGGCAGGAAAAAGAGACAAGGTGTAACAGGGAGGAACCAGTCCAAAATGAATCTTCTCCATCCTTCTGGAGCCCTATCAACATATAGCAAATTAGCTCCATCTCATCTCATGCCGTGTTTCACCTGGCCTTCCAATCTCTTAGTATCCAGGGTGTTTTTCTGTATGTGTATTGCAATTGTTTACTATTGAAAGAAGATATGACATCATTGATTTATAGGAATGAGTCACACTGTGCTTATGTTAAATGTTGGCATAAGTCAAATTGTTGACCCAGTGTCTAGCTTCATGTTATTCTCGCCAGTGCATTTTTACCCTTTTTGGTGCAACTGTATAGCCTAGGACATCTGTTCCATATAATTAGGTAGTCAAGCCACCCACTACCCAACCGTATTATCTATCATCATCTGTTTACTGTATCTTATTTTATTGCAAATCACATTTTCCATTCATAAAACCTTGAAAAAAATTAATAATGAAATTCTGTGCCTTTTATTTTCCGCATGCAGCAAAAGAGTAAAGGATATACCTTTCTTTTCCTTTTTACATTTTCCAGATCCTTGGCTTGTGGCTTCTACTTTCTCTAACATTGACCAGAGAAAAAAATATATAGTTTGTAGAATGGTACAAAACAACAACACAAAAGCACTTGGCTTGTAAAGAAACAATTTCACATTTTTGCACTAGCTTGAACTGCTGCTTACGTAACGCTGGATGCTCCATGTCTGTGCAGTATCACATACTGTTGCTAGGATAAAAAAGTTGGAGTTTCAAGGTTGGGAATCCAAGCGTAATAAACAGGAGGTCTAACAGTCTTGGTACAGTCTTGGCCTTTTTGTTTAGTAACTGCTCACCTATAGGAGTTGAACCCCTGAGTTTATGCAATTGACTCTTCTTACATAGGGTCCAAGGATTTCACCAGATGTATAAGGCAAAGCACTTTGTCGTGCTTGTTTTAGTACACAACATGGTGTGTAAATGCATGGAAAGCCACAGGGTTACAAACCATATTTAAGGATCATTTTGATGAAGCTTTATTTTGCTCAATATTCTTTCAATATTTTGTTTAATATAAAAGAAATGATGATACAGGCAGATATTCAGTGATGCATTTACCTACCCTCAACCGCCCCCTCCTCTTCAGAATCTACACTGCCTTAAAAGGTGTGCCGTGCCTTTAAGACATGAAGTGCGTGGACATAATGTTATACTCCTGCTCTCCATGCCTTAAAGACACACAGCGCCTTCTAATGCAGAGACACAGCCTCCATGAGTTGGTTTAGGAGATCAAATGAGTAAATGAGTTGGTTTAGGAGATCAAAGATCTCCCGTGTAACTGACCCATTGAGCAGCGGGATGCTGGTGGACCTGATCGGCCAAACGGGCAATCTGCCTCTCCCCGGACCTACCACCGTAGTCAAGCTAGGCCAGAATACATCACTGCATATACTGATTAGCCAAAGGTGACTCTGTGAATTACAAAAAAAAAATAATTGTACCTCATTTCAAGGAGAAATGTAGTGACGCTATTTCCGATTCTCTAGAAAGGGGAGATCAGGTTACCCAAAGACCCTCACAGAAATCCAGATGTTTAAATTCAATATTATGCAAAATATGTGATAAAAAATAAACCTTGCGGTGTTTCATATATAACAATTTAAGTAAACTCTTTTAGTATGGGCAGGAAAAATGGAAACGTGCAATTCTAAATAAACTTCAAAAAAGAGGAAGCTGATCGTTAGAACAAGTAACTTGTTTTTCTATTGCCTCCTCGTGACATGACTAAACAGGAAACTTATAGTGGAGTGAAAATTTCCATTGTAGTGAGGTCGTAGCAAGTACAAATTGTAAATAGACAGAACTGAAAGATGTTTCTTTAACCCTAGCCCTTTCAGTGCCAATCAATTTTATGTCATATTAAAGTGAACATGTCACTACATTTCATCATTAATCAACAGAGCATGTTTTTGTGACACTATTCATTGGTGCTTGCAACGTTTTAATATTAACACGTTTTGAGTAGCAAGCCCTCTTCTCTCCACCTCTGTTGCAAAGATTGGGGAATAAATGCAATCAGCCGACCGGGATAACAAGGTCCAGTGCATTTTGGTAATGTTATGTTCAAAGCTCAAGAATGGTCTGCCATGTTGGCCAAGTCTAGGCTGCTCCTATTTGAAGCTTTTGGGCCACTTAATGTGCTTTACTTGCCACCAAGTTGCATCTAGAGTTACAAGGAGTTTAGGTAGCATTTATACCATTGCTAGATCATAAGGTGCTTACCTTTGTGGCCTAGAACAATTGTCCCTTGGCTCCATTGACATTGCTACTGCACATCACTGGTCAAATTGAGTTTTTGCTACTGTTTTATTAAGCCACTTAGCTTGGCCTCTCAACCTGGGTCAAAGTTTCCAGGATGGAAGGGCATTCTGTGGGTGGCAGCCCAAGTAACACCAAGTGCCCCCTCGCACTAACAAAACATTAAAAACTAGTAGCAGAGTAATATGAGCATTTTTTCTCAATAGTAGTGTTGCGGAAGTAGAATCTTAAGACTAATACACGTTGTGTTTGTGTATTCTGTGCTGGAATATAGATAAAACATCCATTTTATTTATAACCTTAACTGCCAAAACATCCTGTTATACACAGTGTGTGGCAATGCGCAAGCCAGTGACATATGTTATGATCATAATGTATACATCTAGGTTGCCGTAAACAGCCTTAATGGTTAATGTATCATTATATATAGTACTATAGACAAGCTTTCATTTTATACATATAATGATAAAAGATTTTTGGCAGACTTGTGTAAATATTGGATTCTGTGTCACAGTCCTCCCTAGGAATCTACTTAATTTCATAACTACAGCAGACTTAGAAAAGTTGATATACTTTCAGCTATATGGGTGAATATTTTTTTTTAAGCCTAAAGCACAATGTACTCATTACCACAAAGTACTTGTGTATACTTTGCACCCCAGATCTAGAAGCCACAGAATTCACCACCACCTATTTTTTCTTGGCTGCTTATTTTGGCCAGTGGTTTAATGTGGCCCAGGTCCAGGTGGGGAAGACAGGCTTGCTGATGCATTGCAACGATCCCAATTGCACCATGATGGCTGGCTTGAGGTAGGACCTCTGAGGTGGCTGAGGGAGCTGCCCTGGGCCAAGGTTATGGCAGTGCCCCCAAATATATCACTGAGTTAGGCACTAGGTACTTTCAAGGGGAAGAAATGCTCTGATCTTGAGATATGGTTGCGGTGGCGATAAACTCATACGAGAAATGGATGTAGCATAATACCAAAAATAAGTTATTGGCCCCCAATAGCAGATCGGGGTCGAGCAGATAGAAAGTCTGTTTTTGTTTAGTTCAAAAACAGCAACCGTCTATAACACAACAAAAGCCAACAACATATAGCTACTATACAAGTAAAAATAAAGCGATTAAAAGCTACCTAAATAATATTGGTGACAGGGTGCTCTTTATGTAGGCGACACATTTTCTTTCTATACATTGATTTAACTAGGTAGAAAAGGGTGTTTTTGTCTGCACATTTACCCCAAATGCTTCCCTTTCCATTCTAAAATTCACTGCACATGGCTTTTTGTGTTACGGCGACATAGAGATAGAAACAAAAACTTTAAAGACATCATTTTAACTTACAACTTTAAGCAGTTTTAAAGCTATCACTATTCTAGTTGTCTCTGCTTAGAGGCCAGGGCTTTATTTTTACAAGTTACGTTTCTCAATCTAAGTGGAAAGAGTTGTGTTTATTTTAGACTTTCACTCTAAAGTGCACGTCAGAGTGTTTTCTAATTTCATACTCGGAAGCCTGCCACTCATCTCCCCGGCTTCAGCGCGAACGCCTGCCCTGCACACAGCTTCTCGTTTTACACACCAGTTTCCTCATCAGGAAGTGCTCTCTAATTTTGGTAAAGATCTGGCTCCTGTCCAAGCTTCATGTCTCCATTGAGTTAAGATCACATAATAATCTTCAGGGTATGCTTGTCAGCTAGAGATAATTGCACTTTACCACACCTACAGATTGGGAAAACTATGTTTACTCGTATATCACAATAAGACAGGTTATTCTTCTAACCCTTTTGCAAATAGTTTGGTAACAGTACACTTAAATTGAGTACACTGTAATTTACCGGAAGTTTTAAAGGAACAGTCAAACATATTTTTTTTTAAATGTAATTTTAAAAACTATTACGACATTCCTATAGCTGCAAAACATTTCTATATGAAACAGTTTGCAGAGCTTCCCTTTTGCTGATCTTGGTACCCAAGTCTGCCTGACAAGCACTGCTGGTTGCATTAGAAGAGAGAAGCAAATGCAATGGGAGCTTATGAACAAATACTCCAAAAAGCCTGTGCATACATATGTAGCAAATGACACATGTACCCCAAAGTAAAAAAAAACACTTGGATAGAAAAAATGAAAAGGCAATTAGGCTGGCTTCACTGATCCCTAAGTAACTGAATGTGACTAAACCATCAATATTTAATATACTTGTGATCCATGCACTTTAGTGGGTGGATTAGGTCCTTTATATGCATTTCATAGTTTAGTTAATAAACCACAGTGTTGTATTAGGTCTTTTATATCCAAATTTTATACACAGCGTCCGATTCAACACAAGCTGGAGTTTCCCATTCAGTCCATTCAGCAAACACAGAATGTCCAGTTCAGAGCACACCAGTGTCGGACATCCCATTAAGTGCATGCTGGTGTGAAACATCCCATTCAGTGAATGTCAGTGCGGAAAAAAACAATAAGTGCAAGCTGGTGTGGAGCATCCCATTCAGTGAATGCCAGTGCGGACCAAGCCAATAAGTGCAAGTTGGTGTGGAGTGTTCCATTCAGTGAATGTCAATGTGGAATATCCCATTAAGTGCATGCTGGTGTGGAGTGTTCCATTCAGTGAATGTCAATGTGGAACATCCCATTAAGTGCATGCTGGTGTGAAACATCCCATTCAGTGAATGTCAGTGCGGACCAAACCAATAAGTGCAAGCCCATTCAGTGAATGTCAATGTGGAATATCGCATTAAGCATGCTGGTGTGAAACACATTCGTGAATGTCAGTGCGGACCAAACAATAAGTGCATGGAGCTGAAGCGTGGAGTGCATGTGCCATCCATTCAGTGAATGTCAATGTGGAACATCCCATTAAGTGCATGCTGGTGTGGAACATCCCATTCAGTGAATGTCAGTGCGGACCAAACCAATAAGTGCATGCTGGCGTGGAGCATCCCATGTTTTCAGTTTTATAATCTAACCTTGGTACGCCAGGGGTAACATATTCTCACCCAGTATCAAGGGTCTGGGTGCTATTTTGTAATAATACTTGGCTTATGATAAAAACATTAAGTGCCTTTAAAATAATAGCAAGACTAGGAAGCTTCAAGTTTGCCATCGAAAGAGGGAAATTGATCTCAACCCCACCCCGATTACTAAAAGATCAGTACATTGTAATTGAACTCCTCGCATCAATTGATTTAAGCAATTACATGAGTTCAGATTTCCCACAAAGTGCTATGAATACTATGATATAATCGGGTCAATTATACTGCTGGGGTATTAGTGCTGCTAATTCATAGATGCAGTCAGTACCAGAAGCACTTGTTACTGACAGGTATTTGATTAAATAATAGAGCTTTATTCCGCACATAGTGTATGAACATTTTGCGATTCACCTTACTCTGCTGAATTTAACTCTTTTATAACTAAATGCGACATAAGGTGCAGCATTCCTAGTAGTACTGAATCCCCCATTTCCCAGAAGTATTTTTTTTTATTGTGTAAAATATTGCCCTATTAATATCCTTTCAGGGATTGTCAAGTGACACAAATGCAGACACGGATAGGTTGTTGCCATAGGAACTGGAAATGCTTCTTAAGTGTGTCTTTGTTGTTTTATGTGATTAAACCCCGATCGGAAATAATAAAACAGGTATGTTAAGGTTCACTTGCTGAATGTGCCAGATAATACTATGAATGTTTTGTCTAAGTAAGCATTTTTTATGGATGGCCACATATTCACAACACAAACACTTGAAAAGAAAAATGTGAAGAAATGTAAAAAAAAGAAATATAAATGGGTAAGCATTTGAATTGTAAGTCTACTTCTCTTTTCGCTTTTCCTTTTCATTTATTTTTTCTTACTCATATACAATATCTCCTATTTATACATAGGTTTCCTATCACTGTCTGTTTTCACCTAATGCATAAAAGGTGATTCATGAGCAACTTCATAAGTGCTCTTATCGCTATAACAACCAATGAATCGTTGCCAATGATTGGATTATTCAAGTAGCTGCCCTTGCCACATAAAGCCTAAATATTATTTCGTTGAAAATTGAGATATAACAAATATATTATAAAAATGTGTAAATTGTTAAAAAAAAAAATTACGGCATATTCGTGCTTGATTAATATTAAATCTGATTAGATCTTCATAGATTTTCCCAGTGCTGCATGAAGTGCTGATTTCTATAGAATTAAGTTTCTTTTCTTTGTAAAATCTTAACTAAAACTCTAGTGAGATGTGTGATTGTATTTATTTCACATGCATCTGAAGTTCTGTTTATCATTGTGGGTTTGTTTCTACAAACTATTAATAGTATATCAGAAATTTACATGTTCTAAATTTGGATCATTTTTTTCAAATTAAGGTACACGATCAATGGAAAGTTGTGAGTATTTCCGTTTCCCTTTTCTTTAAATAATTTTTATTTTTTTTTTTTTTTAGAGAAGCTTAAAACAAACATTTTCCATGACAGATCTGTTTCCACAAAGCTGTGTCATTTAAAAAAAAAAAGAGAAAAAACAGTTCTGTGGTATTTGTCGAGGCTGCGGTTAGCAGCGACAAAGGAAGTGTTTTGTTTCTCTTATATCAAAGTTTCCATGAGCGTAAAGTAGTCTAAATAGGAGAAAGATGAAAAATATTGTGAAAAATTACAGAGAATACCAGAATATTACTCACAGAATAAATAAACGTCTTATGTTTGTGATGTTTGGCAATGTAGTAACCGAGTTCCCTTCAGTAGGTAGATGTAGCATTGGGACATTTATTTTTTTATTTATTTTAACACTCTGATTGGGCATCATGTTAGGAGGATTTAGCATTTAAAATTATAATTGTTTATATTTGGGGGGGTTTTGGTATTTTGTTCTAAACCGTAGCATGCTCTGGAATGGGGTTGCTGCATGCCATATTAAGGGTATTTAAAGTTAAATGAACTGTGTTTTAGAGGATTTACTACTCTGGGTTTTATGTGTAAATATCATTCTACTGCTAAGCACTAA
>VKOC01000003.1:10278851-10301042 GCA_009364415.1 Spea multiplicata | reverse complement strand
GAAATGCATTTTAACTCCCTATATGCCACTCAGCCCCATGATATGCCTTTTAACTCCCTATATGCTAGAGTGGCATATAGGGGTATAAGGCATATCATGGGGCAGAGGGGCATATAGGGTGTTAAAAGGCACATCATGGGGCAGAGTGGCAAATAGGGGGGTATAAAGCATTTCTGGGGGCAGATGTGCATAACTGGGGGGCAGGTTGGCAAATAAAAGGAAATTAAAAATATATCTTTCTCAATCATAGCTTTTATGAAATATGGAAAAAAAGTTTACATGAATTAATATTTACTGGTAAAACTTTTTTCCTATAGGGTCGTCTATAATTTCAGGCCTGTTTGTTTTTTCCTAAATTATATTTTTGATTTTGGCGGCGTCTTATAATCAGGGTCGTCTTATAATCGAGCAAATACGGTAATTCGGTTATTAAGTGGTTATTTAAATGGTTACAATTGGTTATGTTTGCTTTCATTTTACAATAAATTATTGATATATATTGTGTCAAATTTGTTGTGTTAATAATATTTGACACTGTGTAACATACTAATAAAGGTTGAGTGTCGCGGTGCTGAAGTTATTTTTAGTCCGCATCGCGGACAAATAATTCCATATCTGACGTTTAATAACATTTTTGAAATAAAGAAGTGTCTCTTGTTTTATTTGGACGCTACTTCAAGTTATTTTGTGGAACCACATATGTAATGAACCACCCATTATATGTAATGATCCACCCATTCTTCCCTATAGACTCACTCAACCCTGATATCCATATCTAGATATCTAACAATTAGAACGCCCATACAACAGATATCTAGCTATTAGAAAGCTCATAAAACAGTTCTCAATAGACACATAGTATAAAAGAATGAAAGGAATTCTTGGTCAGAGGAAACCATTGGGGGTTTTATAATATTTTGTACTTTTTATAAGGAGCTTTTCAGTTGCTCCAAAGTTGCCAAGATTCTTTCTATGGCAGGAGTCATTAGCGCTCTATATCTCTGTCATTGCTCACATTGGTGTCAACCCATTTCGGGTATCTGGAAATATATAAATATAGCAGTAATGCACAACAATGCACAACAGGACTTTTTCCCGCATCATGCTTTTAACTGCGCTATAACAATTATAAAGAAAGGTTGTCAAGCAGCTCACTGTGGGTGTTTGAGATCAGCCTGTAATGTATTTGTTAATCAATTAAGATGATAAAAATAGTTTTACATAATAGTACATACTGTATATTGTATATGTATAGCTGTAGATATGCCAGCTACTCTTCTTTTTATGAGATTCAAGTTCACAGGTCAATTTTTATGAGGACAACTTTTAGTTTAATGCATAAAATCATTGTTTAAGTTATATGTAAAATATTTATATAAACATATTGTATACAAAATATACTCATAATGCTCAATACAGCTCTAATACCTCTACTTTCTTTATGTTAGGACGTAGATCTGCCCAGTAGGAACAGTAAGATCCTTGGTACAGGTACGATACAGGAAGCAGAAGGAAAAGTTCTATCTCATGCCTGAGGAGCAAGACTGGTAGAGAACACACACAATGTACAATGTCCATGCCTGTCCAATGCACAGCTAAGGAAGAAGCAATGAAGGACTCTTCAAAAAACTAGTTAGGATATGAGTTTACTGGATACACCCAAGTGGCTATGTAGGGAATTGCAAAAGTATTCAAAAATCTTAGAGGTCCAGGTGATAACTACCCCCTCGCAAACCTTCTCCTGTGACTCACCATGAACATTCATAATTGTATGTGTGACATTGTATAACACCCTACCAGGGAGCACCAATTCTATAGGCATCGCTAAGATTCTTTTCTATTTATTATTGCAATTGTAATAATAACTGTGATTTAGATCACACAACAGGTTAATAAAAATAAATGGTCAGATGTTGATCATTGCTTGAACTAGAGGAGTTGAAAATGACAAAGTGCACTATTGTTTCAGACCCAATGGAATTGTATTGTTTGTTATTTGAATGGACAGGTTAGCAGCAGTGTGGAACATGCCCTATGCAAAGCCCCATTGGTTTCCTTTCAGAATCGGTCTCTGTCGCTGATTGTACACATAGCCCCTCACCTGTACCCGCTGTCCCCTCTCCATCACACCGTTCACCAGATGCATTCACCTCCTAGCTTATTCATGCAGAAAAACAGCCATTCAATGCGCCTGCTCCTGAAGACACTGCAGTGATGGATGTGTTAGGATTCCCTTTGACGTCACATACTGGAAATCCCATTTTAATCAGGTTTGTCTGGCTTATGTGTCCCTACAGGCTAGTTAGAAACCAGAGAACAAGTAAGGAGAACAGCAAACACATTATGGAAATGAAAGGATCATGTAGTCTTCAGAGCAATAAAAATAAATACAAAGCAACATGTTCCCATTAGTGGTGCTATTCACAATGCTTAATTAACAATATGACTCCTTTGTTGATGTAACCTTTTTTTCAGCTTTCACTTAATTATGTACAATAGAAGCAAAGTTTTTACTTTAACTTCTCTAAGCTCCAATGATGCATGTTTTTTTTTTTTTTTTGGAAAAACATATAAATTATTTTGGTATATTATTTTAAGGGCATGTTTTTCTTTGCTATTTGTTAATAAAATGTTGTGATTTTGAAAACCAAATTATTTAGGATGATATGATTCTAATAGATTAACACGAGAAGACAATGCGCTGCAGGAAAATGACCAGCCCAGTAATAGTCAAACTTTGAATATCTAAGGCTAACAAGTTTCCATAAAGCAGTACCTTAACTAGGAGAAGTATTTGTAGTAGTTTATGACATGACGGGTAGTACAGACATCAAATCAGCTTCCAATATTTTTTTGTTCAGTTTGAGTACTGGGAAATAATTGCCTTAATAAAGTTCCCTAAGGCTGTCCAGCAATGGATAGAAGTGAGGTTAATAGTAACCAATAATGGCTGTTTGAAATATTTGGATACAGGATATATTTCAGAAGTATTTTTTAATTATGTACTTTTAGATTAATTAGAAATCTACACCTGTGGCGCACCTGTAGCAAATAAAACAGCTGTTATCACGCTCAGCCAGCCTCAGGCTAATGGGAGTTGCAGTCTATGAGAAGCTCGAGGTCTAGAAGTTACCCATCTATGGGATAAAGGAATTGCTGGTCAGGTTGCTTCCCTGCAGGTAAATCCTCACCCATAATAAATTGCCATGTTTTCCATGTAAACAGATGTCCTTTCCATTGCACAAGCCCATTAGGAGTCACTGAGGTACGAAGAAATCACATTTTCTACTCTGTGAAGCATAACATCTCTAGCCTCTTTCTCACAGCGCTCCTAAAGGGCATCTTAATCAAAGTTTAAAGCGTCGGGAAGATCCGTATGGTTATTATTGGGAAAGGACAAAATGCCGGGTGAAGCGAATGATCATTGGGGTTTTTGCTATTAACCCCTTATGATAAAAGTCCTCTAACATTGTGTATGTCGTTTCTGACCATATAACACAGCGTTAAGTCACAATTTATTTATGTGAGCAGTCACTGTTTTGAGGCAATGCTTGTTCTCTACCAAAGTCTGTGTATATATATATGATTTCAAACTTGAAAATACAAATTTACAGAAATATAAATAATAGCATTGCTATAATGATGTAATGGTGATTACAGATTAAAATGAGCAATCTAATATGTATAATATGTATTATATATATAATATATATAACGTGAACTTCAGTTCTTAACACACAATATGAAAAGTTTTAATACATGAGTTTAGTTCTAATTAAAGCTGTAAAGTTCCCTTAAAAGCAATTTGTCATATTTCAGATTATCGCCTATCCCCATCCCTATAAATACTATATCAATCAACTTTTTTCTTCTGAAATACTATATCGATCAACTTTTTTTATTAAGAAAAAAAATATTGCTATTTTGTTGTGCGTTATGTAAGGGTTACTCCTTTCCCCACTGTCTTTCAATGCCTCGGCAGAGCTCTGTGTGTTAGCATGTGATAATAGGCAACAGAACTGAAACAAATAGGTAAAGCTGGGAAGAAAAGATTTACCTCCCCCTGCGACAAGTGGTATGTTCCATGGACATTTCCTGTTTGTGCCCATAATAATAATGTCACTATATTCTAGGAGCTCAGGATGTTTGATAACATGAGTCTGTCATGAAGTTCTACAGCTGTAAAAGTCGCAGTCATGTGTTTAAAAACATATATCCATACCTGGGAAGTCTCCGGGTTTGCCCGGAGATTGCCGGGTGAAGCACTGCTTCTCCGGTTCTCCGGGTCCAGACCTAAATCCTCCAGGTCGCAGGAGTGGGGTCTTGACATGCCCCCCTCCCCCCTCCCCGCCCATTTCCCTTCAAATGGGGGTGTTTCCAGCTGCCAATGGCAGCAGGAACGCCCCCAACATCAGCGGGACCTCCCACTGATGTCAGCGGGGACTCCCAACGATATCAGCAGGGACGCCCCCGACATCAGTGGGACCTTCCACTGACGTTAGCGGGACCGCCCGCTGATGTCAGTGGGCAGTTCTGGCTGCGTCCCGCAAGGGAAGGCTCCGGGTAGCCGGAGCCCAGAAGTTTCCAGCTATGCATATATACTGTGTATACACATTCTTTAACTATAATAATATATTTATACATCCATGTATGTTTCTCTTTAACATCAACATATATTGAGATTTATAGATAAATCACAAAAGCGGGACAGAAGAAGAGCTCGGCGGGACGGTGGGATACAGTGGCAAAACCGTGACTGCCTTGTGCAAAGGTGTGCAACTTTGGAGGCATGGATCTGAAAACCAACTGCAAGAAAAGCCTTAAACATGGCTGCCAAAAGTCACAAATGTGCTGAGGGTAATGCCAACGCCGGGACTCATGTTCTGACTATTGAGACTGTTAGCAGGCCATCATATGTGGTTAACAAATCCAGTAATGCATGTGCAAAAAGAGGCAAAGATGTATTTTGGATAGAATGTATGCCATAATATGTGGCTGTGACTCTCCTTTACAGTCCGCATGTGGACCCCTTGCTGAATGCGGTTAGCCAATGGCATTACAAGAGCCACGAGAATCCTAAAGTTCTCTGTGTCGCTGATGGAATTTAAAATGAGAGAAAATACCCTCCCTTTTGGAGTCCAGGCTTTTTAGGTGGGTTTGTTAAGATTTGCCAGTGGAGTTTTTTTTTCTCTCTGCAATTATAAAAATACTTTTTGACAGTCCGGTGGAGACTGATTATAGGGCACATTATCATAAATGGGAACAAACCAGGATTGTCTTCCTGGAGCTGCCCATATCAGAGGCTAGCGTGTATAGTGGTGCGGCTAGCCCCAATCAGTCTATAAAGGGGGGGAAATTGGAGTGGGAATAACAAAAAATGCTGCACACCTGCCTGGTGATCTAAAATAGTAACTGAGAGCCTCGGGCTAAAGCCTAGGAAACTCCCAGGTACACACGTTATTAAACCTTGGTCCTTTTTATGCTGAACTTGCTCACCACAGAGCAACACTACAGTTCCTCTGTATGAAAACATTGAATTAAATACACGGTCTTTCAGCGACCCAACCTCAGAGTACTGCCATTGATATCAGATGTCACAGTCCTGCTATGCAATTGCAGTGAACGTCCACGTGTTCAGTGATGGCCTCCCTCATAGCGTGACATATCACGCTGTCTTACCGCTTCTCTACTCAAAAGTGTAACAAATACCCCTCGGCACTCCGGGCTCCGGTTACTGATCCTTCACAGGGGAGTTTCAAGTACTTCGTGGGGAAGTGCTAAAAGATTTGTGGCTTCAACGGATTGCTTCAGTCCTGCACCTTGTCTTCTAGCAAATAGAAAACACGTTTTTTTACATTGATTTTTTTAAATAAATCTTTTATTTATGTAATGATAAAAAACTAAAGCCACATTTCTATGTGATTTCTGTATGATACCGTATTTATCGGCGTATAACACGCACTGGTGTATAACACGCACCCCCATTTTTGAACCAAAAAAATGAAACAAAAAAACTTCATCAGAATCACTGCTATCTGGGAAACCACACACACACAGTAAGACACACACACAGTAAGACACACACACAGTAAGACACACACACCCTAACCCCCCTTCTCAGGATCTCCCCTCTCTCTCCCTAACCCCATCCCGGTCACTTACCTTCAACTCCACCTGCCTCAGCCGCCGCCGCACGCCGCCTGCCGCCTGGCCTCAGCCTCCGCGCCTGCCGTCTGCCTCGCCCGCCGCCTGCCTCAGCTCTGACCGCCTGCCTCCTCGCCGCCTGCCTCAGCCTCAGCCCTCAGCCTCAGCGCTTCAACTCTGTGTTGGAAGCGTAGGCGTTTGTTCTCGGGTGCCGGCGCTTCACTGCTGAGCGCCGGCACCCGAGACAAACGCCTCACGCTTCCAACACAAGAGTTGAAGCGCTGAGGCAGGCGGCAGAGGCAGACGGCGGGCGGCGGCGGCGGCTGAGGCAGCGTATAACAGGATTTATCGGCGTATAACACGCAGGTAGGATTTCAGCTTCAAATTTTAGCTAAAAAAGTGCGTGTTATACGCCGATAAATACGGTAATTGTCACTAAAGTTAGTTGAGTTTGGAAATACTTTATATGCAAGGATTTCAATATATGTGTAGCAAATATTTGAATGCATACATTGCTTCTTCAACAGTGAAATACCCCAGGCAACCTGGGGGCATTTAGGCTCTTGACATGCAGCTATTTGGCCACCAGTCTTTGCCAAATGTACCCATTATTTTTTTTTTTTATTTCTTTTTTAAAAACATTTTTTCGCATTGGTTAGCATTTGAGGTCATGTGCAAGCGCACAAAAAAATCAGCAAAAAGTATTCAGCTGCCCCTCCAGATTGTATAAATACCCCCTCATGGATAGGGCATCAGCCCATGTAGGACGGGCATCAGCCCATTTCTAATTTTCTTCCTTATTGTTTGGGATTGCGTTTATTTGTTTTTCCAGTGTGGCCATTTAAGTTATTGAGAAGAAGAATAACGTTCTGCCGTTTCCATAAACATTTTTGTATCTTGTAGGGATTTAGGACACTTGGATACATTTATACCCACAAAAAATGTAAGATGATGGCAAAGAGGGACACTACGGGAGGAAAGAGGGACAGGAGGGTTTAGAGACTGACCCTCCTAAGAAGAGACACTTGGGAGGTTTGCTACTATGTAGAAGAAATCCTAAGTAAAATTGCAAAAAAATAGTTTCTTTCTATTTTAGTATAATTTTTTTTACATCTATATTATGTTTACATTCATGTACATGCATGCATTATTCTGTTTATTAACATGATTGTGACTTTTAGTGCTGTAGAACACTGAGATAAACTCATGCACAGCAAACATTCTGAGCTCCCAGAAAAGAAGGACATCAATGGAGGAAAAAGGGACAAAGGCATTGGGTCCAAATAAGTTACATTTGGGAGGTATACAGGTATCGACTTCCTTGTGTGTTAAAGCACTGAATTTTGCTGGGATAGCGCAGCCAAATGGTGTAATCAGTAAAGAAGCCGCCATCACACCCGTTGAAGTTTCACAAGTAATAAAAGAGCTTTGATGTATGACTGTTTGACCCCTTCTTAATGTGGAAATAATGATTCGCTTATCTAGGTGGGTTTTTATAGAACACATACAGCCTTCCCAGGTATCTCTAAGAAGCCCCATTTTTTTAACCTTTTATGAGGCCGGTTAATTCCCGAAAGCTATCCAAGCCTCGTAGAACCAGATTAATAACTCTCAGTACAGAAAAAGTATTCCAAGGATCTTGCATGATCTGTACCCTTAAGCCCCTCATTCTTGAATTAGTCACAGTCATTCAGCCAACATCTAAAGGAACACTGGTTGCTTAGATCCAGTTACTTTACTTTAGTTTTGTCATTACTTGGTCACCAGAAAGTAACTTTACTGTTACTTACAGGCGCTGTTTACCCAACTCTGAATTTAACAATTTTGTTAATAAATCCAGCGTTAGAAATAGCGTTCCTTGAAGTATTGAATGCCCTCATATTTCTTTAATACAGTGCAATTTTGCCTCATTCATCATTTTCAATTTTCATGTTACACAAAACCAGGCAAAATAAACTAACAAGCTTCATAAAAGTTCCTGTGATGTTTTTTTTGATAGGTGTAATAATAAAATTACAGATTCGCGTATATATACCGGTATATATGGTATATTTGCTCGCCATACTAAAGACTGCCACTCCCACCATCCTCAGCCCTAAGGATTTAATAGAAGTGCAATAGAACAGCAGCGAATGTGGCGCAGGTTGTATACCCCCAGCCCGGTCCTGTAAATAGAATCATCTTTCACGTGCGTGTTTTAATCCGAAGAGCTGAAAGCTGCGGTGCTATATTTATAGGGTGTGAAACCTCTATGCTACAAGATATTATTTTATAACTGTCTTGGGGCTCAAGCGTTTAATATATACGAAGGCAATATATAAACTGTATATATATATATATATATATATATATATATATATATATATATATATATAGTATGTCACTACCATATTGGTACTTTACCCCTTTTAGCTGAGCTCCCTACAATATTAAACTAGGTGTTATATTTCAGCCGCAAATCTATTAACACTAGAAGGCCAAACGCGTGATTTTCTCCATGTGCCAGATACATACCCATCTGCTTTATTTTGCTGCATAAATTATTTTTTCTCTTCGCTTTTGCAATTTATGATGATAACAGGGCTGGGTGCTCTCATCCAGAAAACATGACTCCTCCAAAGCTCGTTTAGGGCATGCGCAGAACGCGAGACCCTCCAAGTTCATGGATCATCCCATGCAACGCTGCAGTTTCCGTTCTTGAAATGCTCTCTCAAATTTATTTCACTGTTTACCGCAAATTGCCGTTAAATCACCCAATAAATAAAAACAGTCAATAAAGTACAATGGAATTTATACCCACGTATATTAAACATCATTTGACGGCTGATAAAAACTGCTCAGCCCATGTATTTATCCCATTTTTACACCAGCAGTTATTCATCAATGTCTCATGGTCACGATAGCCTTTATGGTTCTGGTATGCATGGTAAATTCCCTCACTGCGTTAACCTCTACCACTTCTGCTGAGAGGCTATTCCACGTATTTACCGGATACCAGAGACTTTAGTAATCAGGCTTTCATGATGCTGCCGCTCGATAAGCCATATAATTCCTCAAATCTGAAATGTCGTTGTCCTCCCAATACAGACGTTTCTTTGTAGAGGAAACAATTTGCATGTATTTTGTGCCAAGAATTCTAGGTACTGATATTATTCAAGGTGATATTTTTAGCTTCATAGAGTTTTGTATAGGGGGCCATTGTAAGCGCAATGAATCAATGGGGCGGAAAATCCAATGTGTATGGTTGCAAACACACAAGAATTGGCAACGCCGTGGCAAAGCAACAGAAACTGTCTTTGTATCTCGTCTACATATCGTTTCAATGCAAATAAAAAAGGGAATTGCCTAACAATAAGATTAAAATCAACAGCTTTCACCCCAGATAAAGTTACTGACAGGAAAGCGCCAGATCTGTTGGATTTCAAAGATGTAGAACTGCATGACATCAACAGTGAGTAATTAAAACTGTTACCATTCAACACATTTTTCCTTCCCAGCTGCTAGAAAATGGCACCTTTTCACTAGTGCCTGACATTTGCAGTTCTTTCCATGTCATTCTTTGCTATTTTTAGTTTCTTTTTGCGGAGGAGTCAAGGATAATTAGTGTGTGCGTGCAAAGACGTACATATATTAAACACTTTAGGGAGGAAAAAAAACTCCGAAAACACGTGAAAGTATAACATTAAAATGATGCCGTTTGGAATTGTAAATCTTTACATAACGTGGCATGCGTGTACATACAGCATATACGTTATATGTACGGTGCATGGAGGAGGAAGCGCCAGCCAATAAAAATATTCTTTCGGGTAATTCTTTAAACAAAAAGAGGACGGCAACATGGTATTTAAATGTCTTGGATGGTGACGCCAGGCTAGCAATGTTCCAGAGCAAATCCACGCTGCATTCTAGTTCTCCACTCCTACCGGCTAGGACCGTTTTGTTTTAGAGGTTAGAGACGTGGCTGGGCATGGGGGCTTCAGCCAAGTCTCTTTATGTGACTTTGTGACCTATTGATTGCTTTTTGGGTGACTGAAAAGTTTCCTCCGTTTATATACACATGACTTAAAGCACTCTAGAACACTGTGATACAACACAAGCATTCAGAGCTCCTAGACATCGAGGAATGAGAGAGAATGAGGAATTCCCTTCTAAAGAGGCATCGTTGGGAGGTCTGCTGACATCTCCTCCGAAACCCTCTTGGGTCTGAAGGCAAAGAAGCACTGTGTAAATTGTTGGCGCTAAATAAAGAAAAGATTATAATCAATAAAATGATAACGCGATCCCAAAATACATACATAATGTGCCTTTTACTGTGATATATATATAAGTAGTGAATAAATAATATTGTCACAATATTAATGTCTAAGTAAATGAATTATTGTTTAATATTTAATCTCTCTGTCTGCAATGTAAATAAAAAAGCTAATGGCAGGAGAAATGAGATGCCTCTACTGCCAAAATGGCTGGGGCCATGGCTTGAAGTCTATAGCACTTATAGCTATGTGTTACTTTCTTGCCAATGTGCCTCACCAATCGAACAAGGCTATGACAACAGGGAGCCCAAAATACCACCCGTTTTAATGCTTGCATTGTGACAGCTGCTGGCCAGGAGGAATACAATTAGGTGAAACATAAAACAAACAGTAGAACACAATCCCCATGCCTAAACACACACCTCGTCCACAGTACACCCAGCCCATTAGTTGGAGTGCTCTCGGAGCTGCGGTTACAAACATCTGGATGCGTGTAAGGGAATGAATAATGAGTCACTATTGGCATTTTGCTCTGTACTTCACTTGTAGTGAGTGGGAGGTAGAGTTAACCCCCCCCCACGTGAATGTGTTGTACTGTAGAATGACATTACATATTTCTATACATACTTAGCTGTCAATTTTCCTCTCTAAAAACACAGTGGTTCATACAGGTGCCACAAAGCACTTAGAAAGTAGGGGTCAACTCTGTCGATTTCACTTTTATTATAATGGATTGGGTACCGTGGACAATTTGGGGTTTCATCTCATTCATGGCCAGCAGTCCGACAACATTGGTAGAAAATGAATGTTATCAATGTATATAAAATTGGAAGCTTTTCTATGCATCTGCATGAATCTCCGTCCAACTTGATGTATGCCTGCTTGGACTTCTCCACTGGACGTTCTACATGTTTGGTATACCCTTTTCCTTGTCGTGTACACTCATGCCAGCATTAGTAGTACCAAGGAGACTTGGTTGATTTGACAAAACAGTTGTGAAAATGTACTTCCATTGATAAAACAATCCACTTGTGGATGAACAGTCATTAATTAAAGTTTGAGAGAGTCGAGCAGCCAAATATTAAGCTCCAGGGACAGACACTCCTCTTTTTTTTCTAACAAACTCATTTTTTAAAGAACTGTCCCACTGCTGACCTTCAGCCAAAAGGCTTGGTTCGAGGTCCCATTAGACACACATTACATGCTTGATGGGGAGGTTCTTGAAATCACAGAACATATGGGTATTTGTAGACAATGCAGGGGAAGTTTTGCAGTGCTTTTTGGTTAGGCGTAGCCATCTGTTGTGGAAAGAGTTGTATCACTCAGATGCTCACAAAGCCATAGACTCTATTCTTTTGGAAGGCTTGCTAAGCTTTTGCCTGACTTTAATGGAGATAATCTTTTGAAATGTTTTCTATCCAGCACCTGGTTATTGCTCATCATGGCACATGTTTAGTGTTCATCATGGTAAAGAGTCCCCTCTTAGAGCAAAGGTACTTTTGCCATTGGGATACCAAGAATCACCTTTGAAGCTTACTTATGAGTTGGAGATCCTAATTCTGAGGATCTATGTAAATAAACAAAATGAGAGCAATCACATACACATGATTGTTCATTTGCTGTTGCATCTTGTGCACCATTGTTTTGTTTTAAACAAAGTCAACTGAGGTTAAAGCTGAGACCTGTGGCTACATGTGGCACAAATATCATTACTTTTCCTCTCCTGAAATTCTCTTCCCTTTTCCCCACCATTGTAAAGGCTGTATGAACCAATGAATGAGAATAACTATCCAGATCTGAAGAATCACACAACAAACCATCACACGTGTTTGTTTAGTGCAGTGTGCTTGCTTTTCTCATGTTTATATCAAACAAACTCCAGCATTGGGCATAAAAGGCACAAACCAGGTATTCACAAAGGTCAACTTATTGACAACTCAGGGAAGGCATCTACAAGCTAGCATAACACTCAGGCAGTTGAAAGCTGAGCTCAAACGAGGTGAAAATAGAGCAACTCAGGACTTTGAAGATATCCGAGCTGCTGCTGAGTACTACACCAGTGATGAAACTGCATTTCAGCTTGGGTATTTTAATTTAACACCTCCACTCGGCTACTATATTACCCCAGCCTTTCACATAGAGGCTGGACAAAGGAGAGGGCAAGAGGCTTCCCCCAACTTGTGCTGTGATTCCCCCAAATAACCAAATTGCACCCTGAGCTATGTTGGCCAAGTTAGATCAAGTAATTACGACACTGAATCAACTACAGTACATAATACACTACTCTTTTATCATTATTGTGTCTTAAACTGAGAATGTATGAATGCTCGTGAAGACCAAAATACTAAATAATAAGAAGCCCTGCTTGGCTTCAATGCCAATGACAGCTCACCCAAACTAGAGAAGGATTTGGCAAGGCGATGCAGGTTTTTATGGCATAACAAGAGCGAGTGGTTCTGGATTCTCCTTTCTAGACCAAAAGGTCATTATACGCCTTATACACACAATAAAATAGCTGCTTTAAGCAATGACATCTTAGTTATACTTAATGCTTAATAGAAATAAAAGTGTTATAAGATTTATGCTATAATTAGATTTGGGTGATAAATACGGGTACTATGACTTTTTCCAATATTATCTTTTATTGAAAGGATGGATGTATGTTATTGGATCTATATGAGCTATATCACCCAGCCAAGCTATATGAGTTATCACCCAGCCAAGACAAAACAAGCCCACGTACTATCCTGCCACTGATTGCCAATCAAACAATCAATCGTCAAACCACAGAGGAAGGGGGCAGCTGTAAGGCTGCAGCTTCTAGCGCAAGGAAGTGTTTTACTATAAGTTTTGTTTGTTTCTTTGAAGAAGGCATATTAAAGTACTCACATACACATCCTTCTTACGTGGGGATGTTAGGGACATTAAATTGAGGCTGAAATGCAAATCGGGCAAAATGTTTGTAGTTAACCTCTTCAATGCTGGAGTGGAAAACTTGCATTTATCTTATTTGCAGTTCAGCTCTTTAATAAGTGAGCTCTGGAGTGCAACATTTTTATTTTTTTTGCAGGTTTACATTCTTATTTAATCTTGACTATTTATGTTAAAAGTGCTTTTTACTTTATTTATTTTTTTCATTTTTTGTGTGTGTTGTTAACCTCTTCATTGGTGAAGTGCAAAACTTGCAAATGTTTGTAGTTAACCTCTTCAGTGTGATTCCTTTTTTTGAGTGCTGGAGTGCACAATTTATATGTTTTAATCTCTTCACTGCTGTAATTCAGAACTTGAGAGACGGCATAATGTAAACAATGGGCTGACATAATGCTTGCGATGCAGGGCGCTTGGGTGCTGTTACTAATTTGCTGTTTTGAGGACAATTTGTTTTGAATTTGGCGACACTCATTTTATGTAAAAGTAGAGGGAACTTTGCATTAACCACTTATGAGCTGCAAAGGTTTACAGTCTCAACTGCACTCTTTTTCACAACACGAGCTCTAAGGTATTGAATATTAGGGGAGATTCTGTAGATTCTACTCATAACCTTAATTATTTCATATGTAATATGTCTATAAAGTCCCACATACATTTCATTCTGAAAATAGCAATACACCACCAAGAACTAGGTTAGCAGAGAAATTAGGTTGAATAAGGGTCTACACTTAAAATTGGATATTTTGTATAATATACTACTAATTCATTTTCTCTAGCAAGTATATATGTAACATATCAAATCTAAGTGTCAAATGCTTCAAACCGGTGCTTATTTATAAGGCCCTTGGGTATTATGTTGGAATATTTAACAGAATGCAAACAGGAGTTAGAAATGGGAGAGTGAAGACTTCATTATCTAGTGTCCTATTTTCATTGTGTGTTCCAGGCAATTATAACCGTACCTTAAGGAACCTACCTAAAGCTAGCTACAGGGTCTGCACGCTTACACATCTAGATGGCTTCCTATATGCACCAAAGTACAGATTCTTTTTTTTTTTCTTATTCTTTATTATTTGTGCAGTACAAAATCTTAAATTATAATTTCAACGTTAATTTCAAATGAACACTTCAACAGTCCAGCACTTACAGAAAAACTAAGCCGCTGTTATTTTTTTGTTCCTAAAAATCAATAAAGTCATACAAATCTCACCAGCGCTGCCATTTCTGAAATAAAAACAGCTAGTTGTTGAAAATATAGCCAGAACTAGAATAGTGTTAGTTTTGATAGGACTAATCAAAAGAATGCAGGTTATTGTCCTCTGGTATGCTCTTCTAACCAGGTAATTAATAAGTCTGTATGGTGCATTGGATCATCCTTATTTAAACATATAATCTTCCTATCTTTCTTTACAGCATTTGATTTAACCCTCTGGTTGTGCACATCATTTGGCACGAAGCTAAACAGCACATGGGTAGTACAAGAGCTGATCAGCAATCTCAATTTCCCTTCAAGCTAACATTGTTTATAATATTTTTTGTGAAAACATGTTTAATTGGGTGCTAGATTTCTATAAACTGTAGAAATGTCATTTTTCTTTATAGACTAAGCTGCATCTCCAAACAGGGGATTTGTGACTGTGGTACATACATATACATGACACAATTAATTCATACGCTTTTTTGTAAATGTTATATATGTTATAATAAAATCTTGCTATGTAAGATGCCGTAAGCTGATTGAGGAATAACTTGCGTCAGTAAACTAGTTCAGATGCCAAAATAACAAGCACCAAAACACACTCGTAAAGAACAGAAATAGTTTATTGCATCAAAGACAACAAAAGAGCATGTACTTAGTTCTGAGTAAGGAGAAAGATAAGAAAGAACAAAAAAAGCAAGGAGAAAGACGCGCTGCATCACTACTAAGGTGCGATATAAAACCAACTCCTATTACATATGGCAGATTAAAAACATGGTATTTGATTACACAGGCCCATGCTAATTGAGTCGATATCCAATAGTTCCTCCTGTGCTACTGGGGAGACTTTTCTAATCTCTTTAACCCCTTGATGACAATTGACGTGACTGGCACGTCATGGGGTTAAGGAACAGGCCTTGGTTTAGAGGGTTTCAGTGTTACCAAAGCATGGGGAGAGGAGGATAAAAACTATTAATTCGTTGTAGTACTGTATCCCTGTTCATAGTCTGACAGCTCATTTCCTGGGTGAAGAATTAGACAAGTATTTATAATGTATGAGAATGAAAACTGAAGAGAGATCAGATTAGACTAAGACAATTCTCCAACTCCTGGAATATACCGCAGTGTAAAAGAAAGAGGAGTTGCATCCTCGCAGAAATTCAGGGATGCCTCTGTGTCACATCATTGGTACCTCCTGCGATTACTGTCTACTTTTGACTTATACCTACTATTTTCTTTGCCATCTCTTCTACCGTTTCACCTATTTTCTATTGTCTAAGAGTAACTTTTCAGCTACGGGGAACAAAATTGTTTTTAATAAAGTCACTCTAGAATTGGTTTCAATATAATTTTCCTGTTTGATCTTTTCCCTGCACAGCCAGTCAAACCATTTGTACGGTATTAGTACACCATCCAAGGTATTATGATAATCATTATGTCACATGGCAATTAAATATTCCCTGAAAAAATATGAATAAGGCAAAGAGTGGTTTCTGGATAGGGTTTGGGCAAGTAGATAAGCATCTTTCAAACTTGGACAGAAGACTTTAACACTGAAATGCTATAAATGGTACCCAGGCACAATGACTGCTACACTATTCACTATTCATTTCGGATCTGTACATCGTTGGGGTAGACGCAGCCATCTGAGCTATTATGACAGCTTTGACATGTTGGTTTCTACACTAGTCAATACTGAACTAGAAAATGTATGTTATGTCTATTTTTATTTAATTCATATTGTAGCCATCCAGTAAAGTCCTCTGCATGTGACAAAAATTACCCTGATTAATGAATATATAAAGTAAAAAGTAAATGCGTTAGTTCTATCTATTATTAAGATGCAGTGGATATAAATATGTTGCCCTTTAGTTATTCTGTTACACTTCACTTGAGATATAAATGTGATCTAGAATTGTCCATTGCCATGGTTACAAGTATTGAGCAATGTAGCATATGGCACATAAGAAAATCAAGTAATATTGAATCCTAGGTAAAGCTGATAATCAGAATCAAATAAAATAGTTACATTTAGGCTGGGGAATTATATACCATAAAGAGAACCCCGTTATTTTACTAGTTTTTGGTTACACTATCTGCATGCATATAAATCTGTTCAGTCTAAACTTGTGAAGAGATCCTACCCTCAAAGGCATATGAAGAATATAAATAATTTTTAAGACTCCAGGGGGATTCATTTAATATCCATTTGTGTCTTAATTAAGATAACTTAATATAATCAGTGTTATGCATTTCACTAATCTGAACACTCCCTTCATTAAACGAGGGGTTCTAAATTGTTGTTGGTAGAACAATGACTCCCACCCCATGACAGTCAGGGGATTAAGAGAGTTGTAGTAATTACCAGATTATATTCCATAGATTAATAATTGTTGACATCATTGTGTTTTACATTTCCCATTCTCATTAAGTATGTTTAATCAAGTTTTTTTTATGTGCCTTGGCATTAAATGCAATGCCAAAGTAGACAATTCACAGAAGTTCTAGTTACTTCCCAAGTTTATATGCGCTACAAAGCTTAGTGAAGCTTCAATTTGAGCCTTACTTGGATGTTCACATTCATATTGGTACATAGCACCAGATGCACTCAAGTTGAAAAAACACATTTCCATATTATTTCAAGTGAGTTGTTTATTCATAATTCACTTTAACGTAAGAAAGGGTAAAGGCGAACCTTTGCATCTCACCAGGCCATGGAATCTGGTATATTAATACTCCATACACATGATGTAGGTGAAAAAAGATCAGGGACACCTCCAATTACTTAATTCCGCACAAGGAAAAGGAGCTGCTCCTATTGGCGCCCCATAATAAATTAGGACTCCCATGACCCCCATACTTTTCACTTGAACTTGCCTTGCAAGTGCATGTTGATTGGCTGCAACTCATACATTTTGTGTCATGAACTCAAGCACAACCCAGCTTTTAGTGAACATTCAAGTATTTGTAAAGTTATAACAAGTTATATCAAGTTAATTCTCTAACTCTCCCCTTGAACCCATTTGCTAGTTTACCAATTTCAGTATGTGGAGATTATCTTAATATTTACATTGATCACTTGATTTGGTTCAAATTAACCTTTTTTTAATTCCCGTGGGTGCGGATGATCAATAACATGTTTAATTTGAACATTACACTCTCAGTCCAGCTTCTTCTTTTTCACATTGGGTTCCATGGCTAGAAATTGAAAACGAATAGGTTCAATTAGTTGGCAGGAAATTATTAATCAAATAGAAGCGTAAGATCATCTAGAATTTGGATTTTATCTTGAAACATATTAAATTACAATAAAATTAGGGAACCAAGGGCTACATATATTAACAACATAAATAAGACAAACCCAGCACAGTTTTACACAGGGGGATCTCCCTATAAAAACCTAGAAGGACTGGGAAAAAAAGCAAGAGAAAAAAAAAGGTTAACAATGAACATCCCTTATGGCAACTGCTAACAAATTGTATTAATAGGGAGAGAATGAATGAACAAATTAATGTTGAATGTTAAATGTTTAAATGCATATGCATTCATAAAATGTATTTATGAACTGTACTTAAATTATACACAAAATAATATGAATGTACTTAAATTATACGTGAAAGAATATGCAATGTTATTTATTATAAAAATTATTTTTTTTAAATCCAGTGGGTTCAGTGATCCAGTGTATATTTGTATATCTGTCTGATACAAAATATCCTTAGCTATAAGATTTACAATATCCTGCAATAATGAACAGAACTAATAGTAGGCTCTCTGCTGTCAGAGAAGTACAGATTCAACAGTCACCTGTATGTGTAAAACTCCCGTGACAAGTGACACAGATGAGTGCAAAGCTGCATGATATACTGCTTTGTGTATATAAGGAGATGGCAGAAATGTCATAAGGAGATGGCAGCAACATACTCATTAACCCTGATCCTTCCTTAATAGAAAGGTGCTGACCTGTCAGCACCGAATCCAAAGTACTCTGTAATTTGTCAAAATTAGCGTAAAATCACTTGAAGTTGATAAAAGCAACATGGGTTTGGGGACAAAAAAACATGCTTGTGCAAACTCATTTTTATTTTCATATTCATTCATTCATTCATTCATGCTGATCTTGATCACATTCCCTGCACTCGATAGATCATCTGGGGGACCTGCTTTTTTTTATAAAATAAATAATGAAAAAATGTATCTTTAAATTGCATCTTAAATATTATGTTTTTTATTATTTTATTTACGTGTTTTATAGAAAAAAGTAACACAAAATCAAAGAACAAAAACGTGTTAGCAATTAAGCGTGTGGTTAACATTTGGTAAGAACCTGCTGTTACAAAATAAAGTGATACAATGATTGTGCTGGTTAGTCTCGGCTTCCCAAATATGATTTTCCTCTAATGGTTTGCAGCGTCGTTAAATGAGGGTCTTTGTTGTAGCTGGTTACCTCGAGGGTCTTTAGATGCAGAAGTGCCTTGTATTTTGGCTGAATACACTATATAACAGAATTACACAAATGATATACCATCCCATCTATGAATTGTTTTTACTAATTTAAAAAAAATGTACTTCAACGCTTTTAGCAACACTGCTATTAAATACTTATTAACTATCAACTACGCAGAAATCATTTCTAAGTTGATTACTTAGCTGCCATCTTGTTTGTTAATAAAATCCAGTTAATGTCGCTTGAGCAGCGTTACTGCAAGTCACAAGCAATTCAATTATTCTTTATTGATTGACACTTCTTGTAAACTGGGAACTAAGTGATATCAATGATATGAATGATCTCCCAGTTTACAGATCACTTTATGTGCAACATTATCACAACAGCTGTTTTGTAAGCAAAATGCCAGAAATACGAGACAGCATAGACGTTTACCTATTAGTATAGTGTTAACCTATATACAGTAAACAAGGTGCATTGCATGGGCAAAATAGACATTTTCTCCACCGCAGCGTATAAACTAAAAAAGGTGTACTGTGGAACACTCAAAGTAACACTTATAGTGGCACGTGCCAAGATCATGGATGCCTTAAGGTCATAAAACATGTACATGCTACATAATATACATGTTTCCAGGAGAGTTATAGCACCAGTCTCTGTAAGCCCTATGAGAATGGCCAAGTTGTCGGGATAACTCAGCGTTCATGGAACATCATGTAGCACCACCTTGCCTTCCTCAGGCATCATTCAGTGGGGTTGGCCCTTTCCAATGCATAATATGGGGACTACAGACTGCCTCTTTAATGAATACATCTTCCTGTCCAAAGACCAAGGCCTGGTTTGGATAAGCATAAAGATACCACATCCCCCCCTTGGGAAAGAAAGACAAGGATAAAGTACTCAAACTATTTTAAGGATATTTCCTTCATGCGGTGAAAATTCAGCATTAATAATAAAGATAATCTATATATTTTAAATAGTGTAAAGATACATCAGAGTCTTGAGGGGAAGAGGCTGCAAATGAGGGCTAGCCTTTATTGTTTATGAGGTAATTTTTTGTGCCCCCAACAGGTTTTAATGCTACCACACCTCCAATTAAATTCCCCGTAATCCACCTCAGTACCCTGTACTTAGTACTTTTATTCTTCTTTACTTTTTTTCTACAGGGAATCTCTTTTTCTTTAGATAAGATCCATACAAGCCATTTAATACAGGTAACCCAGTGTGGGACTCATAAGAATGCAGAATAGTCTGTCTCTGCGTAAATTGGAGCTTTATAAATTAGCTGACCTTCAGACAATTAGTCCCATGTCCTTAGATTGGCGTAAAACCCATTAGACACGAGTATAATGATGTGTACATAGTGTTTGCTTTAAACACTATGTAAAGAAACAAACCTGCTCCGTTTTGTGTTCAACCCGTCACCAGCTGCCACAAATTCAAGAACAAAATACCAAATAATTGTGAAATAAGTGTTACTATCGGCCGTTGGCTTTTTTTCTTTACTGGACTCCCATTAAAGAATGAGTTGGGTGGTAACTCTGCTGGCGAATTTTAAAGGCCGAATGTGTGACTTAGTAAAAGGTTTCCCTAACTCTAGAGTTTGCTGCGTTTTTGTAACGGCTGAGATCAGCTTTCTTCTATAAATAGCAGGAATGGAAAACTGTGCAAAGTGCCCTATTTCAGCAACAGGCTCACTATTTGCAAGTCAATAATTTTGTCAGTACTTAATTATGTAACGCCTTACAGAATGTTGCGACAAAAATAGGAACCATCATTTCAAACAACTTTGCATGTTCTACAGCACCATGCAGAGCAATATACTAAAAGGCAGCCAAATTGTGGACCATAAATATCTGAGATGAAATTACCCGAACTGGTACTTATTAGTGCCCCAATGTTATAGATGAGGGTGACAAACTCTGTCCCCAAGGGTGGTAACCCTCCGTAACTTTTAGGATTTCTCTAGTATGTAATCAAATATGCGAAATAATACAGATTACATAACAATGAACAACATAACAGGTGCTATTCTGAAATCCAATGAACACTTGAGATTTAAACTCTTGGTATAGATTCATATTGTACTCCTTTCCTATCTGTAAACTAATTTGTATAAATTAGGATAGGTCGCCACTATACAAATCGTATAATACCAGTCTGGTGACATCATAGGAGAGGTCAATTCCTACAGACGGTAGAAGGAACGGACCTAGGTCACTTATAAAATAATATGTATATATATATAAAGTAGCCCCAGAGTATTGTAGTACAACTTCACAAAAAAGGTAGCAGGGGAGACTCTGCGAGCTACAAACCCTGCATCAGCAGTAGGGAAATTAATGAGAAACCCTTTAAAGGAAAAAATTAAATAAATATATGAATGTCAATGACTTGGAATATCAGAAACAGCATGCGTTTAATGAAGGAGCTATTGTCAAAGTAACCTAATTGATTTTTTTCAACTGGGTAACTAAAATAATAAACCAAGGGAAGCACTACGTATTGCCTACTTAGAATTCAGTAAGGGTTTTGGCACTGAACCAAAGTGTAGTGTTGGATTTGGATGTTAAAATTGTTGAATGGCAAAGGTTGTAGTTAACTACAATTTAGGGCTTAAAGGGGTGCACTGATTCACTCTAACACACATTTAACCCAGGGGCACTATTTATTATTGTTTTAAATTTAAAAAAAAATAAGTCCAGCACTTGTGAAAATGTCCAACATGAACCATGCTTGGTTAAAATGAGTGTGTGTGTGGTGCCTCCTTTACCTGTAAAATAGTTTTCTGCCTATAGGGTTAGAATAAGTATGCGTGGAGGGTGACAGCGTATGGTGCGTGTGTCAGTGTACAGTTTTTTAGTGTGTGTGTTTTGGGGGCTGTTAGTGTAGAGCAGACCTGGGCAAAGCACGGCCCGCGGGCCACATCCGGCCCGCTGAATAGCTCGGACCGGCCCGCAAAGAGTGTCCTGGTGACTCACCAATGAGTCCGGTGTCAGCAACGGGAAGCAGCGAAACTACCGTAGCGCTTGTTGGAAGCGTTTGTCTCGGGTGCCGGCGCTTTACGCTGGGCGCCGGCATATGACGTCAGACGCCGGCGCTCAGCAGTGAAGCGCCGGCACCCGAGACAAACGCCTCACGCTTCCAACACAGGAGTTTAAGGTAAGTGACCGGGGCGGCGGCGAGATCCTGAGAAGGGGGGGTTAGGGAGTTAGAGG
>VKOC01000003.1:10251444-10274487 GCA_009364415.1 Spea multiplicata | reverse complement strand
GCCCTGTGCGGTCGCACAGGTCGCACACCCCAAAGGCCGGCCCTGCTGCCCCTGTCCACTTTAACCGTATTTAGCACTCTCTGCTACAACCCTCAAAGCCTGCAATACACTCCTCCATCTCTCCCTTCCCTCTGATCACCACCTTCTAACCTTTTCTCCAGTGCTAACCCCTAACAAAACAAAGTTGCAGCGCTCACCTCATATTTGTAGGCCATTACCACATAAAACCATTACCCAGCCTCACTAGAACCTCTCTTACCTTCCATTTTAACCCTTTCCTGCCCAGACCCAGCAGCTTCGTTTTATAACAATACACCTGCCTCATCTCTCGACAGCAAAGCTCCAGTTACTAAATGTTACCTCCGACAATTGAAACGCCAATCGCAGCATACCAAAACCACAAGGTTTCTGCAAAAGTGCTGCCGCGTGGCTGAAAGCCACTTCAGAAAATCCAAATCCAGCAAAGACTTTACTCACAATAAGATGACCCCATAACACTGCTCCTTCATACATTTCTGCGTTCATAAGCAAATACTCTCAATCCTTACGTTCTTCTCATGGGCTAAGGCTCTCCTCCTTACTTATCACCTCTTCCTTTTCCCGTCTACAAGATTACTGGAATCTACTTCCACCGAACCTTCAGCTTTCACCCTCCCTCCCGACATTCAAGAAACCTCTCACAACCCACTTCTTCAGAGAAGCCGCACCATCTTAGCTGCTAGAACCTCCTTGTCACTGATACAACCACCATACTACCTCTCACCTTTCTCTGTGCCTTATGTTTGTCACCCCATTCCCTCAAGATTGTAAGCAGGGCTCTCTCCACCTCATGTATTGTTAGTCTGTCAATTCTCATCTTGTCATACCCCTTGACTATATGTATTGTAAGAAGTGCTGCGTAAATTGTTGGTGCTATATAAATAAAAGATAATAATAATAATAATAATAAAATGGCCAATGAGTGTCCATCATATGGATGTTTTACAACTGTACAATGTGCTATATCAGTTCAGTCCACTAGATGGCAAAAGTAACACGCATAGTAAACTGTTGATACATATTTATTATTACTGATTCACTTACTGCAGTTAAATTACCATTACTTTTCACTGAGCTTGTGTTCTTGTAAACAACTTTGCAAAGGTTATGTATACAAATATATATATATATACATACACATACATTACTTGTAAACAACTTTACAAGGGAATATAATAATAATGCATGTAATAATAATCACATATCAACAGTTTACTATGCGTGTGTCTATGCAACCTTAGATACAAGGGTATATCTATCTATATATATATATGTTTTGTTTGCCTCATTTTAAATTATTGCCCCATTAGAAAGTGACCCTGTACAAAATTAACTTTTTGGCAACTAATAGTTTAGTGTTTGCAATTGCTTTGATAATCTGTTGCAGGCAAATTATGGATGTTTTGACTGCAATTTTCTCCACTTAATTTTGTAGATTTAATACATTAAGGCATGAAGGGCATCCTATAAAATAAGTACTATGTTGAATAAGCCAAGATGATGATTCAGTGCAACTTGATAAAAGGTACAGAGTATAATTATAGGCAGTTCTGAGTCTGTGCCTCATTGGGGGTCCTTAGGAAATATACTTCTGGTGTGGAATGGTAAGGCCATTTAAAAAGTTGGTCATCAAGGAGTAAGGCAGATGGGAAGAATGCATGAGTTTTTGGGGCTAGCCTCTTGCTATGAGTGTGCGATAATTATGGGCTTATGAGAAGGAAGATATGATGAGCAGAACCGATGAAAGATTAACTTGTAACAATGGGCATTTTGTCAGTAAGCTGTTTTGGATTCACACTCATGCACCCACCATATCAAAACAAGAATTAAAGTTAGTATAAAAGCTATATAAAGCCTGCGATAGTCTATTAACGATCAACTACCCTACAGATTCCAATCATATTTCGTTTTTTGGTATTGTGAAGACAAGTATCTTCACTGGGACCGCTATAAAGTACTGTTTGTCATTCAAGCTTTTGGCTCCTCATCATCAAGCTATTTGCTTTTCCTCTAAGATTATATAGTTTTAAACATAGGGACTTCTCTTTCTCAATGTTCCACTGCTATTCCTCAAATTAACATTTCTCCTTGAAGGACTCCTCATTTCACGTTTTTAAATTCTGTACATTTTTTCCATAAAAAAACATTCTTCTGTTGTTTTACTTTATTTTTAAAGCGTCATTTTTGTTAATCTTGGTTCGTTTTCTCAATGGTATAACCACAGCTCTCAAAAGCGCCACCTAGAAGATTTCATCAGTAGACCATTAATGTACTCTTTAGTCTGTTCTATCCCCAGAATTGTACACACCCTGGTGTAAGCTGCTTCAACGCCTGCCAACTCAGCTAGTTCTATGCACAGATAGCCCTGCTTCTGATCTTGGCCACATTCTCACGAGAGGGTGGGAATATGGCAGCTATCCCGGGGAAGGTTGCAGATATGCTCTTGCCCCGCTCTTGGTCCTCTTTGTAACATTCACCGGCTTTATTTTATGACGCCATGTGTCATACTGGTTGATACTGTTGTCAGGTCTTTTTTATCCATTGGCTTTTCTTTTTCTTACTATTTTATTGTTGTCTTAGATCTGATCCGGACAGATCTTTTTTGGATGTAAGAAGATGCTGTTTACCTATTCTGCTGAATTTAGCGAAATCTTTAAAAAATAAGCTCAGTATTATAAAAAAAAACATTCTTCATACTGTAAAATGATTGCCAGGTGATAGGTAGTTGCCATTGAAGCTGAAACACTTCCTTAAAAATTGTTTTGTTTTAATGTCATTAAAACTTTGGAGGAAAGCATTAGATCTGCTTGAGGACCACTCTGCTGTTTACATTTGGTTGCAAAGGGTTTTTGTCCCATTGAACCAGTCGTTTCACTAAATGACAAATTAATGCCAGTCGAGGGAAACTCAAATTATACATTACGTTTGACTGCAGCAAGTTGCTAAAAAAATTGTAAATTGCAAAATGGAACAGGTATTCCAACTTGCAAATTTCACTTTTCCTTCTCATAAGTGTATCCAATGGGATGCACCCAAAGTTATTAAAAGAACTTCAGAGCGTTCTGGCAAATCCGCTAGCAGAATTCTTAACCAGTCACTGTTGACAGGAGTAGCTGATAAATGTAAAATAATGTACTTGGGACATAAAAGCCCCAAAGCAAAATACAGCAGTTGGGCAGTGTTCTGTCAGCGACAGAGAGGGACTTGGGAGTAATTATTTCTGACGACTTAAAGGTGAGAAGGTAATGCAATAAAATGTCAGAAAAGGCAGGCAAGGTGCTGGGTTAGTGCTAGAGGCATTAGTCGCAAGAAGAGCGGAGTGATTATTCCACTTTACAGATCTCTGATCAGACCTAGAGTATGTGTACAGGTCTGTCTCATACGGATATTGACACATTGAGGAATGGTCAGAGCAGGACTGCTAACATGGGCAGTGGTGTGCAGGACACAAATGATCAAGAAAGACTAAAGGATCTCAAAATGTATGGCTTGACAAAAAAGATAAAAGATATGATATACAGGGATTTAATAAAGATCAGGGTGGAGGTTTGTTTAGAAGGAGGAGAAAAGATTAGAGGTCATAATCTAAAACTAGAGGGTCAGAATCTTAGATGTAATGGAAGGAAGGTTTACTTTACTAAAAGGTGGTAGATAAGTGAAAGGGCCTCCCAGCAGAAGTGGTAGAGGCTAAAGACCGAGAGAATAGGCATAAAGCTATCCTGAATCTAAGATAAGACAATGACTGAATAACGTCTGAGTCTTTACATCTGAACAAATGGGCAGTTGAATAGTTCTTGACTGCCAACCAATTCTGTTTCTCATGTGCACTTCACTGCTTGGTGGCAGACGAGCCCCCTGCTGGAGACCAATAGAGTTGCTTGTACGGACCTTTAAAATCCTGGCGCAAAGTGGCGGGAGTGGAACACACACATTGCGGGAGCGGGCAGTAATGGTTACAAAATCAGCGGACGGGAGCGAGATTAAAAAAAACAGTCATAAATCATAATGCCGTATTTCACTGAATGTAATGGCAATAGGTGTCAGGTGTCGCCCGGTGGAGTCTGCACCCAATGCAACCCCTAGTGCTGCCATTGACTGTACCAGTTATCCATAAACATAAACCTGAGTGCACGCTGTATTATTCTCCAAAATGTCTGCCCATTTGTTATGAATAGAGACTTGGCTGCACGCTTACAGCAATAAAAACAGACGCCAGATATATATTGAAGGAAGGGCATCCACTACACGGCATAACATCTGAGTACCATCCACCTATTTGCTTAGGCTACTGATAATATAACCCTAGAAGGCTGCTCTTATTGAAGGCAATTGTCATCTCTAATTCTTAACACACGTGTGAACGGCAACAGCTGTCTCGGCTGCGTACACACAGGGAACCGGAGCTCATCCGCACCCCTGTCTGCACATCTGCAGGAAGCAGATGTCAAATCTTGGAAATATCACAGTGGCGGAGTGTGGTCTCGCAAACCATTAGCCAAGCTCTACAGTAGAAATGAAAGAGTCAACGAGTGTGCTCTGGATACCTTGTGCAGAGACCAGAACTAATGATTTCCTCATTTTGCCAGCGCCATTGACAGACACATGGAAATTACTCAGGCTAATATCCTATCTTTCTTTTTTTCCCCCTCTCTGAATTTCGATTGGGCTGGAATCCCTTGGCTTTGAAATGCAGCCGGCTTTCTTTTTTAGCGTGGGTTTCCCTTGGGATGTCTTGCGTAGGTGGAAGTCTACCTCTCTGGCTGCCCAGAGGAGATGTTATTAATGTCAGAGCTGTGCCATCCCTGCGCCCACACAAATATCTTACAAAAGAGGCGGAATCACCACTGCAGAGGCAAAGCAAGGATCCCCATCAGTACTGGTGATGTAGTAGGAGGACTCCCATCATTGTGTGTGTGTGTGTGTGTGTGTGTGTGTGCGTGTGTGCGTGTGTGTGTGTGCGTGGGAACACAGCAATTCACACCCATCTTTCTCCAGGGGAGCAGCAACAATACATTCCAATACACAAAATAAGTGAAATGGGCTGCATGCAGCAACTGGATTTGATAGGGTTAACTGCATAATTGGTACGTATATGTACATATATGGGCACATTTCACATTATTTTTAGAGATTGTCTGCATTTTAATTAGATTTGTGGGAGGAAGGATGAGTCAGAAAAGATAAGGAGGAAGACATTTAAATGAAAAATAGAAAACTAGATAAAAAAAAACACCAAACAATCCAAAACAGTATATCAAGGTTGTTTTACCAGAAGCTGATACGGGAATCCACGTCGTTCCAAAGGACAAATGTAATTATCAGCCATTGTGCAGGGTAAATCCAATATTTATTGTAATGTGATAATCTTTATAATAGGAGACAACAATTATAAATAAAGGATTTTAGATATTCTGACTCAAAACAAGGGTTTTGCAATAAACTATTTTAATTATTGTTCTAGGTTTTAGATAACTTTATCTCACTAGGAAACTACAATAAATGCCTTGTGTAATGCAAAATTAAAGATATCACTCTCCAGGATTCGCCCGGCAACACAAAATGTTGGCTATTTATTTCTGCTTCAGTCATTATTTTTATTAAACAGGTGAACAATTATATTATATATATATATATATATACACATTATATAATCATGGTATATGTATTTTAATTTTAAAGAAACAGCTGATGTTACAATGCATGGGTTGCTATGGTGATAAGACTATATTTAAAACTTTGTACCAAAATTGCTCATTATTTCTATAGCGCCAGCAATTTATGTAACACTTCTTACCATACATATATTCAAGGTGTATGATAAAACTAGAAGACAAACTGATACATTAGGTGGAGAGAGCCCTGCTCGCAAGTTTACAATCCAGGGGGAATGGGGTGAGGAAAACATAAGGTATGGGGAAAGGGGAGAGGTAGTGATCATTCTTTAGGCTGAAAATATTTTTTATAGAGGATATATTATTATTAGTAGTAGTATTATCATTAGTTAAAAACGACGCATTTACACTTATTTTTTAACCCCTTCACTACTGTTTTTTTATAGTTCTCTTTGAGCACTGTATGTTTTTACCTTCCCCTTTTGTTTGAGGTACTCAAGCAATTCATATATCCATTTTTCCAGAAAAAATAGAGCTTTCATTTGAAACCATAGAAACATGCAAAAAATAATAATTGTGTGTGCTAGTATGTAAAAAAATAACTATTCTTCGTCTACACAGTAGGTACCATCGATGAACAATGACCCAATTTATGTTCAGCAGCATTGCATTGTTATCAGTGCAAAATGGATAGACATCCCTTTAGGACCATTTATGCCATTGTGACATCACTGAGCTTACTGTATTGTTCATATTTTATTTTTCAATGTTATTATATTTCAGAAAAATATTTTTTTCATTTTTTTTCTTTCATTTCATTGTTTCTCACTCTCTTCCTTCTGATCTCCCCTGCACTGATCAATAGCCTTGCATTGCTGTTCACAATGTGTGGGATCAGCCAGCAGGGGGCGCAATGAGAGATTCAAGTCTAGACAGACCCAGTTGAATCTCCCCTGTCCTGTGTTAGCATTGACACCTAATGGAAGGGGATGCCCGATCCTTGTATAATGGCATACTAGGACTTGCGCCCAGCACTTTTACAGGCAATTGGTCTGCGGAAGGTAGGAGTCCCGGCTGTCAATAGACTGCCTGACTTCCCATGTAATGGTAAGGAGATATTCTTGCAACAACAACAATGTCTGTACGTACTGGTACGTCCCAATGGGCATTTCGGCACAGCTTATAAGGAGGTACAGGTGCATCCATATGGTCGTGAAGGGATTAACCCCTTAATGACAAAGCCCGTACATGTACGGGCTCAAAATGCATTGTTTAGGACCGCCCATTGTCCTTAAGGGGTTAAACAAATCTCTTCAGGTAACCAGTAGCTATGAATAGCATGTGCCTTTTTCTCTCCAATATGTTTTTATGCCATTACTATGCACAAATTACAACGGTAGATCAGTTCGAATCCCTATACAATAGTTGGTAATTTTGTGCAAAGAAATATCTTTTTTAGATGCATACCTCCACCTCCATTGTTGTTTATGGCAGTGACAGTCCGGAACCCCCCGTTCCACTTTTCCAGTAGTTAAAAACATTTGCTGGGTGTCACAAAAACTCCATACCGTCATAGCACAGAATTGTTTGTCAGTATTTACAGCATGAATGTTTTTTTTTTCCAGGGTTTGTCAATGAAATAAGGTAACAAGGCTTAATATCTGATGCATCACTATATATAAAGCACCTGCACGGCTGCAGACCTTTATCTGCCTTTCCTTTCTTTGGTATCAGCATTGATCACCAAATCTCATAATCAGGATCCCATCATGTGACAAAGGGGTCTATGCAGGAAGAGCTAGTTATCCCATACTTTAGCATAAGCTAAATACTGAGGTTAATCAAATTAAAAGGACAGCTTTTAATTCTCCCACACTAAAGAAGAATCCTTATTAATTAACTCAACAGGTGCTTTAATATGCATTCTTCAAACAAGGTAATTGAAACATTGCAAATATGTAACATAATTAAAGAAAAAAAACAAGTAGAATGTTTAAACGTAATAACCAATATTGTAATAACAAATATGTGGATATCTATTATGTAAGGTTGGCAGATGTAGCAGTTGTTTCATACAACAGAAGTCTTTAATGAATTATTGCAAATTACCGTATTTGCTCAATTATAAGACGACTCCCCAAAATCTGAATATTAATTAAAAAAAAAGATAAAGCGTGATTATAAGATGACCCAATAGGAAAAAAAAGTTTTACTAGTAAATATTACTTCATGTAAACTGTTTTTTTGTTGTTTTGTTTTTGTTTCCTTTTATTTGCCAACCTGCCCCCAGGCTTGCCACTCTGCCCCACAGAAATGCCTTTTACCCTCCTATGTGCCACTCTGCCTCCCTGTTATGCCTTTTAACCCCCTATATGCCACTCTGACTCCAGAAATGCCTTAGAGTGGCATATAGGGGGTTAAAAGGCATATCATGGGACAGAGTGGCATATAGGGGGACACTTACACACTCTAGACACTAATATACCCACTTACCCACTTACATGCCCACTCTGACACTACCTACCCACTCTGACACTTAGATACCCACTCTGACACTTAGATACCCACTCTGACACACTTCCAAACCAAGACACGCACTCAAGCAACTAAGGCACTTCACTGCGATGCCTCAGCAGGCGCTTACTGCAGCTCCCATGGGATTACGGAATGACGCTGTGTGACCCCGCTAGGCCCCGCCTCCTCCAGCATTTGCTCTGAAAAAACCTCATCTTATAATCGAGCAAATACAGTATATATTTTTGCAAGCCATTCCAATTAACGGTGCCGACAGGTAAGTGGACCAGATGAAGCGCAATACAATTAAAGAACAATTACCAACCTCAGCTTGTTTAAACACCCGTGATATCATCTACATTGATGCATAGTGTATGGATCACAACAAAGGAGTACACATTTCATGCGCAACACCTCATTTGTGATTGATGCACCTCTTTGATATATGATTATGTTTTGGCAGCTTGAGAAGGAAGACTGATAACAAGGCAGGTAAGTTAAATCAATCAGCATTTAAGAGGCACTAGAAGGCACAGGCAAGTGCAGAGACAAAATACACCTCAGTTGAACATGATATCTCCACATATCTCCAATAAAAAATACAAAGCCTATATACATCGATATATTCATTTCACGAGGCAATAATCTCATATGTGATAATATTGATACATATATTTTTTTCCAATCTTGCCTCTTTCTTCTAGACTGTATTTACTACAGCTGAACATTTTTTAGCACTGTTCCCAGTGCAGAATGGATCAGAATCCCTTTGAGGTCTTTCTAATATATAGTGTCACAGTGACATCACTAGGCTTCCAATAAATGTTATTATTTTTTTATTTTATTTATTTATATTGTTCTCTTAAAACTTTGTTTATCCCCCTCCTCTCTCAGAGCTGTCTGTGCTGACCACACATGCGATCAGCCTCCAGGGCAAGGGCCCCAAACAACTTGTGAGTGCCTTTTCCTCAAGCAGCTTATTAGTGCCATTCCAACCCTCAAACAGAGTAGTTCACAAGGGGGTTAGTGGCTGCGCTCTCACGGATGTGAATATATGAAAGAAAGAGAAACACGATAATGCAATATGTCTCTTAAAGTTTATTTTTTATAAAAAGAAGGCCGCAATGGGCTACTCACATTTGGTGGGGGCTTCTTCAGTTAGCCCCAAAGTATGCGCTTGGATGATATAATCCTCGCCTTAAAGATTTCTTTGGCAGCACTATGTAGTATGGATTTCTTCAGTTAGCCCCAAGATGTGCATTTAGGTGATATAATCCTTGCCTTGGAATTTCTTTAGCAGCAGCCTTTGGAGCAGTCTGGAGTGTCCACAGTTAGGTTATTATGCATAGGTGGTATAATCCCCACCAAGGATATAGTGGTGGCTGACAAGGTATTCTGTTTTGTAAATTAAAAAAATTAAAAAAGGTCCAGGAGCAACCCTCAAACAGCCTGTTTGTGTCCGCTATGCCCCAGCTTGTCAGTGCCCCAAACAGCTTATCTTTGCCCTACAGCTTGTCTGTACCATCATTGCCCCAAACAACTTGTCTGTGCCTTCTTTGCCCATGGCCGCCCTTCCAACATACACTCTGGTCACATGATCGGGCATTCCTTGTATTATAGTATACTGGTGTTACACACGATTGGCCTGGCAGGAAGCCAGCAATGCTGGCTTCAGCCAGTAGGGGTGAGTCTAGACTATCAATAACAACATGTCAGGATGTACCTAAGGGGCGTCTTGGCAAAGTATTTAAGGAAGTACCAGTATGTCCCAAGGTGCACTTAAACTCTCTTAAGTTTTTTTTTTACTTATCTTAATATTTTGCATTCATACTCACCTACCCATGATTAACTGATACTCACCAATTCTCACTATGTAACCTGTAAACCTATAGAAGATCAGAACACTGCAGCAACTTAATAGCGTATATAATAATGCTGCTAATGGTGTCCAATGTCCAATACAGAATCTGTGTATCAGCAAAAAAGCTGCAAAATATGGTTTTATTTATGGCAATATGTGGCTTCACGTATTGGGTGTCTGACGCTGGCTGAGGATAGTGTCCCCCACTTTAGTCCGAAGTCTGGTTGGGAGAAACATGGAACTAAGGGCACCCGTTCCAAACTTCACGTATGTTTTCCAGCCCCCAGCTTTACCTAACATATACCTAGAAATCAAACATTAATAAGTACCCTACTGACTATATAACTATACCACTAACAGAAAAAATGATGAGAGTTCTGCAATAATGTTGCCAATGTGGCTTCAAGCCAAATGTAAAACAGATCTGTTAAAATGAACTGCATGTCTGCAAAATGAATCCCTACAGTATGTATTCCTTTGTGTTTTTTACAGTAGCACAAAAAACAGTGATAACATTTTCATAAAATCATTTATTTACACAATCTTGTCTTTACTTGTCATGGCAACACATTAGCTAAAAACACTATGTTTTAGGATTTCCACACAATCTATTTTGTCCTTTGATCTTTGAATTAAAGCAGTATAGTTTGCACAAGACATTTTTAGTGTACCTACTCAGTACCCATTTTTCTCCATATATTTTGTGAGCTTTTAAACACCGCTATTGTTCTTTCTTTTATAAATACCCACTCCATAGTATTCAGGTACAATAGAGCGCACTAATAAAAGGTAATTATCAGTGTTCAATTGAAGGTTTCTTCAGAAATCTTTCTATCAAAGCGGGGGTTGAATATTTAACAGCCGAACTGTGCTAATGAAAGCCGGACATTCCTGTGCAAATTATTTCAAATAGTTATAGTTTCAATTTTTAATCAATGTTACAAGCAACTATAACACTGCTTCTGCCATATATTCAGGATATGTGCTGTTGCTATGGAGTTGTTTCCAAAGAGATGGGGCATCACCATTTAATATAACACTGATCTTGCAATGTGAAGGGTTTCACCGCGTGCCATGGCTTAGTCAGTGAAAATAGTGTACTAGAGGGGATAGCGTATCTTATGTTGCACCCCCATATTTAAGTGTGAGTGCAAGGTGCAAGCATTAATCCATTACTATCAAACCAGAAGGTCACCAGGAATTCTTCATTTAGGAATTTTCTTTTTTTTGTCATGAACAGGTATATACCGTATTTATTGGCGTATAACACGCACTTTTTTAACTAAAATATGAAGCTGAAACCCTACCTGCGTGTTATACACCGATAAATCCTAGAGCTGCACAATCTTCCCCTGCACAGCTCTCTCGCTCGCCCTCTCTGATGCCGGGAGCCGGGTGATGACGTCACTCCAGCCCCAGCATCAGCACAAAAAGTAAAATGCTGGAAGATAAAGAGGACCCATACCAGATCTCCCAAAAGGTAGGGAGTAATATATAAAATTAATGTGTGTGTGTCTGAGTGTGTGTCTTAGTCTGTGTGTGCCTGAGTGTGTCTTAGTATGTGTGTGTCTGAGTGTGTGGTTTCCCAGATAGCAGTGATTCTGATTTAAGTGTTTTTTGTTCAAATAGGTGCCTTTTCTTTCATATTTGCCTTATAAGTGGTATAAATGTTATAATAAATGTTACAATGTAATAAATATTATTCCAACATTAAGTTCAGATCTTCCAAGTCATGTATTTTAAATTTATTTTTTTTACTCAAATTTCCTTGTTAAAATCAGGGTGCGTGTTATACACCAGTGCGTTAATTGGAGAATTGTCTCTTTCTCTTACAATCCTATTCTGTCCCTCTGTTGAGGTGGTATGTTTCTTTACCAGATGTCTACCTGAAGCCATATCCCCAAACATTGTCTTGAATCTGTCTTTCCCATGGTTCCTACTGAGCAATACATTGCCCACTTTCTCTTGGATATAGAGATCCACCTTCTATTCTGGCCTAGGCGGTATTTTTAATCACATCTACAATCAGCAAATACAGGTCAAGGACATAGCCTTCACATACTATCTTTTTGAACTATGAAAAATAATGAGACCAATTTTTTGGGATGGGATTTCAGATGGCATCGTCATACAGTATTAGTGAAATTCACTAATATGAAAATGGAAAGTGATACTTAATTGGCATTGCTCTAGCAAGAGCATTTTAATATTAGTGATTCTCTGCCCTAACATATAGCTTCATTTGAACATAAGCAATCATTTTTACGTTCAATATCAGACCTGTTCCTAATGACCTCACAATAGAGCAAATCAGGGAGAGAGATTGCGGCGTTACACCGGCTGCATATGACATCACTATGGCTTGTTTCAATAAGCCATGCTTCAAAATATTGTTTGTTGCTAAAAAAAAAAAATCCCCTCACCGCAAACCTGAAATTACAAACAAAATGCAACTTTACGCTGTATTATGCATGAATACCTCTATTCAACATTAAAAAGCTTTATTTCATAATCTCTTTATTGTGAAAGTTAATATTTTCTCCAGGAGTTCTAGCTTTTGTGTACGTTGCCGTAGGGGGCCGTTTGAGAATATGGCAGGTTAAAAGGAGCGAGCTCTGTTTTCCCGTGGTTGACAAGGGCAGTTAAGCATCTAACGTCAGGTAAAGGACCTTTTAATCAGCACCAGCAAACATTAAGAAGCAGCAGCATATCACAGCAATGATGGTTGAACAGCTCCCTGCAGCCTCCAACTTTCCTGTTGGTTGCCATGACTACCGAGCCTCAAGAACTCAGTGTCAAATGGGGAGCAGAGGGGTTTATGGGACAATAGTCTTCCTGCTGTTGGAATTCAAAGCTCAAAATAACTACATTGTTTTATCTCAAGTAATAATTTCTGTTCTGCCCTTAGTTTCAAAACACTTTAAAATGATCACTCTGCCTTTACAAATGAATGCATTTATTGCACGCCGGATGTTACTGTAATTCCGGTGCTCGGTATCATAGTAGTTATAATTTTCGGTTATTTTGCGCATGAATTGTATGTAGTTGTCATGGTTATTTTCCATTACATGGCTGGATCGAGGTTTCAGCTCTATTTTTGTTCTGTATTATTTAACCTCTCCCGTGCCAACATTGATCTAGCACTTGCTACGGAGATGTTATCGGGCCAGAGAGTTGATGGCACATCTTTAATATAACATAATGGGGCTCATGCCACATCACATGGGATGCTTCATTCTTACATCAGCAAATGTAAATGAATTAAATTGAAATATTTCTAATGTGAAGAAATAGGTCTCATGGTATGTGCCAGCTTTTCTATACACACAAACATAACTGCACACCTATGCTGAAATAATTGGAGAACATTCTCATTCTGAGGACAAACATAGGGCAAATGTCACACAGGATGCTTTACATCAAATGTAAATGATGTAGGTTTACATTAAATTATATCACAAGATAACACGTAGAGTTATATTCACTAAAGGCTATGTATTTTTTTTAACTCAGGGTTCTCAGTATAATGTTTTCAAACTTGGACTTACTAATATGAGAAACTGGCCTGGGACCCTCACTATCTACGACCCCAGCAATCCCTATGGAAGCATTCTGGTTTCTTCCTGCTCAACAGGCGCCATGTATTCTTTCCTTGAGTAAAGACATTTAATTGGATCTCTTTATTGGAAGACGACTAGATGTACCCTTCCACGAGCCACTTGTGATTTTTCACAAGTTAATGGTGATTTATGCTCAGGGTTCACTTGCCTGAAAGAAAAAGTCCGGAAGATGCTACAAAAGGAACATTTTCCATTACAATGGAATCTAGTCATACGAAGGCTCAAGTGTGAAGATACGGAGTCCACTAAAAACTGCTCTTTATTAACCACACTGATTATTTTTCATTATTTATTACAGTGGCCCCATTATAGATCATCAAAGACCAGTTGCATTATTATTATTTAAAGACGGTGCAGTTTATTTCATTAAGATAATGCATTTGTTCAGCCTGGTCTGCTGTTTTACCAGTCTCTTTGGGTAGTTTTTGTTACTTCTGCCGGCATCCCAATATGCTGTTTTTTACTTACCACTGCTTGTTTACTAATATATATATATGGTGTAATAAATTGTGTTTTTCCACGTAGTATGGTTTTCATCTATGGCTGACCAGGCCTAATTTCTGGTAATTTACTGTAATACACCAAAGTATATTTTGTTGCAAAGGGCATGCATAGAAGGATAATATTTACCAGGATCAAGGTAGGCAAACCTGAATCTTCCCATGTAAGCCAGAAAAAGCAGTACAGGTGGTAAGAGATGGGGTGGGATGAATTATGAATAGTACATCGAACCATCATTCTTTCCACTGATTAAAGAAAAATACAAATAAAATTGAATGGACTGCTCTGGGCCATATTTTGCAAAAGACGGTAGTGCATTAGCTTTCAATAGTGTGCTAAAACAATGATATAACTAGTTCATGAGTGGCGTCTAAGGCATTTATAAAAAGGCTATTTGAAGCCTTCCCCAAGATGCTTTCTATTCTCTGATTGTTTCTTGGACGGAACACTTTGGCTTCACCTGTAACAAAGACAATTGTGTTCTTGTAATTGAAACATAAATATATTATAACCCTGTGTTAAAAGTGCCAATAAATATTTCACAAAGGGATTAGATCAACAAGAAAGAAGCATATTATTTATTTAAGGGCTCAGCTGGTTACAACAAAAGTAAAGGTGTAATTATTTTGCAGCCTGGTTATTTCTCTGTTTGGCCTTTTGAGTGACAGCAGGTTTCTTACATGGAACAGACATGAAACTCCATATTGCAAATGAAATACTTGTGTCATAGTCATGGTTACCAAATCCTTCCCATGTTCTACAGATACCGCAGATGCTCAAAGTAAATAACACATTGTCTTCTGGGCTTCTGACCCAATCAAAGAGACACAAGCTGTTTATTAATTTAAGAATTAAATGATCTGAACTAACTTTTTTTTTTACTTTTATCTACAGGTTTCTTCTAGATTGGAAGATGTTTTCAACCAATAGTAACATAAAATAGTTAACTTCCAGGTATGGGTGCAAGAACAGCATTTGCCCCGTGGCCCTTGGTGGCAAGGGGGTCCCAGTTGCTGCTGTGTGATTTATGTAGTTTCCTGACCTGCATAGTGGGAACACAGTGTGTAAGAAATCCGTTCCTTGTTCTCTATTATTTTCACACTACGCCTGAGGGAAACATGAGTTCTAGGAACATTTGTTTATGATCATGTGACATAACTGTTAAAGGGTCTTCTTTGGAATGTTATTATGTTACATGAATGGTCCAAAAGGACCCAAAGTACTCAAATATTGCCCATACATGGTAGAACCTATAAACTAAATGGTAATGTAAAGCAGTATAAAAGGACTTTATCGCCTCCATCTTTCCAAGAACATACCCATTGTACAGCGCTATGGAATATTATGGCACTTTATAAAACAATAAATAGTAACAATAATAGAGCCTATAGCTCCACTGTCTTATTACAATCTGTTGCGCAATCAATACGCGCTGTATGTATACTGATTTGGTCTAAGAAATAAAACACAGAGAAGCTGTGATTTAATCTTAACTTTCGTCACAGAGACATTTTGATATTTAGTCAAAACAAATATCCCACACAGTGTTTGTTGTGCTGGGTGATGTAGGATGCCAGTTGGTGGGGTTGCTCGCCTGTGGGGTATTTGTAGAGACACATACTCTCCTAGAGTAGGCTTAGTGAAGACATAGGGAGCTTCATGTGACCGGATGAGCTAGCAAGTAGCTTCTTTTGCAGTCAAATGCTACAGCAGGGCCCGACTGGGAATAACGAGGCAACGTTGGCACTTACAACAGGCTGGACGTTATGTTTTTATGCTCATATTGCATGTGGCCAGGCATGTTCAGCTGGTGGCCACACACTACAGAACCCGATCAGCTGCCTGTATAGAGGACCTGTCTTATAGTAAGAGTGGAATTTGTATGGCACTCAGCTTGTGAGAAAAAGGCAAGGATCAGAGTCGCTGTGTGAGGATTCCATCAAGCGAGCATCTTGTAGTCACAGGAGCAGAGAGCAATTATACGCTTGGATCACTGTATATGGAAGTCAATGTGTATGCATGTATGTGGGGATGTCTCTGCGTGAATGCATGTAGCTGTGTCACTTCTCTATTTTGTGTGTGTGCACCCATATGCATACATCTACGTATGTAGTCGTCTGATGAACTATGAATTATGTTGTGACACAGCAGAAAACGTTGAAAAGGTTAAGCACCAGCTATGTGGTTTGTGTGTACATAAGGATAAATGTGTTTGAATTGTCACCGGATCCAACCTGATCTTGAAGGTTGACCTAAATGCAGAGCCCTGTTACCCTGTATATATATACACACAACGTAGTATGGCAATAATCCATGCAACTCCGGATTAAATGCACCCCTGATTAAGTGTAGGAGTAGCATTGCAGCTTTTTTAAACTTTACGGTCTACGTGTTAAAGAGATAATTATAACTGGCATACTCTGCTTATGCTTCTCTGTAGATGCGGCCATTTTTTATGGTCTATAGTTTACAAATAAAAATATGGCACACTTTAGAATAATTCATTTTTTATGTACAACATCAAACGTTTTGTATCTTAATAGAAAGAACAGCCCCGGAGGGAAAGAATTGGACAGAGGGGCCACATGAATGTAGTGCGGACGAGGTACCCATGGTCAAGCCTGTTTAAGGGGTTAAGGCATGACTAAGCAGAAATTTTGGCGCTGAAAGCTTAAGCATTGGTGGCACATGCAGGGCCAGAGGGGAGGGGGTAATTAGTTAATTACCCTCCCTGGGGGGTATATAAGGAAGGGTCGTGGCCTATAGGGACAATCATTTTAAAGAAAATTTTCCCGCCCATCCCTCCCCTAATTTTGGCAATTTTGCTGGGTACTCTGGTTTTTTTAGCTGGTACGGTGCAGGAGTTAACCATCTAGGTATGGTTACTTGTGGTGCACAGAGGTGTAAGTGCAGGACACTCCAGGGGCATTGCCCCTGTGAATCGTATGGTCATGTGACTGCCGCGCTAGGGGACGCCGGCAGTTCCAGCAGGGATACAGGTGGTTACGCCCATACCAGCAGGTTACTGATTTGGTTATTAATTCGGTTATTAAGTGGTTATTTAAATGGTTACAATTGGTTATGTTTGCTTTCATTTTACAATAAATTATTGATATATATTGTGTCAAATTTGTTGTGTTAATAATATTTGACACTGTGTAACATACTAATAAAGGTTGAGTGTCGCGGTGCTGAAGTTATTTTTAGTCCGCATCGCGGACAAATAATTCCGTATCTGACGTTTAATAAAATTTTTGAAATAAAGAAGTGTCTCTTGTTTTATTGTAAAAGAGGTACCGAAACTGGACGCTACTTCATTCAAGTTATTTTGTGGAACCACATATGTAATGAACCACCCATTATATGTAATGATCCACCCATTCTTCCCTATAGACTCACTCAACCCTGATATCCATATCTAGATATCTAACAATTAGAACGCCCATACAACAGATATCTAGCTATTAGAAAGCTCATAAAACAGTTCTCAATAGACACATAGTATAAAAGAATGAAAGGAATTCTTGGTCAGAGGAAACCATTGGGGGTTTTATAATATTTTGTACTTTTTATAAGGAGCTTTTCAGTTGCTCCAAAGTTGCCAAGATTCTTTCTATGGCAGGAGTCATTAGCGCTCTATATCTCTGTCATTGCTCACATTGGTGTCAACCCATTTCGGGTATCTGGAAATATATAAATATAGCAGTAATGCACAACAATGCACAACAGGACTTTTTCCCGCATCATGCTTTTAACTGCGCTATAACAATTATAAAGAAAGGTTGTCAAGCAGCTCACTGTGGGTGTTTGAGATCAGCCTGTAATGTATTTGTTAATCAATTAAGATGATAAAAATAGTTTTACATAATAGTACATACTGTATATTGTATATGTATAGCTGTAGATATGCCAGCTACTCTTCTTTTTATGAGATTCAAGTTCACAGGTCAATTTTTATGAGGACAACTTTTAGTTTAATGCATAAAATCATTGTTTAAGTTATATGTAAAATATTTATATAAACATATTGTATACAAAATATACTCATAATGCTCAATACAGCTCTAATACCTCTACTTTCTTTATGTTAGGACGTAGATCTGCCCAGTAGGAACAGTAAGATCCTTGGTACAGGTACGATACAGGAAGCAGAAGGAAAAGTTCTATCTCATGCCTGAGGAGCAAGACTGGTAGAGAACACACACAATGTACAATGTCCATGCCTGTCCAATGCACAGCTAAGGAAGAAGCAATGAAGGACTCTTCAAAAAACTAGTTAGGATATGAGTTTACTGGATACACCCAAGTGGCTATGTAGGGAATTGCAAAAGTATTCAAAAATCTTAGAGGTCCAGGTGATAACTACCCCCTCGCAAACCTTCTCCTGTGACTCACCATGAACATTCATAATTGTATGTGTGACATTGTATAACACCCTACCAGGGAGCACCAATTCTATAGGCATCGCTAAGATTCTTTTCTATTTATTATTGCAATTGTAATAATAACTGTGATTTAGATCACACAACAGGTTAATAAAAATAAATGGTCAGATGTTGATCATTGCTTGAACTAGAGGAGTTGAAAATGACAAAGTGCACTATTGTTTCAGACCCAATGGAATTGTATTGTTTGTCATTTGAATGGACAGGTTAGCAGCAGTGTGGAACATGCCCTATGCAAAGCCCCATTGGTTTCCTTTCAGAATCGGTCTCTGTCGCTGATTGTACACATAGCCCCTCACCTGTACCCGCTGTCCCCTCTCCATCACACCGTTCACCAGATGCATTCACCTCCTAGCTTATTCATGCAGAAAAACAGCCATTCAATGCGCCTGCTCCTGAAGACACTGCAGTGATGGATGTGTTAGGATTCCCTTTGACGTCACATACTGGAAATCCCATTTTAATCAGGTTTGTCTGGCTTATGTGTCCCTACAGGCTAGTTAGAAACCAGAGAACAAGTAAGGAGAACAGCAAACACATTATGGAAATGAAAGGATCATGTAGTCTTCAGAGCAATAAAAATAAATACAAAGCAACATGTTCCCATTAGTGGTGCTATTCACAATGCTTAATTAACAATATGACTCCTTTGTTGATGTAACCTTTTTTTCAGCTTTCACTTAATTATGTACAATAGAAGCAAAGTTTTTACTTTAACTTCTCTAAGCTCCAATGATGCATGTTTTTTTTTTTTTTTTGGAAAAACATATAAATTATTTTGGTATATTATTTTAAGGGCATGTTTTTCTTTGCTATTTGTTAATAAAATGTTGTGATTTTGAAAACCAAATTATTTAGGATGATATGATTCTAATAGATTAACACGAGAAGACAATGCGCTGCAGGAAAATGACCAGCCCAGTAATAGTCAAACTTTGAATATCTAAGGCTAACAAGTTTCCATAAAGCAGTACCTTAACTAGGAGAAGTATTTGTAGTAGTTTATGACATGACGGGTAGTACAGACATCAAATCAGCTTCCAATATTTTTTTGTTCAGTTTGAGTACTGGGAAATAATTGCCTTAATAAAGTTCCCTAAGGCTGTCCAGCAATGGATAGAAGTGAGGTTAATAGTAACCAATAATGGCTGTTTGAAATATTTGGATACAGGATATATTTCAGAAGTATTTTTTAATTATGTACTTTTAGATTAATTAGAAATCTACACCTGTGGCGCACCTGTAGCAAATAAAACAGCTGTTATCACGCTCAGCCAGCCTCAGGCTAATGGGAGTTGCAGTCTATGAGAAGCTCGAGGTCTAGAAGTTACCCATCTATGGGATAAAGGAATTGCTGGTCAGGTTGCTTCCCTGCAGGTAAATCCTCACCCATAATAAATTGCCATGTTTTCCATGTAAACAGATGTCCTTTCCATTGCACAAGCCCATTAGGAGTCACTGAGGTACGAAGAAATCACATTTTCTACTCTGTGAAGCATAACATCTCTAGCCTCTTTCTCACAGCGCTCCTAAAGGGCATCTTAATCAAAGTTTAAAGCGTCGGGAAGATCCGTATGGTTATTATTGGGAAAGGACAAAATGCCGGGTGAAGCGAATGATCATTGGGGTTTTTGCTATTAACCCCTTATGATAAAAGTCCTCTAACATTGTGTATGTCGTTTCTGACCATATAACACAGCGTTAAGTCACAATTTATTTATGTGAGCAGTCACTGTTTTGAGGCAATGCTTGTTCTCTACCAAAGTCTGTGTATATATATATGATTTCAAACTTGAAAATACAAATTTACAGAAATATAAATAATAGCATTGCTATAATGATGTAATGGTGATTACAGATTAAAATGAGCAATCTAATATGTATAATATGTATTATATATATAATATATATAACGTGAACTTCAGTTCTTAACACACAATATGAAAAGTTTTAATACATGAGTTTAGTTCTAATTAAAGCTGTAAAGTTCCCTTAAAAGCAATTTGTCATATTTCAGATTATCGCCTATCCCCATCCCTATAAATACTATATCAATCAACTTTTTTCTTCTGAAATACTATATCGATCAACTTTTTTTATTAAGAAAAAAAATATTGCTATTTTGTTGTGCGTTATGTAAGGGTTACTCCTTTCCCCACTGTCTTTCAATGCCTCGGCAGAGCTCTGTGTGTTAGCATGTGATAATAGGCAACAGAACTGAAACAAATAGGTAAAGCTGGGAAGAAAAGATTTACCTCCCCCTGCGACAAGTGGTATGTTCCATGGACATTTCCTGTTTGTGCCCATAATAATAATGTCACTATATTCTAGGAGCTCAGGATGTTTGATAACATGAGTCTGTCATGAAGTTCTACAGCTGTAAAAGTCGCAGTCATGTGTTTAAAAACATATATCCATACCTGGGAAGTCTCCGGGTTTGCCCGGAGATTGCCGGGTGAAGCACTGCTTCTCCGGTTCTCCGGGTCCAGACCTAAATCCTCCAGGTCGCAGGAGTGGGGTCTTGACATGCCCCCCTCCCCCCTCCCCGCCCATTTCCCTTCAAATGGGGGTGTTTCCAGCTGCCAATGGCAGCAGGAACGCCCCCAACATCAGCGGGACCTCCCACTGATGTCAGCGGGGACTCCCAACGATATCAGCAGGGACGCCCCCGACATCAGTGGGACCTTCCACTGACGTTAGCGGGACCGCCCGCTGATGTCAGTGGGCAGTTCTGGCTGCGTCCCGCAAGGGAAGGCTCCGGGTAGCCGGAGCCCAGAAGTTTCCAGCTATGCATATATACTGTGTATACACATTCTTTAACTATAATAATATATTTATACATCCATGTATGTTTCTCTTTAACATCAACATATATTGAGATTTATAGATAAATCACAAAAGCGGGACAGAAGAAGAGCTCGGCGGGACGGTGGGATACAGTGGCAAAACCGTGACTGCCTTGTGCAAAGGTGTGCAACTTTGGAGGCATGGATCTGAAAACCAACTGCAAGAAAAGCCTTAAACATGGCTGCCAAAAGTCACAAATGTGCTGAGGGTAATGCCAACGCCGGGACTCATGTTCTGACTATTGAGACTGTTAGCAGGCCATCATATGTGGTTAACAAATCCAGTAATGCATGTGCAAAAAGAGGCAAAGATGTATTTTGGATAGAATGTATGCCATAATATGTGTCTGTGACTCTCCTTTACAGTCCGCATGTGGACCCCTTGCTGAATGCGGTTAGCCAATGGCATTACAAGAGCCACGAGAATCCTAAAGTTCTCTGTGTCGCTGATGGAATTTAAAATGAGAGAAAATACCCTCCCTTTTGGAGTCCAGGCTTTTTAGGTGGGTTTGTTAAGATTTGCCAGTGGAGTTTTTTTTTCTCTCTGCAATTATAAAAATACTTTTTGACAGTCCGGTGGAGACTGATTATAGGGCACATTATCATAAATGGGAACAAACCAGGATTGTCTTCCTGGAGCTGCCCATATCAGAGGCTAGCGTGTATAGTGGTGCGGCTAGCCCCAATCAGTCTATAAAGGGGGGGAAATTGGAGTGGGAATAACAAAAAATGCTGCACACCTGCCTGGTGATCTAAAATAGTAACTGAGAGCCTCGGGCTAAAGCCTAGGAAACTCCCAGGTACACACGTTATTAAACCTTGGTCCTTTTTATGCTGAACTTGCTCACCACAGAGCAACACTACAGTTCCTCTGTATGAAAACATTGAATTAAATACACGGTCTTTCAGCGACCCAACCTCAGAGTACTGCCATTGATATCAGATGTCACAGTCCTGCTATGCAATTGCAGTGAACGTCCACGTGTTCAGTGATGGCCTCCCTCATAGCGTGACATATCACGCTGTCTTACCGCTTCTCTACTCAAAAGTGTAACAAATACCCCTCGGCACTCCGGGCTCCGGTTACTGATCCTTCACAGGGGAGTTTCAAGTACTTCGTGGGGAAGTGCTAAAAGATTTGTGGCTTCAACGGATTGCTTCAGTCCTGCACCTTGTCTTCTAGCAAATAGAAAACACGTTTTTTTACATTGATTTTTTTAAATAAATCTTTTATTTATGTAATGATAAAAAACTAAAGCCACATTTCTATGTGATTTCTGTATGATACCGTATTTATCGGCGTATAACACGCACTGGTGTATAACACGCACCCCCATTTTTGAACCAAAAAAATGAAACAAAAAAACTTCATCAGAATCACTGCTATCTGGGAAACCACACACACACAGTAAGACACACACACAGTAAGACACACACACAGTAAGACACACACACCCTAACCCCCCTTCTCAGGATCTCCCCTCTCTCTCCCTAACCCCATCCCGGTCACTTACCTTCAACTCCACCTGCCTCAGCCTCCGCCGCCTGCCGTCTGCCTCTGCCGCCTGCCTCGCCCGCCGCCTGCCTCAGCCTCTGCCGCCTGCC
>VKOC01000003.1:10153432-10249477 GCA_009364415.1 Spea multiplicata | reverse complement strand
AGCCCCAGACCATACCTCCACCAAAGTTTGCAGTAGGCACAGTGCATTCCATCAGGCAGTGTTCTCCTGGAATCCACCAAACCCAGATTCGTCCATCAGACTTCCAGATGGTGACGCTTGATTGATCACTCCAAGGTACTCATTTTCACTGCTCCAGAGTCCAGTGGTGGTGTGCTTAACACCACTTCAGACGATGCTTGGTATTGCGTAGTGATCTTTGGCTTGTGTGGAGCTGCGCAGCCATGGAAACCCACTCAATGAAGCTCCTGACACACAGTGGTTGTGCTGATGTTACTTCCAGAGACAGTTTGGAACTCCGTAGTGAGAGATGCTACAGAGGACAGATCATTTTTACGCACTACACACTTTAGCAGTCGGCAGTCCTGCTCTGTAAGTGTGCGTGGTTTACCACTTTGTGGCTGAGCTGTTCCACTTAACAATAATAGCGCTTACGGTGGGCGGTGGCAGATCTAGCAGGGCAGAAATTTCACGAAATTACATCCTGTGACACTGCCATGTTCAAAGTCACTTGGCACAGGAGCATCTGTGGCCAGGTTGTAGGGGTCTGCTAGGTAGCCACCTTCCCTATTGATTGCTACAGCCACACCCCCAGATATCCATATATGGTAGGGAGGATAGCTCCTCTTTTGATTGGTCCCTAAGTTAAAGGGACGTGGGCCGCCCCTGACCACACACCCCTGCACTGTGATTGGTTGCTCCCTGTTCTAGCCCTCTCCTGATTGGTGCCAGTTAAAGTGTTTAAGCTAATGTTTTTATGTATTGTTCAAGATAGTCTCATTTATAAAGTTGGTGTTTGGTGTACAATAAAGCAGATTCTTACTTGTTCAAGCCTTAGACTGTGTCTGATTTGGGGACAAGGGATACGTCATCGTGGAGTGTAACTACTTGGTTACTGGAAGTCTGGAGTATACCGAGGGGACCATAGGAGATCGCTGGAACTATTGACGGAGGAGACCATCTGTCTCTACAGGGTCCGTCACATCACTGAGCTCTCAGTAATTGGGAGCAGCAGTTTCCCAATACTTTTGTGTGTATGTGGGTGTGTGTGTGTGTGTGTAACACACTTTTTGTTCTCAGGTATTCACTCATCTTGTTTTTTTATCAATAAACGAAAGCACATGCTTTTATTCCATAATTTGTGAAGGTATAATTTAAGCTGCAGAAAATGTTATTGTTATAGCTGCTGTTTTATAATTCACATTTAGACATACGGTGCACCTCTTGGGGATAACAAACATAGGCAACTAGCAAAAGGTCAGACACTAAATACTACCAAAGATGCATTGAGGCTATTGATTTCTGTCACTACAAAGTAGAAAATCCAGTAACATGGGTTTAAAGGTTTCTTCAATTGAACATCCGCCACCTTTTACATAATCCTATCTGGCAGACGGCATCTCATTCATAAAAATATATATGAATATAGGAGACAACGGAGGGCTGTACAGAGTGTGGTTAATAGGAAAAGCCGATTTGCGGTCTGAATTCACGTGGGAGATTCCTCAACCAGAAAACAGGTCTGGCAGAAAAATACCAATTTTCCCCCATTGACTGCAAAAATTAAAATGAGATGCCACCAGTGATAAATGCTAAAGCAGGGAAAGAGCCGCCTGGCCCCTTCAAGAGATTTAAGTTATTTTATGGTAAATCTCTTAAATATATTTAGAGACTATAGATGAATCACCTTACTAAAAGCTACATGAGGGATGGTAACCGTTCCTAAACCACTTAAGAAGCGTGGTTTTATCACCGGTCCGGATCACTGATACACAACACCTGGCTAAGCATGATGGGATTTCTTTCCCATTGTCAGATTTAAAAAAAAACTAGGGAATAATGCTTAAAAACATTTTAACGCAAGAATTGGAATATACATTGTAAGAGAACACAAACTGCCAAATTTTGATCAAGGAAATGGCTACATTTTACTTACTTGGGTTTCTTTACAGGTTCTGGAGTAAACCTGTCAAAGAGAAGACATGTTAAACAAGCAAGATCATGGCTACATTTGAAAATTCTTAATGAGCCTCGGGAACCACATACACTTCTTAAACATGGAAAAGCCTCTAACACCCAATAGTCCAATATCCCTAAATGTTTGTGAAGTGGACTGCTAATCTTACAGACAACTTATTTTATGGTTCGCCAGCTCTCTCTCTGATGGAGACAGTGAAGTCACACATGAAGAATGCCTTGGGATGATGTATACATATGTCCCCACCTCCCCAAGTATTATGTTCTCCTATTCATTAGAACAGGTATACATTGCGCTAGTTGGTGGCCATTTTATCACAAAAGGCTGTTGCTGCATAGTTTTGAAGATGAGGATACCCAAAACATAGGAAGCAGCCATCTTTAGACATCCGACACAATGACGTTTCAAGCAATCCCTAAAGAAGAAGTGCTGAGCTGCTTTTTCAATACATTGAGGTGTTGCTGCAAACCAGCACTGCGCAGATATGGTTAGGAACAGCAGAGTTGCATTCGTAGAGGTACGTCAGCATTCTTGGCTTAGGCTTTAAATGTAATGTTTTTATAGCTTACTTAATCATTAATAACCAACACTATCTATTCATAATTAATCCCTTCACTACAGGGTTTTTTTGGCACCCTACATAGTGTATATTTTTGACATTTTTACCATATGTTGGATTAATCAAGATTCCCCTTTTCCATGTTCGCTGTATCCACACACATTATACATCCCTTTTTGTGTTAGCATGTAAAAACAAAGTATTTTTTTTTTTGCTTAGAATTTCTTCTACACAGTAGATGCCACCGATGTACAATGATGCTCATCAACATCCCAATTACAGACATGCCCCGCATACATTTTTTGTGTTCTAGAGGGCCACATCCCTTACATAATACCCCTTTAGGGAAGTATTTTTAATACTTCTGAAATAAGGAGTTTGGGGTAATGGAGGGGGGGAGTGCTTTTTACATGTAGTGCTAGGGAATGTCAGGGCTTTTTGAATATGTATTTAGTTTTTATTTTTTCCACTGTTGTCAGTGGATAGAGAGCTTTTAGGGTTCTCTTGTACATCTTCTGTATGCCAGTTTTTCCCTCTGTTCTCTCCGATGTCCCCTAAAACCATCACACCGTGATCAGCAAGCAGGGATTCATAGAGATGCGTGCGATTGGCCAAAAAGGGGAGCAATCACAGATCCCAGCAGTGTGTAGATAGACCCTGCTGTGTCTCTCTTCTCCTCTAGTGACCTTCTGGTGGGTGTCAGGAATGATGCCCCCCTGAAGGGAATGCCCGATTGGTGGGAGAAGGCCAGTCCTGATCTCCTGTGTAGTGGCAGGGAGATGTTCTTGCTGCTGCAACAAAGTCAGTATGTACTGTCTAGGTACAGCTTTTATAGGATGCACCAGTGCGTTCACATAGTCTTGGAGGGTTTACTCTTACAGGGCCAGGCAATTGCCAGCATGAGTTATATTTAATGTCCTTGAGATCCCTACTGTGGTGGAGGGTGCTGCCCTCCCATGGTCAGACTATTCCTTCCATTGTTTGACTTGCAATCAGTGGCAGAATAGTGCTTCCGCTGAAATCAATGGGAGAATTTTCGACACATGCGCAGGGGATCTGAACAGACCACCATCCGCAGAGTTCCAAGCCAGTTCTGGAGTTGAGTATATTACGTGCACAGAGATCTGTTCAACCGAACACATCTCCAGAACAACATTTGGCAAATGCTTATGGGGTAGATTCTGCAGAATGTCCCTTTAATTCCTATTCTAACCTTATCTCCCCAAAATATCATAGCTTAATAAAGTGGTCTAACTACTTACAAGTTATCAATGGGCACACAGCGGGACCTTGGAGAATCCACCTTTTCTGTAGACAAAGAAAACCCAAGATTAATACTAAATATTGCTCACTGATTAAAAAAACAAAAAGCCCACAAAATTATAAAACAGTTATAAAGAAAATATAGCCTCTAGTGTTTGTATTGTACTAAGGTAACTCTCCGAAGAGTAGCCTTCTCTACATGAGCAGTTATATAATTTTTAGTAAACAAGTTTTCTATGAAAAGGTAGAAAAGTTCCCAATATTGAGTAGAATATTTTTGTTGACATATAGTGCTAGGAGGGCATGAAACAGCCTCACCTGGCCAAATGTAGTTATTTGAAAAAACTGGCTTCCACCTCCTAAAACTTAGGGCAGTTAACACTTGGCAGTTAGATTGTCTTTAGACTTTAACCGTAGTAGATACCAAGAACATGTTTTATTGTTAAATATTATTAGCCTTATAAGTGACTTATTCAACAAACAGCATACAAAATACCAAAAGAATACGTAAATTAAAGAAAAACAAGGCCCAAACAAGGCCCCAAAATAGTGAATTCAGGACAATTAAAAGCTCAGAGGTCTAATCTTGCCTGTTGCCAGTCTATCAGGAGAATCCAAAGCCTGGAGGCCAAGGTCATCACAGCTCAGATTAGACAGGTCCAGACAGCGTTTGGGGGTTTCACTGCAAAGAAGTATATCGGAACAAAGGAAGAGCGAGAAAACACAATCAAAAACCCTATCTATAGCCTGGTGTCCAGATTATTACAGAATTGCCCTTAATTTATTATGTCAAACAGCGTGGAGTGATTCGCTAAGGACTCTAACTCCTGGCGAAATTCAGCGAAACAACACAATCTTACTCTACCAGGAGATAGAAACATAGAATTTGTCAGCAAACATTCAGCTCATCTAGTCTGCCCATTAAGGGACTGCGTATAATTTAATAAGTATAAATATTTGTACAAGATTTGGTTAAATTGCTGCCCAATCCGCTCTATTTGGGACTGCATTGTAGAAACAGTTTTTGAGTCAACAAATTCCAAAACATAATTCGTCTTGATCTATGCAATGTTTTGCACTGTATTGACTGTTCGGTATGTTGCATTTATCTGTACCTACAGATTTGGGGTATAATGTGCTGTTCCAATCACTTTGCTGAATTTAACACTAAACTAACAGCCAATATCACTTGTAATTATTGATGATCGGTGTCCTCAATTTTCATTCATACGTGATAGTTACCCAGTAAACGTGGTCAGGTTACTGAAGCCAGTGGCAAGGTCAGTAATCGGTGTCAATGGCTGCTCTGGAGAGAAAATAACAGACGAGTCCTTTTCTCTTAGCAAGTTTAGTATCATGCGACAGTTTGTGCGTAAATTAAGACTCGTAGAGGGCCCATCTGATAAGGAGTGTGACTCTGCCATGGCTTCAACCTCTTGAACGCGTCAGCATAACCTAGAAAACAGATCATCAAAATGAACTCACTATCGCTGAATAAGTGAAAAGTTACACAAAATAATACACGGCAAGGAAAAAAAAAAGATAACATGCCGCAAAAAAGGTAAAATTACACATCAGTATCTTACCGTAGTAATGTATTCATTACCCCGAGAAGGAAACCACAATGGAGTTTGACCATAGCAGCTTTATAATACCCAGTAATGTCAAAGGGAACCAAAGCCCCACAGGCACTTAAAGCTTGTGTATAACACATCCAAAGAAAATATTGAGGCGGATTATGGTATTTCTTACGGGGACCTATGCAGTAAACGGTTTATTTAATGGTCCCTGGTTCTCAGAGGTCGGAGCAGTTTTTCCGTCGCAGAAGTCTGCTTTCTTTCCTAAAATTTGTTTAATGGAAGAGCCGGTCTCTTCAAGCCTCACTCGTACTGGAAGCAAGTGTTTGCTGTAATTTAAAGGACACTCTGGGAATCGTGGATTAACAGGAGATAAGTATCTATATTATATATCTATGTATGGTTACTTATTTCATATGAAATTGTTCTATTTTATCTAGACTTATTACTTTTTTTTATTTTAATAGTCATTTTCTTTAACTCCATTGTCTATCGGGTATGAGCTTTTACATATGTTAGTGTTGTGTTTGTCAAAAGCAATTAAGGCGATATTTTCTGGTTTGGATTTTTGCTTAACATTTTTTTCATTTTATTAAATATTTTTTTTTACTTTATCACTATCCTTGAAAGCCGCAGCCTGTTTGCCAACTGTAGTGACTTTTCTGTCCAACTTTATTTTTCCTTAGTTAGGGAACTTTATAGCTTAAGTTAGGGTTAGTCCATCACAACTTTAACAGTTTTTTTAGTAATTTAAGAATAATCATTTAGCCGGAGAAGTACCCAGCTAAGAAAGCTTTTTTTAATCCTACTGCAAATATAAACAAAATAGTTTTTTTTCTCCAGGAACCACAAAAGACAAGTGTTTTCAGGTATTGATGGATGCATCAGACTGTATCGAATGCTATGATGTCTTCCATGCTTATAATGTGGGACATTTTGTGCACATCATTATTAAACACTTTTACACAATTAAAGATGACTATTTTAAAAGGGACAATCAGGGCCGGCCCATGGATGAAATGCTGCCTACACTCCACCCCAAATCCACGCTTACATCAATTGTTATATCGTGATTAATAAAACTAAAAGAATCTTGTCATTAAAACCCCTTAAGGACAATGGGGGGTCCCTAAACCCATTGAAAACAATGCATTTTGAGCCCGTACATATACGGGCTGTCATTAAGGGGTTAAGTCACATGCACACATACAATTGTATACACAGACATACGCACAGTCACACACACTAACATACCCAGACACGTTAACACACACGCTGACGCCAACACAAACTCGGCACGCTCAGAGACACTAAAACACACACACAGGCTGAGAAAGGTCAACTAATTCGAGATCTTCTTCTACCTTTATTATTTACTTAGACAATATTAATCCAGTGAGATCTCAAGACTTTCATCCAATGCAGGAACTCTCAAAGTGGACAATCATTTGAAGAACAGAAAAATCAGTTCTAACAAATTCTGAGTTTAATAGATGTTTAGATGCTTGTGATAGAGTCAGATTTATGTTGCTCAGACTGAAGTGCAAGATAAGGGAATTGAACACCTCTAGTCTAAAGTGGAATCCAGTCTCCACAAATACTGTTACATAGACCGTCAAATGTATCTGATCGTCCACTATAGGAGAATGCATATTAAAGTACTCTCGTAAGCTGACAGAGTGTGCGCTGTAGCTGACCGAAGGCAAGTACATAATTTGGAAAAGGGGCAAAACTAAAATTTAAAGGGGCCATGGAGCTGGAGTGTCCCTTTATAGACAGGCATAATCTTGTTATTTTGGATATCTGACAGATCGCATTGATTGGATGCTGAACTCTGCATAAAACTCCAAGCTTTTAAAGTTGGAGACCAGACTCAGAAGCTCTCTAGCTTTGGGTGTCTTCTTTACAGGACTGGTTCAAAGAATAAAAAATGCATCCCATTCCTGTCATTCTTCTTCAAACGAGATCTCAGATGGCAAATGTAGAACTAATACATGATTTTGGACAACACAACCATGACTACTGGAGCTACCTATAGATTATAGAAGATGTTTGCCCCTTCCTTCCTTCCCTTTTAACAAATACAGCAGGGAATCAGTGTGTACTGACACAACCAAGACATTTAAAGGAGAGCTTTAGGAGTTTCTGGAACATTAATGGACTTTTGCAATCAGCTAAATCATTACAGTTAGCTGTAAGCTGAAGGCACCCAGTTTTTATATCCAGCTGGACAATATAATCCCGCTGGTACTTGAATCGGGATTTGGATCTCACACTACCATAGTTATAGTAAGTCATATTTACCACTATCTTCTGATATTTAGGAAAGACGAGTAATGCGGCTCATGGGTTTAACTTGTATTTATATTAATAGATTTGGAGCTAACTTGTCTTGCTGTGCCACAATTTTAATCTTATTTTCTTTCCATCTTTTATTGATTCAAAAGCTGTGGACTGGTCTAGAGAGCACCACTTTAAAATATTGTAATAGGAGCCTTAGGTCTTGTAATACAACTGGAGATCTTCCTAGCATTTTCTTAAATTCTTTTTATTAAATATTATCCCTCTCTTTCTTAACCAGACCCTTATTGTTCAAAGATATAATCCTTCTTTCATTGATGCTTCATGACCTTTGTCCAATCATCTCATCTTTTTCTAGCATGGAGATAAGCCATATTGCTAAAGATGTGTTCATCAAGAAGGTCTACGTTGATAAGTCCATTATATCCCCCTCGATTCACACATTCCTTAGTGTTTTCTTTGTAGGTTTATTTAAAGAAAGAGGGGCTTTATTCTTATATGGACTAAACCAAAGTTCTTCTCTGAAAATGTCAAGTTAACTTAAAGGAGAAGAAGTACAAAGCACTCATACTTGCCACTGAGTCTAATAAAATTATGACTTTCCATCAAAACGTGGCATCAACTATTTGAGTCATCACACGGATACCGACACTACAGGGGGCCCATGTGTTGCATCTGACCCAACATATGGGCCCCATCGAATATCCATGTACATTCCAGAACAAGCAAAAAGAATCATAACCGCCTCTCATTTGTATTGTTAGAAGAGATGGGTAGCATTTCTAGTAGTATTTCTTATTGCATAATGATAGGATTCATTCATGGATGGAGAAAAAAAAAACACGTTGTGCAGAAATTGTGTGGATATTCAACACTCTGTCCCCACGATGAATGGACATGTTAGGACATGTGTCAAGCCTACACCGCAACGTGTGATGTTCCTCCGTCTACACCATGACTTACCACCTAAGGCTATTAACGAGCTACAAGTGTTATTGTTATTATCACCACCCCGTGTTTATTGTGAAGCGTCACCTTCGTTGCTTTAGTGTTATTAGCTAATGCATTTGTCTATATGGGAGGCAGGTCCACTTATTTTAGTTTTGCAATATATAGGTAACAACCTTAAAGATTACTTAGATTTTCTATATTTAAAATATATATATATATATATATATATATATATATGTCAAAATAATTCATCCATCACATAATATACAGTACAAAACAAAAAAATACTAAAAACCCTCAAACTGGTTTTCTCAGTTATTTCTCAGTACATGCCAAATAATCAAAGTAATTCAACAAAATAGAAGCCCGAAAGCCCTTTTAGTAAATGTATTAAATATATGCGTGCTTGAAGCAGCCAATCAGTGGCAGAAAAGGTGTTCCCATTGAAACCAGTGAGACCGCCGCATGCAGCATTCCCCAGCCATCACTGGAGCTCACTGGGGGGGGTAAGTATATCACGGGCATGGAAAATAACTGGGAGGAGGACCGCCACCAAAAATGAAATGGACCACCCAGGTATCATATGCATTAACTGATGGCGGGAGTTTTCATTTAGGAAGAAAAAGGGGACAATAAGATTACAGTACACTTTTGAATCACCTTTGTCTCAATTTCTGCATATTGTATCCAGATTTTACATTAAGATCTTACAACACGTGCCCCTGAATAGGTATAGCGTATACATTAACATTTTCCAAGCTGTATTGTTGGGAAAAACTGAACATACACTTCTGTTTATATGCGACCCTACATACCAAAATAGAAAGGTATCCACATGTCGGATTTTACAAACATCTACCAAAATAATACCAAAAGAAGAGTTGGGTGAGCGGCTCTGCTAGCGTTAATACATATATATACCGGTATATATATATATACATATCTGGTATCTGTTTGCAAATAAAAATCCAGATCCTAAAGACTATGCATATCGTAAGAACTATTCATGTGTGACGATGATAAACATTAACCCATTAACTCCTGGAATCAGGCTACGATAATAACACTGCTGTATAAACATAATACTTTATTACAACAGATTGTAAGCTCTCAAGGGCAAGGTCCTCTTCTCCTTTTGTACCGGTTTGTTAATGCGAGTGATTTTAAATTATTATTATTATTATATCTGCTGATGCTATATAAATAAGTGTAATGTTTTACAGCATTCCCAAGAATTTCCCTATTCTTGTCATTGTGATCCATCTAGCAGCTGAGCAGGAATGAAGATAAATGCAGTATTTTAGAGTCATTTAATATGTTCAGTCATTCACTTTGGACCAGCTGTAATTAGTAAATACTGTTAAGTAAAATGTAATCATTTCTCACATGTGAGCTCTGTCCTCTTCTCGCCCCCGGACCTAACACTTCTTTCCCGTAGTGGGTAGGACTTGGCCAGGCTTCGCTCAACATATATCGGTGCCACTTCCGTCCTCTCTCGCTCAGTTCCGAAGCTTCCTGAATATTGAATGAAAATAGAACAAGCGGAGGAGGAGGAAGACTCACGGGCATTGAAATCTTCCGCCCTTGTCCAAAGCCAATCATAAAACAGTATCCGGGTCAGAAACGAAAAAGCACCAATGAAACGAAAGCCCGAGGAAGCGGCCGCTCGCGATAGGCTATAGCGTTGCCGTTTTAAAAACGACAATCTTAATGATTGGCTGTTTCCTTACTATTAATCAAAGGCAGCACCAATGATAGGCTCTTGGATGCACGGCGTTGCCTATGAGCAAGTTACGTTAAAAAATGCGTACGGCTAGAAATGTATCCCTCGCACGTTGTTTCACTGATTATAAATTCGGGCCACGCCTAGCGTGCTCTGGCGGCCAATTTAAAGGGCGAGAATTTAAAAACATGTCTCTGCTCAGCTGTCAATACAAGCATGCAGCGGTAATAGGATGGGTTAAATGGCCTCGGGGGCTCGTACGGCGGTGATACCCGGGGAGGGTTATTGAAGGGTTTGATGCACGAATTCCTTGGTTAAAATAGCTTCTCAGAGTTATGCCTTGTTACAGTTTCCGTTAACGTTGCTAAGGCTTGTTAATAGTAACGTTTCCGTTGAACGCTCAATTTTCCTGCGCATTTAGATTTGTGATATACGGCAGAATATTCTAGCAAAATAAGAAACTAATATACTTCTCCAACGATCTTACTGACAATATTGTTATATATTATATATATATATATATATATATATATATAACTGTGTTGCTGTTGGAGCAGTATATTAGCTTCTTATTCTGCTAGAAGGATATTTCCCATCATGCATTACAATTCTTTATTGCCTGTTCTCTTATAGCACTAGCCCCTCATCCTTTATTCAGGGTGGGAATGTGTTGCACTAATCATTTCCTTTAAAGCATATCTTTGCTGCAGCTGCTTTACCCAAGGTTTGGGGCTCTGTGTAAGACGTTACTGATAAATGTTTAAATGCAGCATTACTTAATCCTTGGAAAGTGGTCCGATGGTCTCTTTACATGTGATCGGGGGGTAACTACTTATTCTTGTATGTAACCCTGCAATAGACTCGGTCCAAACACGCCCTGGTGTGGTTTAAGCATGTACGTGTTGTATTCTCTATCGTTGTACTTTTACATAATCTGATTGCTGCTACCGGCAATGTTTGTGGTTCCATTGTGTGATTAACCTTTTGGTGCACCTACATGCGTAGAAATACCTCTGTAAAGGCCCTGTTGTGCTAAAAGTGGTTATCTCTTAACGGATTAACGCAAAAGGTTTGAAATACTAGACCTATAAATAACCTAAATCAGCAATATGAAAATGTATAGTTTAGCCAATATCTGTGAAATCCTTTGATTGGCTTTCTATTATGCTGGAAAATGTATTTTTCCGCTCATATTAATAGTGAGCTAACCTTTTCTCTTCTTCTGTAGCCTACCTTCTCAGCTGGAATGCTGTATGTCACCCATTCCTCAAGCACCGTTCTATGGATCTCCAGAGCCTTGGATGCTAATAGACTCCAGTGCTGCTATGGAGGAGTTAATTGGGTAACTACAGTTGCGTTGCACCATAAACGTTAATACAGGAACGTGCAAACTTTAAAAAGCATCACCCATACGCCTGTAAAACCGTCTGCAACCCCCTGTTGAAGCTTGAGGTACTTGTGCTTCCCGTGATTGGTGAGAAAGTGGACTAGTACACCGATCTTCCTCTTCTGTCCAGCACTCTCCACAGGAGATCTATTGCCCCTTTCCCCCCCTTCCTGGTCAAAGTGCCTGGAATTTCTAGGGCCCCTGGCAAAGAGGGGACACGCTGAAGTCTTTATGGAGGGGTGGCAGCCAGAAGGTACAACCTACTTCTCTCACCAAAGAGCGGAGCTGCTGGGACCAGGCTCCACTGTGACGCTTTCAGTGCAAAACTATATATTTTTATATATAAATATACACTGGAACCCAATTATTACAAGTACCTAAAAAGCATGAAGGGAAAATAGACTCCCGTGCAATTTACACGAGGGCGACTACAGTGTTTCTAAAATGGTTATTGGCACACCTAACCTAAAAGTGAATTGTCGCAGCCTCGTAGGTCACACAGGAGACATCTTGCATAGGCTTGTCTAGAGCTACTAACTGGTATCGGGTCATTGCTGTAAAGCACTTGCGGTTTCAAAACAGATGCTGACTGAGGGGGAGGCACATGGGTATACGCAAATAGTTTTATATATTGTCTCGAAACATATATATATTTTGTCCTCTCCAGTGTATCTCCAAGATCTCGCTTTTTTAGTGAACCTGGATTACTGGCTGAGGAAGACTGTTATCCAGAGTTGATGTTACCAGAATGGTATGTCAGCTGGTAGGACTCTGCTGACCTATGGAAGGTGCCACGTGAAAGCTGTGTTGGGTACTATATGTATACGTTCTGGTCTTACAGGTCCACCTTTCCTGAATCATTGTATTCCTGTGCAGAACATGACTGTAGTGTGGACACAGTGAGTGTAGGTGTGGATACTGAATTGGATCTTTTGGAATTGGACAAATCGGATACCAGGTTTGCAACTCACCATGTCTAATTTGTAGCTCCCATAATCCTTTATATAATATGAAGTACCCACAGCTAGGTATAGCAAGATGTGGCTTTATAATATACCTGACCGTGATGTTTGTCTCCCCAATAAATGCACTTACCATCCTCACAGAAAAAGTAAATATTTGTGTCCATCCCTTTGAGATTAGGAACTGTCGGCATCCGCGCTGTTGGGTGAGATGTAGCTGGTGCGGACACAGACAGGAGTTTTTATTAAATGGATTGATTTGGTGGGGCTGTCTGCCTCCTGTTGACTGATGCGAGATGTACAGACTGGTCAGAGCCAGGGGGGACGCTGTAGACACACATCCAGCAAAATGTACCATAGATATGGGAACAAAACTTAAATTAAACTAAATGTTACTTGTCTCGGACTACAGCCTTAAGCATTCTAACATGGTGGCAGTGCGTGCTGTCAGTTACCAGATTATGATTAACTTTCAATGGCATCGCATTGTGCCTCCCTGTGCGTTACATGGTTTGCTTGCCGTTATTCAGGATTTACATTCCATTGTTGGCACTCAGGGGCTGTTGGCTTCCCAATCTAACCCTAGCGCTGTATGTCAGTCTCCCACCCCTTTCGTCTTGGTGGGTCTAACATTTTTCTTAAACTCCAATTTGAGATCATGGAGTGTTATTGTCACACAGGGTGTCTTAAAGCCTCCACTTACCAATTCTTCTCTGCTTTATATGTTTAATGTGTGATATCATCAAAGATAAGCAGAGTATTTCTGTGACGTGCCATATATCAGTGGGCATAGATCTTTGTAATACCTCTGCATTTTACCCATTTTCAATGCAGCTTCAATTCCCCTCGGCAACGAAACCCTGTAAGGTATGAGACGGATGAAGCCATTCTACAGAGGCGGCAGAAGCAAATAGACTATGGCAAAAACACGCTTGGCTATCAACTCTACACTCAGCAAGTCCCAAAGTAAGAATTGTCTAAACTGCGCAATACTTGTCTCCAGAGGAGGAGGACGGGGAGGCTGCACCTCCACTGATGTTTGTGGCTTAGTTTACGGCAGATGTTTTATTAAGCTAATCTTTTATCTGGCACAGTATATGGTGCTCACACCAAACGCAACCGCTGTATGCTTTAACCGTCTGTGCACGGCAGCAGAAACGTCAATCCCCATGTAATTTCATTTTTTTGAAAATCCACCAAATTTGGAACTGTGAAGGAAGATCAGACATTGGCAAATCTTGTAATCCAATGCCTTTTATTCCAAATTTTACAAACATTTTAAAGGGGTTATTGGACTAATGTTAATGTTTAAGGCATTTCTTCTGTGATCTGAGTAAATGGCATCTTGCGTCCAACTGGCATCTGAATTATGTGACTGCTGTGGAAATGTGAGGGTCGTATACAGAAAACATGCATGCATTGATAACCACACAGGCATCAGCGGCAACCAGGAATTCACCCTCGCAGCCCCGATAAGCGCAAGAAATATAGCCGGCGCTCCTGGGACATGCAGATCAAGCTTTGGAGACGTGCTCTCCATGCTTGGGATCCCCCTGTGGAGTTCTTGTATCCGTAAGTATGCAAAAGCAGATTTACCTAAATATGATTCCTGTTTGTAGTTAATGCTTTAATGAATGGTGCTGCTGCTGGTTAAAAAGCATGAACGGTTATATATGTTGAGTTAAAGTGATGTTCCGGACTATCTTCTGGATGGGGAGAATGGAAACTGGCCCATTTACGATATGGATCCGTTTCCGCATAGCGTGATGTATCAGCACTCAGCAGAGAGGATAACGGTGAGGTCAGATGTCCTTACTGCCTTTACATTGAGAGAGTTGAGCTCCTGTTCAAATCAGTAGGTGTTTAACCTGAATACTTAAGGTCTAGTGTTCCTTTAAAGCAAGGTCTCCTCACTTGCTGTGGTTTAAAAAAAAAATGTATATTTTGACTTAAGTATATGTGCTGCATTTAGTACAGGTGGGGCTAGATGGGGGAAAAAAATCTTGCTGCCGTAAGTATTCAATATATGAAGGATCACATTGGCTTTATTTTCATGTGAAAACTTGCTAAAATGCCTCGGTGGGACCTGATGCAAATCTTGGCAAGCATCGTTGATGATCAAGAGCCTTTATGCGTTTCTTAATGGAGTAAACTTATAGCTAGGCCAGTGGTGGCCCTTATTGCCTAGTTAATGCAATGAGTTTACATGTTCTCCTCGTCACAATTTATTTTGGCTTCTGTGTCCCATAATGTGCTAGAAACTGTAAATGTTCATCTAGTCAAAATTGACTTTCCCTTAGGCTTTGACCAAGGGCACTATCCCCTTTTCAATCTCAATCCTTGGCTGCAGAGTGCCGGGATATTACTTAACCCAAGCCTCTTAAAGGTGCATGGCACAAGATACTGCATGTTATGGAGGTTGTCTTGGCTTGGCACAGTCCTCCATGGTGAATAAACAAGACTACCCAGTATCTGTGTGGTCTCTGCTGATGCAGTTGGAATCCTCCTTTCTTGGAACACCTTCACCTTCCTATGTGCTCTCTGACCATCCTAAACGTTATTGGGAAGGGATTTGGTCACTAAAGATGTTAGCAGTTGATGTCAAAGTTGCAGTTTCAATTTCATGACTACCATGTATTATGCAAGGCAAACCCCCAGCGAGCTTCTCCCACATTTGTTTAGCCCTGTGTAAGTCAACTCGCCAATTAAACAAAATATTATGCAGGACAACCTTGGCCCTTTTGTGCATCAGGAATTAGACAGGGTTGGTACTTCATAATAAAGTGCATGAGTTGAAACTCTCATGCCTCAGTGACTTTTGGAGACCTCAACTGGCTGTCTATTCAACAGGGAAGACTGGACATGTAATCCATCACAAAGCCTGCTTGAATCCTGGTTTGGAATAGAAGAACCTCTGGAAACACTGGAGTCCGAAGTAATTAACCAACAGGTATTAAAGTGGTCACTGTAAATAATCAACTCTGGGTGCGGATAGTGGCTGTATTTATAACAGGCATTATTCTCTTTAATGAATGATGCAGGCGTTTGTAAACTGTTAAAATTGCTGGAAGAACATTTCTGGTTTTCTAAGAAATGGAAATATTGGCAGGAATGGGACGTAACTGGGCCAGAGGGCAATGTTTGCATCAAACGGCTCTGTGGAAAAAGACTAAACGTTTTGCCAAAAGCTTAGTTGCTATGAAAGTGAGCTTTTCTTTGAAAACCTTCGTCCTCTAGCTCTTGTTTATGGTGCTTTATAAAGGCAAAAAATGCTGAACTGACCAGAAATACTAAATTGATTTTTTTTTTTCTTCTTCTTATTCCCTACAGTTCTCATGCCTTCCTGATTTGAGTTATACCTCCCAAAACATGGGAGCCATGCCTTTCGCTTGCTTGCCTTTTCCAGCCTATGCAGGTGATTGCGGTTATTCACACTGGTTAGGGATACAATAATGTCTTGTCAACACTTTTACTCAATCTTATTTATGTTTAAAAATGGCCAGTCTTAAAGACTTGCAAATTCTTTTTTTTTTTTGTGTGCGTAACTGCCTCTTTGTCTAAACTTCTTCTGTGTTTCACTTGTTTTCAAAATTAATGAAATTAAGGTCTCCACTTTATATGCAGTTTTTTTTGCCTTTTACACTAATCTCACATTACATCTCATTGTATTATTGCACATCACTCTAGTGCCTCCACAAGGACTTTATCTTGTGCTACTTTCAGCTGCCAGAAAGAGCTGGCGCTGTTTAATATATGGCAAGGGTGCAGACAGAAGGTGATATGTTCACTTGCGCAAATCTCCTGCAAGCCAAGTAGTTGATGATGATGATGGTGGGGGGTCCACAGAATCTGTCCATGTGTTTTTTGGAAGGGGTGAGCACTTTGCAGAGCGAGCGAGTGGGGAATTCAGACTATTAAAGGGACACTCCAGCCGTCATATTGCACTTTAATATAATGTTCCCATGCGCTGATGGCTTCCTGATGTGACAGGTGGACCATGGAGGAAGCACTCTGCTGCAGCTTCCCCCAATGCGCCAACTGCCACATCGTGAAGCTATCAATGAGTGCAAATGACTGTATTTACAAAGTAACTTAATATGTATTCCTTTAGGAACCTGGCCCTCTAAACAGGGCACCTATGAAGATTTAGTACTAGTAAAAATGTAATACTCCAACAAAAGCCTGTGATAAATCCTAGTAACTGGGTTAATATACCGCTTGGTCTACTTTTAGTAAAGATGGCGGTTTTCATAACATTTTGAGTCGTGGTCTGCAGTAGAAAGGCTGGAAAATACTGCATTTATGGTGCCATACAGTAGAAGCTGCAAAGGGAACGGTGCATGAAAACCTCTGAACGCGTTGTGCTCACATGCAAAAATCTGCATTACAGGACGCTTATAATGTTTGCCCAGCAGGGGCAAAGTGCTGCCCTGCAGTATGTGGGATTTATAAAAGTAGTTGGTTCCCTTTCATGTTTTATAGATTGCACATACTGCAGGGTTGCAATATGTGAGAACTGTGTCCTGGAAAATGCACTCTCTAGTGTAAATATAGCTTACAAATATGTGTACTTGGCCCTCTTCTCCCAAGAAGCCAGCAGGGCGCCTCCTTTCTTCTCCCCTGAACACCTGCTTATTATCCTAAATATGTAAGACCAGGTTTATGGAACCGTTTGGTAAACTGTAACATTCTACACTACCTGAGGTATAGAATCCTTTTCAGTTAATGGATTAGGCCAGCAAGATGAGGGGGTCTTTCTGATCTATTGAAGAATTTGATCCGCTTTCCTTTATTTAGAGAGGACTTTATTAGATTGTGTGGCTCTGTAAGTCTAGCCTCGGGCCTGTGGCCTTTTTATTACAAAGTTCCTGGTTAACTGCCACATTCAAGAACGGGAAGCAGCTTCATTACATACCTTATCCATGCTGACTGTGTGGCCTAGTCTATTTGCTTGAGTGGCTGATTCAGTATGGAGCGCTGTAAGCCAGAAGCCCATAGGGCATTAGCCCAGTGTACCAGATGTCCAGTGTGCTTCTGTATGTACACCTTTGGTAAATGACAGGATCAAAGGGTATGCTGGAGCCACCATTGGACACTGGCCATCCAGCCATTTCCCCAATAGCTAATCTTGTCCTGGTTACTGGACTCTGACATAGTTACCGCAACTTCTTAGGACTAGGGCCTATTTTGGCTCTGGTCTGTCTTGATAGGGCACTAAGTGTACAGACTGGATAGAATATTGGAACCTACAAAATTGTCCTGGTGATATCCTAATTTAGTGGTTACTTTTAAAATACACCCTCCCTCATTAGGTTTAGCAACTTTAGTCACGATGATTTAAATGCTGAGTGTGTTTTTGCGTCTCACTCTGTATAGTAACACTGAGCAGTGCTTCCGATGAGTCTTTCATTCTTCTACCTGTCTGGTGCCACCTGCTTGACTCTGTCACTCCTGTCAGGTCTCAATGGTTTCTCTTCTCCTCCCCTAGTGGCTAGGCTCATTGGCTGGCTGGTATTGGCAAATGGTGGATTCAAGATGTCTGCGGGGCAGTACATGCAGAATGCACATGGCAGCCAGCCATATACTAGGTTTTCTGCTTAATTGGTGACTACTTTTACATATTGTGATTTAAAGGTTCCATCATAATGGAATTGATTACACCCAGGCCTGGTTGCAAAATGTTATACAGAACGTTCTGAGCTACGTTTTAGAGGTAAAGGCAAGTGCCTACGAATTGATTCTGTACTCTGCTTAAAGGGCAACTATCTGTACAGGCCTTGAAACGATCTAGGGGAGGAGATCACTTGTTTGACCTGAAATTCTCCGCTGCTCTCATAAAATTATGCAATAAAGCTTCCCCAAGTCCCATTGGCCATGGCAATCAGTTGTTAAGGGTACTGTGTGTGTATGTGTCTGTCTGTCACACTTTACCGCCCCGACACAGCTGTGCTATTGCCTTTCAAGGGGGAAGAGTTAATAACCCTTTCATCTTCACATATTCCCAGGTTATTTACAAAGGCCTAAACTGAACTGCACCCTCAAACATAAGTCTTTTCTGTGTGTGTGTTGCTGTCACCACTTGTCTTCACAGCCATAATTCTTCTTCATAGGTAAAAAAGGCAGTCTTTTTTAAATTAAAGATAAAGTGATTTTTTTTTTCTTTAAATATATTTTTATATGAAATACGTATGTATATTTGCTATCAAATAATGCTCTTTATGGGGGGGGGGGAATATTTAAACATTTCTTTTTTTAACTATTGATAAACCACAAGCCTCAGACACATTTTAACACTTGGCTGTCTGGTTGTGGCAAAGTCTCTGCCCCTATAAATTGTTGGGTATACAGTCACCAAAATTATAATAAAAAGCTGTTAAACTCTTATGGATCTTTTGTGTCTAAGCATTCTACAATAATACTAAACATTTTTTTTGCGTGATTAACGTATGATAGCGGCCCTCTTATCACATCGCCTCTGGTATATGAGATCTAATGAAAGTTCTTAAAGTAGGTGCCCCCTGTTCTTCTACATGGTGTGTAGCCTGGTACTGACAAGCCTCTCTGGGAATGTGTCCAACGCTCCACACCCCCTAACATAACAAATTCTTTAGAAACAATATGGTTTTGTCTCTCCACCTGCCGTTCCACCTTTTCTAAACTGTACCTTTCAGCTTGAGAGTTGTAATATTAGGTACTCAATAAAATCTCTACTCTTCTAAAATGCTTTTAAATAGTTCAGATCCCCTCTTAGCAAACCCACGGACTCGGAATGAAGTGTTAAAGTCTGCTGTAATACGTATAGCATGGGTCCTTGCACATCAAAGTGTTAACACTGAATGGACTGTAAGCTCCATGGGCAAGAACCTGCTTTCCTAATGTATCCATACCTACTGTACAAGGTCTTGTTTATTTTTTTATTATAATGCATCTGCCCTTTATTATACTGTAAGCTGCTATGTAAATGCATTAACGCTTAATTAATAAAGATTTCCACACTAGTTAGAAAGCAAGGGGTGTTTGTTTATTATGTTAGTTTCTTTGTAAACAACTAACACAAAAGATCTAGCACCTAATAGGTTAATAGTGGTGTTGGAATACCTATTGTTGACTTCTATGATGAGAGAGCAAGTTCTGTTAGTGTGAGGCCCTACCCTGCTCTTGAGTTCACATTCTGCTCCAGAAATCACATTTAACTGGAAATACAACCCCCACCCCCAGAAATGCCCCCAGACCTGCATTCTGCAACCTATCCAGCATTTATTTGCCCCCATGGGGCTCTGAAGTCAATTTGCTGGCTGCAAATGCTATGGTGTTTTAAGAAAGTGTCCATGCAGTGTTCCCTGCCTTAACCCAATACAAAGAAGCAGGGGGCTACTGCTCGCCCATTGTTTTTACTGCATCATGGCCAAGTTGGTCAATTGTTTTGGGGTTAAGGCCTATATCATCATCACCCCAACAGAAAGCACAACCGCAACTTACTAAACTAAAGGTACAGTAGCATCACCCTTGAAACTACATTTCCCACTAACCGTTGCGGTACCCAGGACCAACATGGACAATGGGGGAATGAATGTGGCCTATGCTGTGATCGGCTGTGTTCAGCTTCTTCAGCTGCCAGAGGCTGGGAAGTATCCACATAAAACCCCATTTCTAGTGTGCCTTGAAGTCGTTGATGCATGCACTGCGCTTTCGGATCGTCAAGCAGACGAGCCGAGCCCAGCCGACTGCCCCGTCTATGGTGCAAGATGGTTTGTTCCTCAATAGGGACCAGCACAGTCCAATGAGCTACGGGGGAAATCGCTCAGTCAATGCTTGACTTCACACCATTAGGTTAACCTAATCGCGTTCCTACCTGCAGCCAGCAAGGACATCTGTTCGTACTCGTTGTTCTAAAGCTGAGAGAGGTATCTTCGATATTCGCGCGACCTGCCTCGGTATTCCGTGTAACAGAAGGCGACCCTGCGCGTGTGGTTCGGTCCTGGCGATATTTAAGGGCTCTGCAGGGCCGCTGGTGGCTCAGAGCTGCTCTGGGTCGCTGGGAGGGTCGTTGTTGGGGCAGGTAACGGCAAAGCAGGTGGGGGCGGCGGATGGAATGGCAAGGGGAGGGGGCCGAGTGGGTTGATGTAAGAGGTTACGGTAAACAGAATGGCTTATAATACGGCAGGGGAAGGGGGGGGTGATGGCGCCGGTCAGGCCATCTCTTGAGGAGGGAGATAAACAAGTCTTTAACTCTTCATCATCCACAGCAAGGTCTGCAGTCACCGGGGGGGCCTGCTTATGCTGTCCTCAGCATAGCATCCTATTCTTGCACAGGGGAAGATGTCACCGGGTAGGGAGGCCCGCTCTGCATTGGTTTAGAGGGGATGGAGGATGCTCAATCCCCTGGCCCTTCTGAACACAATATCCCCATGTCAGGATGCTGGAGCATCAATCTCTGGCTCTCCTGTCTGCAGTGGCGATGAATGAAACGTTTACGAGGTGCCCGATGACCGGTGATGTACCGGTGATGTTTACAGAGCATAATTAATAAGCTAGGCTGAGATTTTCATTCAGCCATTGCTGAGTTGGGCTGGTTAGGGGCCTAAGGCATGTCAGTCTGAGATTCATGTATAAGGTCAGTGGGTAGCAGTTTGCCTGCATTAGGGGATAAAATGTAGGGTTTGGCTGGGTGTCCTGTTGCATGTGTTTTGGTAAAGTGCGTTATGCACAGTGAAAAAGATGTCAATGGGGAATGTGTCAGCAGTAAGAACGTAAGGCTAGTGGCGGGATGAATGGGGCATTAACCTTCCAAATCAGTGCCATCTTGATGGGTGGCTGAATCGGTCGCTTGGGTCAAACTGGCTTGACAGCCTTGCCCCCAAGTCTTTCCTTGTGCAGGCTGTGGGATGCAAAGACTAAGTTGCTGCTGGTTGTGTGTTTTGTATCAGGTTCTGGTTGGTGGAGGTCCATATGCATTCATCATCTTAACAGGATTTTGCTATTTACTTTAGTGCTCTCTGACACCTTGTACGTTTGATTAATACAGAATGGAATGATGGGGTCCAACTGAGCTTCCACCTGGGTTAGGCCCAGTACAGGCTGGCACGGAAGGGGCCATCATGTCCTATACTTGTTCCTGAGAAGACAAACGAGAAGCCAGACCTGACCATCATGATCTCCATGATTACAGAACAATTGCAAAAACAAAGTCTGGAGGATCTAAAATGCAAATCATTCAGTATAAGCCTGGTAAGGCAAGATGTATATATTGTTTGCCCCATCGGTGTGTTATTATGCAAAAGCTAACTGCTAGAGCCAGTATAAATTGCGAGATGAGTCTGTGTCTAAATACCCCCGAGAGCGGCGGTATGCCAAATGTTTTTGCATAACAGTGACCCGGTGTTGTGCTTAGATTTTTCAGGGTATTTTGTGCAGAGTCGCTTCAATGGGAACTGCTATTGTCCGAAATTTAAGTGCCACACAACTGAATTCATTTTAAGCTGCTCAACGGTTCCTCTTTGTGTTCGTGTCCTTTTGGAGATATTTGGTTGAGATCTGTGTCAAAAAGTGGCATTAAACTAGCGTTTCTTTTCTTGAAATTCTCTTCCCTTCTCCCATCTTTGCAAAGACTGTCTAATCCGTTGAGCACTTTAACAACAAAGGGGGAATAATACGTTTTCAGCTCTAAGGGGTATGCACATAAAATGTGTTTCTAATAGTTGATTTTTTTAACATCTGTATACAACGTTATGTGGGGGGTTTTTCTCCGCTGTTCTGAAAAGTAACCAATCACTTTACTACTGGAATCTGTCAAGCTCTATTCCAATAGGTTTCAGATATCTCGTAGAAGTTGAATAATGAAATCAGTGAGATTTCTTTTGAGGAATTCCTCCCCGTATTAACTTTGCATTGTACAGGGCAAGCTTGGCTTTTATTGTATAGGAGAAGCTCACTGGGTGTACTTCCAAACTTTGTGAGCTGAAATCTTGCAAATCCGTTCTATACGGAGCAGTCCTATTTTATTGTAAAGCCAAGCACTTGGAGGACATGCGTTGTTGCGCACATGTGTGCAGAAGACCCAGCGTTAGCTTTTTGGTTGCCACCTGGCAAAAAAAAATGAGCATGTGTGAGTTTTTCAAACCAAAGAAACTTTTGCTTTACAGATTGTTAGCAACACGTGTCATAACTGTCCATTTCAAGGTTTTTGAGTTTTTTATTTTTTGAGGCTGGCATATACATTTATGAAGATAAATGTACAATAACACATTTAGGATCCATGGCTATCTGCAAACCTAAAAGGCTTAAATGATGTTTATAAAACCAAAGAATGAATAAGCCATTCTTATTATAATGGTGTTGAGCAAACAACTTAATGAAGTGTATGGAGTAATGAAGTTCTAAGGAATTGTATAACAAAATGCATACACTTAATTCATTCTAACAATTGGTACAATAATCATGTAAAACCTGCAGCCGGATCCATGCCATGCAATAAAAGGGATCCAGTTATGGTATACACTGGGCAAGTCAGATATAAATGTATTAATGGACTGGAAATATGCTTATAACAGAAATGTTATGTCTTTGCCTCTGCTGGAGGGTCTGAAGAAATAAGGGCTGCAAACTCCTACAAACTGAGTCCCATATTCCAAAAGCTAGACGTAATTGTTGACTGTAGAGATCTTTGTTGAGGAGGACAATCCATGTTTATTGCAAACTACCTTAAAATACTAAAGAATGTCATTGCGACGGTTTAAATGAAAGGTTTTTCCGTAGAACAGTGGTGTGTCCTGCAAATGGAACCTTTCGTGGCACAACCTTGGAAAGTTGTAGTTATTGGCAGAGGAATGCTGTTGCATGTATCTGTTAATCTGCTTTTCAGTACTTTTTGTAGGTCTATAACATGCAGACATATTAATATTATTACTACGGGTAGTAGTGTCACCCTGGATCTACCAGATCCAATAGAATCTTCCTGCTCATTATCCCTCTGTTAGCACTATTTCTAAAACATTCCGCATTAAATACAGTCTAATGCTACATCTGTGTGCAAGCACGCTAAATGATGGTTTCCCATAGAATTTGGGATGTCTTCAACATTCAGTTACAAGAAATTCCCTTTAAGGGAGCACCAATTCCTTTTTTCCCCCCTTATATTAGTAACTCCATGTTTGGTTCCCTGATACCTTCCATTCAGCCAAAAGCAGAGTTTCTCTTAAAAACTCCCTTAATGTACCAGCAGCTACTTAACACTTTCTGCAGTTGACGCCTCTGCACGCTCATGGGATATGTTGGCCATATCCATGCAGATCTTTGCTAGGCTACCAAATATGCTCATTTATATAAATTATAAAATACCCACCTCCCAGAATTTTATATAAATAGTATTGCTGGAAAGGTGGGTATGTCCACTCTTTTTAGACTGATCATCTAGAAAGAACATCCTGAGTATTAACTTGGAATGTCTTGATGGCAGAACTAATTAAGTCTATTACTTGCAATGATAACAAATGCTTGTTCAATTACTTGTGTGGCAAGTGTTGTTCTGTAGCAAGCTAACTGCGGTGGTAAATTCCCTCTAAGTGTGCTTGGTGTGGCTCGCAATGGACCAACAGAATTTGGCCAGGTTCAGCAGTTGATGATTTAGTAATTGATTTGGTTTCCTCTCATCTTCCAGTCCCTATCTATCACATGGAGGTAATTTCCCTGCTTATATTGACCTCCAGGGAGGAGGTATATTGCACCTATAAAGATAGACTCCACAATGATTTCACAATTTCATGTCCTGCCCTTTAGCCAGGAGTTTGACTCTCCTAATCTGTTTGAATATTTTTTGTTCAAGTTAAGTGTTCTCTAGCAAATGATCCCCAACACAGGTTACAGGTGCCTATTTTATCCTAAAATCTGCTTAAAAGTTATTAAACTAATAGTTTAAGATTGAAAACCCCTCGACGTTTCTGATCACCTGGGAAAACCAAATGAGAATGCCATGCATTAGCTAAAAAGACCATGATTATTGCGGGGCAAATTGTGATGAGGCTTTGGAATTCCGGATAGATTAACATTCGCTTATGTGGAATAGTGCAAAATATCTCACTATAGCATGGCAGACATTTTTAACTTTATTGGACTCGGTAAAGGACACTTTAAAAAGAAATTAAGTGTACTAAATGGTTCCCCTAGGTTAAAATGTTTTATCTGCAAAGGCCCAAAACAGAAATTGTGATGGAGAAACTTCCAAGATACATGCATATACAATGGGCCTTTGAACGCAAACTTACAACCTTTCCTTCACACAAACACACGCATTCTCACGCTCTCTCCTCATTCCCCTTCCTTTGTCTTCTCTCTCTCTTTCTCCCTACCGTGACAGCATATCATGTCACTGCACATCAATGGCCAGTGCACAGAAACAGACTTGCTCTCCCTTCACTTTGCGATGGTTAGAAGGGGATCAGTGATCTCCCCAACCGAACCTGCTCCTCCACCGATGGACAATTCTGTCCACCTCTGGAAGGTACCACCACCCCTGGCTCTAAGAATACTTGTTTGATTGGGATACTTTCCTGTAGTTCCCAGATTAAATAAAATAAAACCAAAGTTATCTTCAAAGGCTTTCATTTTTCTTTCAAGCATTTTCTATCTAAATGTTTGGGATGTGGAGACTGTGGTTAGAGACTGAATTCACTATGTGTACCCCACAATAACATTGCTGGGTGCTAGGCCTACAAAAAATACCATATGCTTTGAAAAACCAGTCAAACCATATTATCTCCAAGTAATGTTTTTTGGCCTGTCAACCCTGCCTTTTATTCTTCCTCTTCCCTGGGAACTCACGCTTTTCTTATAATTTATAAGTTTTTAACTATATTGAACATTTTTCGTGTGTTTTTAAATAGTTCTACTTTCCGCAGAGTATGTTTTTGGGCAGCTCCATATTGGACATTTCTACTCCTTCAAACCTGACTCCATACTGTACTGTCTTGTGTTAAACAGTAGGACGCTTTAGTCTTAATCGCCCATCCAGACTCTATGGTAATAAAGTACATCCTTCATACATAAAGAGTCGGCTCAGTTTGGTGATTGAGAAGGGAAGAATCCCAGAATACCACATGGCTGACAAGAATTGGCAGCCTCCAGGTCAGCAGATAAAGGACATTTGACAAAATTAGAGAAACTGTTTTTCCTCCAAGGGATCTCCCCTTTCAAGGCATATTGGCTGAATGATGGTGCTGAATGGGTACCACCAGGGTTTAGGCTTGACCCTGGTGGTGGCACCTGCCAGGACTTCAACAGCAGTCTCTAGTAAACTAAATTAGCATTTTCATAGCGAAACACTTGCCCACCAAGAAAGTCATAAAATTTGAGTGAGAAAACGCAACTCAGTATATTTGTATGTTGAAAAAAACCCAAGCAGTATCTGTATTCCTTGCCATATAGACACCACTTGCCTTTTTAGGCACAATCTGTTTTGGCAGAAAATACTGTTTTATGGTAGAAATTTTAACTTTTTCTTTTTTTCCCCCCTTTTTTTCTTAACTTATTTTCTTTCCCAGCCATTGCCCGATCATCCAGATCCCGAGGGATGCAGCAGCCCTTACCATTTTGTGACAGGTAGGTTGTATAAATGTTAAATTTACAATTCTGCACATTTTAAAATGGTGTCAGTCCCTTGATGCCACCCTTTATAACAAACTTTAAATGATTGAGATATGGTGCACACATCCGATTACCTTTTTGGAATGTGTTTGTGGGGTTTTTTATTTTTTTTATTTTTTAATTTCACATTTTCACCTTGAAAAGGTTGAGCTAATTGTTTGATGCTCTTATTTGATAAAAACCTAGGGATGTATTCACAAAGCAGAGAGTTTGCACATTTAAATATTTTTTAGTGAAGGGACCGCCTTGGTTCGTTTCTGTTGCAAAAAAAGGACCAAGCAGGCCCTTCATAAAGCATATTGGAAAGTGATTGTTCATTTAACAAAAAAACATTGCTGGCTGCGTTGAACATGAATTCAGCTTTTATTTTAAAAAAAAAAGTGCAGACATTTTATTCACTGCATTCATTAGTAAATATGAATGTGTCTACTCAATATATATTATATAAAATAATATGCTTCAGAAAATGATGGAAGTTTGGTATGTTTTGAAAATATATTTTTTTCTTAAAATAAAAAGGTCTTCATAGTGTCAAGGTGCTTTTCCTTTTGAAACAAGTGTTCCTGAGATTTAGATATTTCAGGGGGTTCATTCCAACCTTATCGTTGTGTGTTTAAAAAAAATAAAACATCTTTGCTCTAATTCAGCATTGCTCATCCCAAAAAACATCCCTCTCTGCTCGTCCTGCAGCTTTCTGGATAATCTTGTTGTACGTTCTTGCTGTGCATGTTGGTAAATGTGTAATTGAAGGTGTTGTTGGCTTGCAGCTTGAAAAGGTGAGGAAATGTTATTTATATTGTGATGCCTCCTGTTTATTTTCAACATGGCTGATACAAAGCTGTGCTACCTCTAGGCCCATCATTAAAAAGTATGCTGGTTCTATGTATTAAAAAAACATTAGCTCATTGTTTACATTGATAAATTCTTGCTTTACAGAAGACCGCTCTTGGGGACTCCTTAGTCATTGTCCAAGGATCGAACTTGAAGATGGGATCCGACTTGGTTGCCATCACCACTCCAGCCTGAGCCTTCACTTTCCTGTTTTCAGCAGGGAGAACTCACCCCACCGTAGGAGCCCTTCCAACGCACCTGAGGCAGCAGGGAATTCTGCTGCTCCTCCAGCACCCCCTACCAAGAGGCACTGCCGCTCCCTTTCAGTACCAGAGGACTTATCACGCTGGCGGCCTGTTTGGCGGCCTAGCGGCTCAAAAGTGTGGACTCCGGTTAAGAGGAGGTGTAACAGTGGTGGGGTTGGGGCAGTGCTGGGAGTGCAGACTCAAAGTCCATCCCAGGGGGTCTCCAGTCTCAGGTTTCAAAATGACCCCGGTGCCTCTATACGCTGCATCCAAGCCAACAGCCCTCCCTTCTTCAGTCTGGCCTTGTGCCGGGAGTCACCAGGCCCTTATACCCTTTCCCCAACCAGTGTATTTTGGGACAACACAGAAGGGCAAAGCTGCTTTCCATTGCAGCGCCGTTTTTCACTGTCGCCTGTGCTCATAAAAGATGCTGGACGGTTCCTCCCTTCATCCAGCGGCTCCCCACCTTCCACACCAGAACTGCTCCGGCGGCAACAATGTCTGACTCGCAGCCAATCACAGCCCTGTGATTTGGATACCAGGAAGTGTGGAATCAAGCGGAGGCATCAAGAGGAGGACACAAGGTGGCATCGTCCGTCTTTGGACTTCTACAAAATGAACCAGGTGAAGTTAACAGAGTTAAGAAGGTATTACTGGCATACGTAAGTATGTTGAAGTTTCGTTTTTTGCTAAAATGTTTGTTTCTTGCAGAATGCTGGTGCTATGTGTTTCTTGGACAACTCTGACGAAGGCAGCTCCTCTCCCTTTATGGCTTGTCATAGAGAGTCTCCTTGCACCACTGGAAGTCCTGTCACCATCTGCACACTGGCACTTAGGGAAGAAGACATAGGCAGGAGAGATCATGCTTCCTGCTCCCAGGCAATGCTCTTCCAGCGAGACTTCGCAGACCTGGATTTAAATCTAATTGAAGAGAATTAGCACTCAGGAAACATCACTCTTCAAAATGGACTATGTTAGTAAGGGGACATCTGATAGTGTCTGGGTGCCTGCTGCAGGCCACCACCCTGAGACCTGCACCAAGAGCATTCCACTAACCTTCTGACCTTCATGACAGATAGAAATTGTGTGGGGAGGAGGGGAAAGGGAACAAGCCAAATGTTACATTATTTTTTTCTTAAGGGGAAACAGAGGCCGGGTTATCTGGACCCTGACTACATGTCTCCTTTCTGAGCATTGCAGCTGGAGTTGGGATCTCCCCTTACTGAATTGTAAAACTTTACACAAAGGGTGCTGTGGGATCGCTTTATTTTTGTATTGATGGCGTTTGGAAGGATGTTCTGAGCTGCCCTGGGGAGGGTGGGTGGTTGGGTGGAAAACACATGCAAATATTTGCAGATGATAAATTCTTACTACAGGTAATGTGATTATTGATGTAAACCAACTAGGTGGCTAATCTAGTTGTGCACAAAGGCTGAAGCCTTCTTTTAAAGCGAATGCCCCGTGACGCAAGTTCAGAGTTACACACGGAAAGGAACCTGTACCCATGTGTCCTGTAGCAACCATGATTTCTGTCTTCTGATTCACGCTGCGAAAGGCTGATTTTAGTAGTAGGTGCGTTTTAGGTTCACCTCCGTTATTTTTCTCTCCTAAAATGAATATCTGCCTTTGGCAAATATTCTGGAGGCAGCTGTTCCATTGTTCCAAATAACCGGCCAGTTAAAAAGGTTTGTCCTTAAAGTTTGTTTGCACTGCCACTGGAATCTTGCATAAAGTGACCTCCTCAATGCTATTTATTCCTTAGACCTTCATATACCAAAATCTTTTTTGTTTTTTTTTCTTCTTTTCAGTCCCATGCTTCCTCTAAAAGGAGTCCGCGGTTTTACGTTTAGTAAATAGAGGCTGTGGTGCTACAAAAGGCGTTGCAGAATCATAAAAGATGGAATATTTTATTTAACATGAGCCTCTGAATGTTCTACTTGTATAGAAGTTTTGGAAGTGTTTAGTGTACAGTAAGCGGTTCACAACATCTTCTTTCATGATATGATGCTGATGAGCCCTGTTGACTCTCTAGTTAGATGAAATGTCCGACATGTATCCATTACACCTTTTAACTTCTTCTTTTTTTATATTATTATTCTTAAACTAGACCACTTGCATATTTTGTTTTTATTACGAATGAGAAGTTGTCTGTTGATCCTGGAAAAAGCGGGTGTCTTAGCCCAACGAACAAGACCAGATAAATCCGTAGATAAATGTTTTTTTTTTTTTTTAATTGAATCCAAATTTGTATTAATTCTAGATAATGTTGTTATGCCATTTATTTGGAAATGGCAGTCCTGTGGTAAATAATGAAATTCTCTAGTTATTCGTAAATCCCTTTGAGTGCCTGAGGGCAGGCAATGCATTTCACACACCTCTGCAGCTTGAAGGATTGTTTTCCCTCCAAAATGGGGATAGCTGTTCATGAGGAATCTGCCAGTACTAATTGTTGGCATTTAATCGGCTTTGTGTTCACTGGGAATGCAAATTGAATTGCTCGCTCCTAGTACTCGGGTGTTGAAATTAAAAACGAGGAGACCACTTATGACTGGCCATTGATCCTTGTTCTGTGTTTCACCAGACAATGGTGTACCCCCCCCCCATGTCAAAATTCAACATGCTTCTGGGTTTTAGACTAATGGCGTCTGGATGGAAACCGTTTTAGAGGGAATCATTGTTGCTGTAACCACTTGTGTTCATTTGCTGGTTGGTTGGTGGTCATACCATGGCCTCCATATTGCCCCTCCTCAACTAAAGTTATAACTGTCGCTCGATCCAATGAACACGTCCGCCATTGTTGTATTCAGTCACACGATATACATGAATAACAAACTACATGCTACTGTGTTGTGTAATGCATATTAAATCAGAAGATTGCCAAGCCATTTTGGCAAAATTATGAATGCCATAAACTTTTCAAAGCTAAAGTTTAAATGAGTGAAAAATTCATATTCTCTTGAGTACTAGAGGAAGCAGCACGGATGTCTGATACACGTATGAACTTAGAGGGTGGTTTCACGATAGACCCGTTAATATTCTGTAATGGGTTTCCTTTTAAATTGGCATTTGAGCACCTTTTTATATCGGAAAGCTTGTTGAAATCGGTCTATTGTATGTGTTTTTGTATTATTTTGCCACACTTTTTTTCTGAGTATAATATATTCAGAATATAATATTTCTGACTGCGACGGCATTTCAGCGCCTTGGAAGAGACTAGCGTGTTGTTACTTATGCATCTAAATATATACACTCCGTTCAAAATATCCGTTCCCAAGCTTCGCAACACCTTAAAAACATGACTTTGCACATAACAAATGATCTGTATTATTTCTCCAAGCTGAATTATATCAAAATGGGTAGTCCAAGAGGCGGGTAGAGGCTTTTGTGGCACTGCACACATATGAAGGCATGGTGGCTGTGGGTTCTCCCGCATATGGTGTTTTGAGCTGAGCCAAAACGGATGTCTTTATGTTTTTACACAGCAAACGTATAGATAATTACGTAAAGACAGAGTCACAGTCCGTCTCATAGCTGACAAGTGTATTGGAGATAATTGACATTTGCTGTCCCTGCGCAGATTGGTGGACACGGTACTCCTTATGCCAGATACAGGGGCCCATTCTATACAAGTATCAAAATTGATTCTTTTGGCTTTTGGATTACTCTTTACATGTTTTTTTTTCTTTCTGAAAGGTTAAGAAAAACAACCTGACACCAAGGTCTTAATTTAGTCACCCATATTCATTTCTGCTCCCTATCATTCACATTTTCTTTTTAGTCATATTGCAAAGATACCAGTATCTCATCCCATGCTTTCTCTGAGATTTGGGTATTCTATATGTTTGTTCCTTTCTGGTTGTATGTCCTGTTGGAAAGGTGTATGTGCAAATGCAGAATGAAAAGTCCCCCTGGAGTCCGTTTTGCATTGGCCTGTGTGTGTATTACTGCGTGAATATTGGTGCATTATTTTTCTTTTTTTATTATTAAATGTAAACTCCTCCCCCAGCTGCCTCGACTGAAACCAGGAAGCAAATTCACATGGCATTCACCAATCGAGTGAATGCTCTCTGAACACCGTTTAAGTAGCATACACGTGATTGGCTACTTCCTGATTCCAGTAGCAGTGCTACAGAGCATGTGCAAAAAGTATACGTCCTACTTTTGCTTCCGGGTTTCTGTAGAGGCAGTCTGCAGAAGAGACGAATGAGGGGGGTCCTGTATTAATTAAAGAATGGCTGCACGGATCTGCTTGAAGTAAATGGGAAATGGACTCCAGTGTGCATGGTTGGCACGTCCTAAAGATGAGGCATCATCTCCTGACTGCCGGGTTTATTCAGTGTACTTTATTCACTGTGTGTTAAGCAAATTTTACTCCTTTTTCACAATTCTTTTTAATATGGTGCAAAATGTTCAGTGGGGAAACCTGAAGTGACCATGCTTTTTTGGTTACTTTTTTAAAAGCCTCCCGTATGACAGATTGAAGAACCTCTTAAGCTAGCCATTTGTTACAGCAGTCCGTGTGACGGTGTTTCACTTGGGATGTCATTAGTAGCCGTTCTTGCTTGTGTGGCTATCTGTAATCATTATCTTCCAGCTAGGTGGCTCGTAAATGACGATAGTAGTCAGGCTGAAAGTTCCACACCATTTTTTTTTTTTTTTTTTTTACATTTTTTTTAAATAGAAACATAAATCCACTCTTTTGCGAGTAATGAATTCTAGCTGAAGAGTGAAGAGATTAATTGTATTTTTTTGGGGTGGGCCAGTTGATTTTTCTCCCACTGCAGTTGTACCAATCATAGAACAAGGTGATCTAAAATGCCACAGAAATGTAGTCTTTCCTTTCTTGGTGTTTAGCCAAAGTTTTTAATATATATTATTCTGCTCCTACAAGCTTTCTTCAGACCAAGGAACCTCTGAGGTCCTGAAGGCTTTGACTAAAGATTCAATTTGGGCTACATGTTATGCCTTTATTCGCTTGCCTTTTTTCTGTTTCTACACATGGGCAAGTACGTGAAAGAAGTTTTTAGTACTGTGATGCTAGGTTCCATCTTTTTTTCTGTTCATTTACAGAAAATACATGAATTCTGGATCTTTTTCACCCCCCCCCCATATTAACTTATTTAAATATACCTTAATCAATGCCCCCCACAGTATTGAGACAATAGTGATTTACGATGTATTATCAAAACACATAATCTGTGCTTTGGAACGTACTGTCTTAATGCATTTTATTCTATAACTGTGTTGCAGAATGTCTCTAATGTTATAAAACGGTGTGAGATCACTATTCCCTACCAATACTAACTGCTTGGAACGGCGTTACTATACCACTGGAAAACCCTTACACATATAAGTGAAGCAGCCCATTGCTTCATTCACTGGGACATATATAAAACGTTTTAAAATGGGAAAACACGGATGAAATCCCTAAATTTTACAGTTACTGTGTTACCATGACAGTGTTGTAAATGTTGTTGTAAATTCTTATTTTTATATTTCAAATGTATTGTTCGAGGGTTTATTTTTGTTCATTTGCTTCCCATCAGCACACTACAACGATGTTTCCCTTCTGGTTAGTGAGAAGGATAACACTGGCCTAGATAAGATAATGGAATAAAACCAAGACGAAGATGAATTCAAATTAAAAAAAATAAATATGTAAAGTCTTGTTGCATTCTCAAAGTTCATTGTAAAAATAGGGCAACTTGCTTCTTCCGACAGTTGTATGGAAATAAATTTGTGAGTATCTTTTCTGCCACTAAAAGTATTCGTTTTTGTTTGTTTTTTCCCCAACATGAATGGATTGGGGGTTGACTAAGAAAAGTGCAGTGTCTTTGCAAACTATTTTTTATTTTTTTAAAGTTTTATTCATAATTCAAAGGTTCAGAAACAGGCCATTTCTTTTGCGCTCCATAATATAAAGCATAAAAACATAGTGTTTTATAGTAAGCATAGTACACAGTTGCTATTATCATACAGGCCTGAAAATCTATAGATTATGTATAATATTAGCTGTTACATGCATTCCTCTATCATTCTATTCCATACATCAAACATCCTCTTAGGGAGAGACTAAGGTATTCTGTCGGGGCGGATTAACTATCTGCTGTGTTATTATATATTATTATTTAGTGATAACTATTTTATAACTGTATACACCAAATTTGTCACCGTTTACTAAATGGAGCTAAATACTTTTGCGCTGGTTCTTACAAGTAGGAAAACTCAGCTGGAGAGTTTGTAGAACAGCTTCTTCTCACTGGCTTCTCTTTACATTATGAAGCATATTTAAATGTGTCTGTTTAAAAGTAATTCACTGATTGAATTGTTATTCATGGTCGTCTCATAGTTGCAGGTAAATTTGCTGATCCATAAATGGCATGGAGAATCCAGAGTTTCGTTAACAATAGAAGATCCATTTGACTAAGGAGAGGACCAAAGCGTTTCCTGCGTGTTGTCCGACCTGTGCTCAACTGGGATTACACTGAAATCTTAAATTGAGTAGATATAGAGAAAGTAGATTTACCTGTCTGAGAAATGCTGTGTCATCTCTGCACTTCGTTCTTCAAATAATTACACGTTTATATAGAAAACTATTTCCACCCCTTCACAACAAAGCCCATACAAGTGTGGGCTCACAATGCATTGTCCTTAAGGAGTTCCCCAAAATATTTTCTTGAAGTCTCAGGAAACTGCCTATGTTGGATTTCCAATATAGACCGTTCTATTAGACTATGTATTTTGGGTTCTTTTCCTATAGTTCATTATGCTATTGAACACATAAATAATTGTGGGCACAGCATCCTGAGAAAAGATGTTTTTTTGTATAGGTTCCTTATTTGTGTTGGTCTGTGAGACCCCCACGCTTGCATGCAGAAATTACTCCCATTGATGGCAACTGATTAACAGCATTGCTGCCAAGAAGCAAGTAAGTGCTATATGTGTTAGAGTACCCTTATATGACATATGACTACAGTTAGAAAAAGGCTCCAGGCACTCAAGGGTTCCATCAGACAGATTTATTGAAGGAAACGGACAACAACGTTTCAACCTCACAATGAGGTCTTTATCAAGTCTGGTGACTATATGACTACAGTTGTCTATTCTGTAATGTACATGCACTCCATTTACACAGCGTGCCCTGGGCCATACCAAAATATTTCACACAAACAGGAGTTTGGGTTACACTATACGCGTAGGGATAGTACTCGGTTCACCCCTTAACGACAACTGACGTACATGCATGGCGTTCAATAGCGAAGCTTTCAACACCACCAAAAAAAGGCAGTTGTTTGATCACACTGTAGATGAAAGGCACTGTGTGTCTCACAAGACGGCGGCACCCTTTGATTGGAAAGAAACGGAGTAAAAAGATTTTTAAAAAAAGTTAAAAACGTGGTGTCGCCATGACATAAGGGAGCCACCTAGTTCCAAGAAGAAAAAAAAATGAAGTGCCCAATGTGCCCCACCCCTACTTTTCAAGTAAAAGTCAAAGTATTTTTATTTTCTTCAACTGTTCACCATATATATTTTAATATAATGCATTATTGTATCGCCAAAAAAATGTTATATAAAGAAGGCCCTTTTCCTGGAAAAAAAAAACTTAAAAAAAAACCAAAACCATGTGTTTGTACATTAAATTAGAAAATTACAGCTAAACACCACAGAACTGTTAATACAGCCACTGAATATACTACTGCAGAAGGAGAAGAGGACCCTGGGCTTGTGAGCTTACAGTCTATTATGTTACATGTGATCGTATTGTTTAACAGGTTCTTATCCTATAGTGTGATCCACAACACAGGAAATGTATGTTTTGGAAAACATGGCTGAACTATGAGCAGCTTACACTCTAATCTGTATATATATATATATATAGTACTGATGCATATGTCCCTTATTCCATTTTGTAAACGATGTTTATGGGTTTACACATATTAATGCATATGTATTACAGCTATCGTCCATATGCCTTCGGGTAAAAGGGCTGTGCTGACACGGGAAGTCTTACGTGTTGTGGGCGTATCTTGCTCTTCTCTTCCGGTGATATTAAACGCGAGCGCTATCCTATTGCCTGATATCACGGTGGTCTGGGAGACGCCGTGGACAATAGGTTATTAGCTGATTGGCCGCTAGGTGTCGCCGTAAGGAAGGAACGCGCGATGCTTTCACCCTTTAATCCTCTAGCGCGCTCGCCACGTTCGGCGGACCGGCTGCAGGGGGCGCTCTATGGAGGGAAAAAGAAGCCGAGGATTCTTTCCCGCCGCTTACAGTCTCGCTGACGCTCTCGGCCATCACTTCCTGTTTCCTGTACGAGCTTCGGCTGAGAGCGCGACGGGACCGGAGGGGAGGAGAAGGTGAGAGTAGGTGAAAAGCAAAATAGAAGAGAGTACGGCGAATGTAGAGCTAATCAGTTGGGGAATTCGAGAGCGCATAGCGCGGCTACCGTATGGAACGAGGAAGAAGGCTCCCTGTTCGCCCCTCCATGCATTATACTCGTGATTAGCCGCTCCGGATCTATTAAGCGTGGGGCAGATATCTCTGTCCTGTTCACATGGAGTTCGCGTTCTATAGGACAGATTGTGTGTGTTCTGTGGTTATAAAATCACGTGTGCTATTATGTGTAACGTGTGTATGTTTATTGTATGTATGTGTTTGCTTTTGTTCTATACAGAGCTATGCTTAAGCTATTATACAAAGCCGGAGAAGTCGTTACCATGATTTATACTTCCTTACCACTGAATGCCTTTAAGACTTGAGATCCTGCAGGCTCCCACAAGGACCCTTTGTGTGTAAATATTAGGCAGATATGGAACAATTCCAGATCCCCCGAATAACTAGAACCTTTCTAGGGATTCATACGTATCCGAGGTTTCCAAAATAGTCTTTTGATGGATGTTCCATTCGCTGAGTAAACTTAGTTGTTAGTTCCTGCAGGTTAAAGGTGTGCCGTAGTGTCCCATGTTGTGATGTGGTGATAGAGAATAACCCTTGTGCGTCTGGAATGCATGTTCTATTTGGGTAGCAATAAAACGGGGATCCAGAACATATATTCAATGACCAGACCCAGGATTTGCACGCCTTATGTATCTTTCTAGCTTCTTAGCATTGTTTCTGTGTGTGTTTCTTAGTCCAAAGACGTGTATGTTGCGAAAGGTAATGAGTGTTTATTCCCCTGTAGGCTACAGAGTTCAGAAGCATGGATAAACACAAAGTGAAGCGGCAACGTTTGGACAGGATCTGTGAAGGTGAGCTGGATTCCTAAGATTACATTAATAAAGCCCCGGCATGTTCTTTGGGTAGATCCGTTACAGTAGATGGCGACATGACAAGTTTAGTAATACTAGAACCAAATGCAAGGGGCACAGCGCTAAATATGCCTGTCCCGTTATATATTAACTTGCTTTCTGTGTTATCATATGAGATAACTGTATATATCTGTCTTCCATTGTGTCCCAACACTCCTTTTCCCCCATGATCCGCTCATAGTTCCGAGCTATATTTCCCCTTTCTTTCCTTTCCTATTTTTACTTTTGGCTGAAAAAAACTTGCTGTAGGTAAACTTTATGGGAAGTGCTTTATTGTTGAACATGGCGTTGCTTCATAGGTAAAATGTAAGAGTAAAAACCAAAAGTCCTCGTGTTTTTCATGCTTACGCACAAAAATACTGCGTGGTGGCTTTGAGACGCAACCTAACAATATTTATAAAATATCTACTCATACTGGTTATAACAAAACACTTTGACTTACAGCTGTCAAGTTAACGTTTTCCCCCCCTCTATTATTATTGTTGTGGGTTCTCTAGGAATCAGACCCCCTATCTTGAATGGCCCAATGCCCGTTCGTCCTTTGGTAGCTCTCTTAGATGGCAGGGATTGCACAGTTGAGATGCCTATCCTGAAAGATGTTGCCACGGTAGCATTCTGTGATGCTCAATCCACCCAGGAGATTCATGAGAAGGTATGGACCGTTTTCTGAATTACATCCGTTCCTGTTTGTTATAGAATAAAGGGATTGTTCTCTACAAAATGCCATCAAAAGGGTAGTTGGCATACGGGTGTACATATGTAATTTGTGTTTATGTATATACGTATGTGTAATATATATATATACGAGATTGTGTATAATTTAAGGGCTATAAAGATTAATCATTAAAACTTTCAGCTTTCTGTAGCTTCAGAATGTTCTTACTAATCGTGCTTTCAAAGCTTAAGAGCGGAGTAATAAAAAGCCTTTGCATCTCATTGTGTCCTCTCTCGCTATAGGTGTTAAGTGAGGCAGTGGGAGCCCTAATGTATCACACGATCTCCCTGTCCCGTGAAGACCTGGAAAAGTTCAAAGCTCTTCGTATTATTATAAGGATTGGCAGTGGATATGATAATATTGACATTAAGTCTGCAGCTGAACTAGGTAAGATTTTTTTTTTATTATTATTATAGCTATTTTTACATTCTGCTTGTTGGGAGGAAGTGGCACATTCCGTCATGATCAACATTTTCCTTTGGTGTTTACTTATTGTTCCATAGCAATAGGAACACTACTTTTTCTCTGAATTGCAAGTGCAAATTGTTTGCGAAACATACCCCCCCACTTGTTGTTGGGCTTCTGTTTAAATCCCGCCCTCTCATTCACGGGGGTTACCAAGTCTCATCTACTGGTTTAAATGCCACTAGAATGTTGGGTTGCCTTTATATTTGTCAACACCAGAATACGACTAAATGCATTGGGAACATAACCACACATTCATATGGCTTTGTTTTTCCAATTGGTAAGAAGCCGCCATGGGGTTTTCTCTCAGGCATGATACAGGTGGCCCAGTGCCAAATGCCTCTGGCTTACCTAGGTAGTCAGCGGATTGCTGAGTTTCTACATTTCTACTTAACAGGCTGTGCCATTCTCGACGTAAACTGTTGAAAATTAAGTGTGTACGTTTGCATGATTTTGGCGCTGTAAGTTATTCAATCCTCAGCAAAAGCCAGATATTTGATAAAAGAAAACCCAGGATAATTCTTCATGTGGTGGATAAGTAATCCCACCCGTAAAGTTAAGATCTGTGTCAACTTTTAGCAGCAATCAGACCCTTCCTGCTGTTTATCAGATTTTCACAGCACTATGGTGGAATTTTGGACAATTTTTCTATGCAGAACCTGCTAAATATTGAAATCTGTGTTTTCAAGCATTGTATTGTATTTCCTAGACCAATGTGCAGGTTATATCAACACTGGTCTTCTTCATAACATTAGTTTTTATGTTACTTCGTAACTAGGGAACTGACTTCATCAAGATGCATAATTTTTCCCCAAGGTTTAATCCATTACTTTTAACTCTAAAATGTGAATTGGAGAAAGTGAGCGGGATTGGCTAACCTCTTGTGTGTTGGTTTACTCTTCCCTTTATCCAATTATAGAGAATGTGTCCTCGTAGTGTACCGCTTACCCAAAGACTTTAGCCAAATATATATCCCTAGACAGACGGTAGATTTCCTTTGACAGCGTATTGGAAACAATTGACTCCTGCTTATGTTTTTACATGGAGGTTTAGTAAATATATTTTAAAAATATATAAAAAAATATTTTATTCACATGTACCCCTTATTTCCTCTCACGTCTGTTTTGCAGACAATTGTACTTTCTGTGCTTTATGCCTCTGACGAATACATGTTTTTTTATTTGCCAGGGATTGCCGTGTGCAACGTTCCCTCATCTTCAGTGGAGGAAACAGCCGATTCAACGCTCTGCCACATCTTGAACCTGTACCGGCGTGTTACATGGCTGCATCAAGCTATGCGAGAGGGGAACAGAGCGTCCAGCGTGGAACAAATCCGAGAAGTTGCAGGGGGGGCTGCCAGGATCAGAGGGGAGACGCTGGGCATCATTGGACTTGGTAAAGCGGCTTCTGATTCTGTTGCCATTCTAGCGTATCCCCTTTAACCACTACAGTTAAATGTCTTTGCACCCCTTGTTTTCAGGTCGGGTAGGCCAGGCAGTTGCTCTGCGTGCGAAGACTTTTGGCTTCACGGTCATCTTTTATGACCCTTACTTACCGGATGGGGTTGAACGCTCACTGGGTTTGCAGAGGATTGGAACTCTTCAGGAGCTTCTGATGCACAGCGATTGTATCACGCTGCACTGCAGTCTAAACGAGCACAACCATCATCTCATCAATGACTTCACTATAAAACAGGTCAGCATCACCCACATGTTAGTTGCTACAAGCCATAGCAGTGAAAGGATGTCTTGGTAATGTTTTTAGACCATTAAATGCTGCATAATTGTTTAGATTTTTTTTTAAAGGCTCAGAGACAGTCACAAGTATTACTTAAATATTCAGTAACAATATTGTCTACTGTGTACCTCCTTTATTAAAAGGATCAAAATTGATGGTAATTTATAAATGCCAAAATATCGTTTTCAGTAGCCACAGGATAGTGTTTTTCTCGAGCACTGCTTGTTTGGCTAGTAGAAAACAAAATAGTCCCACTCTCTTAATAAATTAAGCATTATGGGGTCTCTTCACAAATGGCCAGGTTGGCCCAAAAATAGTCCCTCAAACACAATGGGACAATGTTTGTGTGTTTCATTGTGGATTTGACCAAATGTTGCCTAAGTCGAGTCTGTGCAGCTTTTGCTATTTGGTGTGATGAAGCCCTGTTAACTTTTGGTGTGCCACAGCCTTTCCAGCTCTGGTTAAATGTTTCAAAAGAGTATATGCTTCAATTCCAGATGCGTCAGGGATGCTTCTTGGTAAACACTGCTCGCGGAGGCCTTGTGGATGAGAAGGCACTGGCTCAGGCTTTAAAAGATGGCAGAATTCGCGGTGCTGCTTTAGATGTTCATGAATCCGAACCTTTTAGGTATTCAGTCTCCCCGTATATCAATTAGCCCACCATATGGGATTTTGCTTAACCTACCATGTTTGTATTTTGTTGATATGTTTGTTTCTCGTCCCTATCAGTTTTTCTCAGGGACCTTTAAAAGATGCTCCCAACCTGATCTGCACCCCACACACTGCTTGGTACAGTGAACATGCTTCAATTGAGGCAAGAGAAGAGGCAGCTAAAGAAATTCGTCGAGCCATTGCAGGTAAAATGAGTACTAATGGTGTGTGTATGGAATTAAACATTTAGGACAGTCCCACGTCACAGAATTATCTTTGTCTCCACAGGCCCAATCCCTGATGCGTTGCGGAACTGTGTAAATAAGGAATATTTGTTAGCAGCTGTACAGTGGTCAGGAATTGAGCCAGCTGCTGTCCATCCAGAACTCAATGGGGCACCAGGATATAGGTAGTTAAATATTTTATCTTTCTCTCCCCCCCCCTGACAAACCAAAGAAACAGGCATTAATCCAAGGGTTTTTGACACAAGAAAACCCAAATATCCAAACATGAAGGCAAATACCAGAAAGCACTATAGGTTTATTTGCATAAACTGTTCAAAACAGGCAAACAAATAGTATACATTTCTGAAAAGCAGATCAGAGGGTGGCTGAATAACAGCAACATCGTGTTCTGGGGCAACATCGTGGGTTGCCAAATGGAAATGTCTTGGTCGGGGGGTCCCTATGCACTTTCGAAACGTTAACCATTTAAAGATGTGCTGTTCCAAGCCACATGATGGCATGGAACACCACTTAGGGAGATGAAGGGGTTAACGTTTGTTACCCACAAATGTGAATGTTTAGATTAAAAAAAATTGTCTGTCTACCAGAATATGTGATGGTACACAAGAACTGAACTTTCTATATGAATTATGTGATGGCCCTTACACCTTTTCAGTAAATCCTTGCCCCATATTGCCCAGACGCCAGGTTCGCACATGATCCAAGTACCAAACGTTTTTCTTTTTCCTTTGGTCCAGTGAGGCTTGTGGAACTGATTCTTTTAGTGAACAACTTCAATAGACTGCATTTTTTTCCCAGTCATAGCATTTGAAGTTATATACAGCTGTAGTGTACTAAATTCTGCCTTTCACTGCTTTCACTGTGCTGTCCTCATAGGTGACATCTTGAAAGTGTGTCGCAGCTTCCTGTGGTATCAGCCGCGCTGTCCCAATGGTGTTATTTGCCCCCTGCAACACAATGCCAATTACAGGTGTCATTTAATATTAACCTTTGCATGTCCTTATCCACTGTGTTTCAGGTTTCCCTCTGGAGTTGTTGGAGTAGCTGCCCCAGGACATCCTTCTGCAGTGGAAGGGCTGGTGGCCTCGTCGCATCCCTTAATCCCCACCGTGTCTCACACCCCATCCCCTGGACAGACCAGTAAACCAGACCCAGACAGAGAGATTCCTACTGACCAGTAGCAACATGGTGTCCTATTTTGCCTTCCTATATATATATATATATATTTTTTTGTTTCGTTTTGATTTCCTTTTTATTTTAACCACCACAATATTTGTTATGTATCTCCCCCTCTTCACGTTGGTTGTGGGGGGGGAGAGAAGCAGGAATCTCCAGGTCTTTCAGCCGCTAAACCCACGTGAAGAATGATACGAGGCTGCAAACCCTGAGGTGTATCATCTCTCCTCACAGCAGAAAGGATGATCATATTATTGTCTGGAAACATTTAAATATTGCCTTTCAGCAGATATATTTTTTAATCAATTTTTAGTTTTACGTGTAATACAATACGGGTGGGTTATCCTTCTGTGTGCTGGGCAGGCTCATCTCTCCTGTTTTCGCTAGCGCGTCACGTGCCCAGTTGTCTCAGGGAGCGGAGGCATCACCAAACCTTAGCAGTAGCATCTGATGGATTGTGTACATTAACCCCTGGCCTTCCCGGTAGAGAAGGGAAACAAAAACTATAGATTATTTTGAAGTCCACTATATGAAACGTTCTAGGGGGTCTAGAAAGCAAATAAAGCGATTGAGTCGAAATTGTCTTTGGGATCGTTTTATTGGTTAAAAAGAGAACCAAACTAAATTCTTGTTTTCTGAACAGAGTTTGGACATGAGATCAAGCAGTCCAACGCAGATTTCCTTCCTCGGGTTTTGCTACAATAAGAGTCTGTGTTCTGTTTTAGGGAGTACGCTTTTGTACCCTGTTGTCCAAGGCAATAAATGCTTAGTTGGGCATTGATATCCGATTGATTTATCAGAGTTCATGGCTTTGTGTATATTTTTCCTCACGCTAATCCCTCCAGGCATTTCTTTTTCTAAATGTGTTATGTTTACACTGCCATTTTTAACTTTTTTTTATGGAATGGGATTCCATGATGTCTCCCAAACTAATTTCATGGGCATAATACAGGAGTTATCATTGCTGTATTAAAGTAGTGTTAAAGGCTCACCAATCAGCTGGATTTATTATTATATGGGCCTCATTCACCAAGCTCTACCTTTTTTTAGTGTATTAATATGCATGTAGGTTGATGAAAGGTCGTGCGTTTTCCTTTTATCTCATAATTCAACAGAGAATCGGAACTTGACACGGCACAGTCTTGGTAAAAAAAAAAAAAAAAAGAGAGAGAAAAAAACCTCTAAAATGTATTAGATGAGCAACATACCTTTCAATAAAACAGTCAATGTAATAAGATTCTAAAGTAAACCTCGGTCTTGTTTTGGTAGTTAAGTAATGTGGTTTCCCTAACACTCTGAGCTAAATTAAATTCTTCGGGGTGGGTAGCAACTCATTAATAAAAAAATAAATAAAATGGTAGTGCCAGCATTCCTAGCACCGCTTTGCAAAATGTACAATTGAGGATCACATAAAAGGCTATATATATAGTTATATATATATATAGTATATATATATATATAGCTACAGCTTAACAGTTGTCAACGTTTTTGTTTATTTTCGTTGCATTTGGAAAGTAAATTTCATAAATATTGAACGCCTAAAGGGTTTACAACCCCTTTGATCTAGGCTATCACCCTCTCGCTTCCTAAGCGTATTGTTAAATCCACTTCTGATGTTTTCTGAACCATTGCAAATAGTATATTAAATGAAGAAGCTTTGGATTTTAAATAAACCAGTTGATAGGGAAAGGCCGCCAGTCAGACAAGATAAATCATGGAATACGTAATAAAATGAAAGGCATTAACTAGTTTGTGCATTCATACTGAATTATAAAAACCGTGCCCATCTATTTATCTCGGCATTGGTTTGAAATGTTAGAAAACTGAAATCTGTGACGTGTAATATTTGCCTGCGGTATCTGGCTTAGTGCTAAAATAATATAACGTGTCTGTATCTTGACAACTTTTGTCAACTTTTAGTTGACATTGTACAATTTGAAAGCAGCCAATCTGTGTGACCAACATGGCCAGCAAGTGTAGCTTGATGTACATGTTAACATACGTGGTGGTTGAGTACAGCCGCTAAATAGCTACTGCAAACCCTGCATTGGAACGTATTCTGGATAACTGATATTTAATCGGGAGTATTTAAGTGCCCCTTGTCATTAACAAAAAGATGTTTATAAAAGGGGACACAAAAACATATATGCATTGTGCAAAAGAGTTGCAAGCAACTTAGTTAAAATGACAAAGGAGGTATTGGGGTTGTTTCATCAGTCCCTGCTGTGTCATTCATCATCATTTTATATATGTGCTATACAATGCATATGTGTGTTTATGCTGGATCTACCTTGGTAGCCCCATTAGACAGTGCTCCTTGCCACCCCTGGCTTATGTTATAAGTTACTTTTGATGTGCGCTTTCCCAAAAAAAATCTGTAGTTCAAATCCAGCTTATGAATGTGACTGGCAATTCCAACTAAAGCTATGTTTTCTAGATGAATTTTTGAAACAAACTGTATAAATTCACTTTTTTAGCTTTTGTTATAGGGCAAAGGGCAGCATTGTGTGTACCTACTTTTTTTCTTGACATTTCTTGCTGCTACAAGTTAGAAGTTGTGCTGCTCGTTCTTTTCCCGTGAAGAGCTGGAGTCTTTCTAGTCCCAACGCACTGGCCAAGTTCTTGACAAAAGATAAGAGGTCTCTTAGAATTTCTTCTCTGACCCCGCCGGTTCATTTCTATGCGTTGCAAAGCGGGACCTCTGGCTCTACTGGATGCAAGAAAAGGCAGCACTGAATAGCTTTTTAAAGTACCGTAGCAAGAACTGTCATAAATGGTATGTTCACATAACGTGGGCAGTTATAGAAGCATATATCGTTACCTTTTTAAGGGAAGTAGCGTCTTCAATTATGGCCACTCTTGCGTTTCTTTATTCAAGCGATCCATGTTGCTGCCTGGTACAATGCAACTTATTGATTGGTTACTGATGTCGGTGTGATGCAAAAATATGCATATAAAATACTAAAAACAGGAATACATATTTTTGTTAAAGAAAATGGACTTCATTTTTTTGTGACTGACCCTGGACTGTGAAATGTTATGCAGTGATTAATTCTGTCCCTAGTGCTCCATTGTTTATTTCTTGTTTTGCATCCATTCTTTTTTATGCTTTCCTATTTTGTAATCTTAGAATCAGCTTAAAGAGTATTAATTTATATAATTCAAATGTATCCTTTTTAGCACCTAGTGATTTTTCTACAATTAAATGATTGCAAAATGATTGTGATTCCGGGTGCTGTCATTTAAGAGAGATTTCTTGACTGTGGAGAATTATAAAGAAATGTTTTTGTCTTGGATTCCATTTGGCGGTTATTCCTTGTCCAGTTTTCTGTGGTATGTTTAGAACTCTGATTTAGCGTCTACTATGAGTCCACCATTTTTATGTGCTCTACGTAACCAGTGTACAGATCGTATATGGCTTGCATTTTTTAACTCTTTACGTGCTGTATGTTTTATTTTGCATATTTCCAGGACTCTCTTGCCTTAAGTTAGGGCTAGCCAGCTCTTCCCCCCTCTTATTGCAGAGCAGCAGCTCCCATAATCCTCAGGCAGCCCCAGTTATTTTTTTCTGATAAACCGCACTGATCTCTTTCCTAAGAAGAGGTTGGATTATCCTAAGGGGTTTACCCCCCCCCCCCCATATGTCCTTTACAAACCTCCCAACTCATATATATATATATATATATATATATGTCAGATTGGGAGGGAGAGCGAACATGTACTGGTAGCCACTCGGTATCAATATGCACTGAAGCAAGCCGCTCATTTAAATGCACGACGTTCCGTTGTGATGGAATGAATGGATGGCAAAAATCATGATGGCGTAGAGTGTCTCTATGGATGCGAAGGTTAAACAATGAGAAACTAAACTAGGCGGCTCTGTTTGATTGCGAGTGGTCTTTCCTTGGCCAGTGACGCATGACCCAGCACCCCTCCTTGGAAACTGTAGTCCATGTAACTAACTATAGTGCAAGCAGTTGGGCAAGTGGTTTACTTTTTTATATAGCGTATGACACACAAAACTGTTTGCCAAATTGGCAGATCTGGGGTGTGTTTTTCCTTCATTTTTATTTACGAATATTTTTTTTTTATTAAGGAAACATGTAATTATGGGCCAATCATTTGGGTTTTTAATTTTTTTTGAAATGTGTCCAAAATAAAATGTTAAGATTGCGGGTATTTTCTCATTTCTGGAGGTTTATGGAACAGTTTCTAAGCTATTCTAGCGCCGCGGAGGGTTCGGGGTCCTATGAAAGCCAACAGGTGAGCGTAGCTTGGTAGGCAGCATGTAGTGACCTCTTTACTGGGATGTCTTGGAGGCAAAACACCAAAAGTCTTAATGGTTTTTGAATAAACAGCAACCCAGCACACAGAACAAAATCTCCACATCTGGTGAAATGACATTTTATCTGCTCTCCTTTAAAAGGAGCCTTATTTTATACTGTTTAAAATTGAATAAAAAAATGCTTCATAAATAAGCTCAACGCGAGACTTCTCCACACCTCGAGATGATGCACGCATAGCGGGTTTTCTTTTTTTTTTTTTTGTTTTTTTGTTTTGTTGGTTTATTATTTCAGAAACCATTTCAGCAGGTGACTGGCATTTGGAAATTCTGTTGATTGCAAATTAATTTCAGCAGCGGTGGGGGAGACTCGTGATTTATTAATATGGTCTGTAACAAATGTCTGGGAAGGTTCATGCGGGATTCCGTTGCCTATAGAATCTCTGCGTTATTTCCATTCTGCACCTCTTCCGTGTTGCACTGGATAGCTGGGGTGTTAATTATTCCTAAAGCAGGCGTCTCCCAGTGGTTGGGGTCGTATCTGGTGTATTTTTATTTTTTTTACTGTCATCGGCCGTGTCCCCAATGTGCATGGAGAGGGTAGTAGAGAGTATATTTCCCTGTACAGTGACCCCACATCTGCAACGGGTGATCTCGTATTAACCCTGCATGGACTGAGCTGACCCTGTGTCCTAAAGGTGCAGTGTTGTGTGGTCGATCTTGTGTTGGTTTGTTACAGGTTATATGCACAGCTGACCAGCTTTTTATAAATTACTCGGAGTGTCAGAAATATATTTTTGTAGACAATGAACAATATGCCTTTTTCAGCTGGATAGCTAAAACTGTGAAACATTGAAAAAGCTGTCTGTTAACAAGTGTTCTGTTTTTTGTTTTGTTTTTTTTCCCTTTTTGTCTAACTGCAAAAACTTTAATTTTTTTTTCACTTGTAGTACTTAGAAAATGATTTTGTTAGAGGATAGTTTTGTCTCCTAATCATTTCTCTAATATTTTAATAAAGTCCTACAACCAATGTTCTGCATTTTGTCTGTCCTCATTAAAGGGATGGTTTCTCCCCGGTCGGCGAAAGTGTTTGCATCCTCGCTACCCATCTTTAGGTAAATGAGCAGGTTCGCTGTGCTTGTTAACCCTTAAACAGCTGTTAATTAGTCTCGTGGTAGCATGGTCATCGGCTGTTAACCGGGCATGCTCATTGTACACGAGCCTGCTAGAAAAAGATGGAGCCAAGTAATATTTCATTTCACAAAGCTGGTAGAACCTAAGGGGGCTTATTAAATATATATATATATATATACACACTCCTTTAAGGAAGGATGGATTGATGACACATCTACAGATCTTATCAAGTGTTTAGAAAAAACCATACCAGTAATATAACAAGTTAAATGCAGGCAGACTTCCATAGAACTTAGAATATTTTAAGAAGACTCCTTGGGCTGGAAACCAGGATGCTTAAAACATAGGGTATGGATCTAGTACTGAGTCGCAGAGTGCCTGTCAAGCTGTACAATAGTATTTAACACTATAAGAGTTTTTTAAAGCATTTGAAATAATAAAATACAATTTCTGCAATAACTGGCTTCCAAATAATTTTTATATGCCACTATATTACTGGGCCATTTGGACCAAACGCTACATGCCCTCCACTGTAAACATGAATGGGGCTATGAGTGTGATGTTATGACACATGGTCAGCGCAAAAAAAGTTTGAAGAACACTGACCTGAAGGATGCTGATCTTTTCATATCAAGCTCATAGGGCCTGTCAGCTAAATTGACCAGCACAAAAAAACCCTCAGGCAGTCTTAAAGGTGGTAGAAGTAAGCATTGCTTTCCTCCTCAACTAGACATTGTTATACAGACCACCTTTTACGTTCCCAAATCACTCCAATGGAGCAATTATTTAGTACAATATGAGTTCGGGTTGATCTGGGTATGCAGTTAGCATTGTCAGATTGTGGTGGATGTGTAATACCTTTTTCCCACCTTTTGACGAAGGTCCCTGCTCCCATAAAGTAAAATAGTCTCTTATTTGTAAACCATTATGCTAATAAAAAGCTGTATGCCATTTTTATAAATGACTGTAGTTAAACTAAAAGCTGTGTTGGTGGCGCCCCTTTAGGGGACTGGATGGATCCCTTATAACACAGAAAATAGTTGAATGCCTGTGTAATTCTTGACACCAGAATTACTTGGCCATTAGGATTTGTAAAGCTTCATTTTGATAAATAAGGCACTTTGTCCAGCTAAACCCCCTTACTAAATGATTAGGGGTTTAAATCAATTGTTAAAGTCGATACTTAAAATAGTCTTGTAGGATTGGTAGGTGTGGTGTAGCCAAGAATTTTCATTGGCTATAAAATAACAAAGGGCTCGATGTTCCAGGAAGCATGCGTCTAGAGCGGTGTAAAGAGAAGTCCTGGAGCCTTGCATTTAATAATCTCATATAATTATGATGTAAGATACCATAGAATAGTTACATCTTATGTAACGTATGAGACAAGAACTATTTCCACTTCTTCATAAAGGAAAAGTGAGGCAAAACCATGCCTTTGATTCTCCCCAAAGTTCAACATATTAACTTTGGAAACGCAACCAACAGCAATATTGCTTGACTCGTAAAGAAACCTTGGTATTTCAGCCTATATTGGATCATTCCAAAGAAGGGATTTCTATGGGGTTGTAAGATAAACCCCAAATTGTCATGTGTAGTATTCAATCATTTCTGTTAAATGTTGGTGTTTGGTATGCATCATTATTTGTCTTTCTACTCCTTTCCAACCAAGTGTCCCAATTGAAGGTTTGTCAACAAATCTTAGAGGAACAGTCAACATCACAATATCTTTCACATAATTACATTTGTTAAAACTAACTGTAGCTAGTGGCAAATCTGCCATTTCCGGTAGTCCTGTCTCTTTCCCACACCTTCAAAGAGTCCTCCCAACCAGATCTCCTCAGAGAGGTGGGGGTTTAAAAGAGAAAAAAACGATGAATAATCTGGAAATCCTGTGAACATGATGTTAAACAAATATACATGGGAACTTTCACCATCAGATATCTCGACAAGTACGGTATTTCTTGTTCTGGAGTTACTGTAAAGTAGCCAAACTAACGCATTATCTGATTTCCCGTCCTAACGTTCTCCATGCCACCAATACAAAGGCTGCCTGAATTAATCTAAAGCAATTAGCAAATTAACAACATGGGCGTAGATCCCGAGAAAACCGGTCCCATGGCAATAACGTAACGTGCAGTACAGTTTGGCTTTATTTTTGTTGGATAAATCATGACACGGTGTAATATGTCATGTGTTGTTCAACTGAGGTTGTATTTACCTGATTTTAGACCTGCTAAGGAACAGATTTTTATCACTTTATGATATGTAAAACCACAGAATTCAAAGAGTTTGTACTTTCCTTTTCATGTGATTGTATGTTTCTAATTTATAGATTGCTTATTGTTATCTTTAAAAAAACATTATAGGGCTTTATTTAGCACTGGAATGTGTACAATTGAGTGGCTGTTAACAAACGTCTTACCATTAAGCTCTAAAACAGAAATCTGGACCTTATGTACCTTGGTTGACCACGTCAGCCATTTTCTCCAGTACTGCCTTGCATTATGTGGGATGAATACATTCACAAGTTAATTCAAGTGAATGTGTGTGTTAGAGTGTGTGTGTGTGTGTGTGTGTGTGTTAGAGTGTGTATCATGAGTTATTTGCACATACTATTGCACTATGTGGTCAACATGTGGTGCAATATGTTGTGATAAGGGGTGAAATGACGATGGTTGGGGGTATGACGATGGTGATTAAGGATTGGAATGAAGTATGATGTGGGTGGGTATGATGATGATACTTATACATGTATTAATACATACACATGCACCCACTCTTACCCATACATACATACACACACACACAACCCCACTCTAACACCATACACTTACATGTCCATACACACCCACTGACTCTTAACACCATACTCACAACCTCACTCTCTTCTCCATGCAGCTCACATACTTCCCCCTCCTTCTTACATTTAGCTCTCGTTTTTTTAGGAGAGGTTCAGGTTTAATTGCATTGTTTATTAGCTACTGTAAAAGTAATCTCTGTATTTAAAAGAACTCTTTTTTAAATTGTTTACATTTGTATTTTTTCTCATTATAAGAACTTCAACAGTGCTCTCCCGGATGGCCCCGCCCTGCCCATTGCATGATGTCATGTGCCACAGTGATAATATGAACTATTTATTTTCATATGTATCATTTATGACTAATGTGTTCTCCAAACCTAGTTTATAAATGAACAAAAAATATTGTGCTGGGTGCCCAACAACGGCACCATGAAATATGGGGCTGGTAATTATTTAAAGGGCTGGTTTTTATTCCAAGTCCGCCCCTGAGCATCTTACATGAGTTGGTAAGGAACTTGTTAAATGTCAGTGTGTCCTGGAAAAATGGCAGGTCTGTACAAGATGTCGAAAAACTAGCTTGCTAACGTGAACCCATTTTTCACAAAGTATATTGTCTCCAGGAGCAATATCTAGAATGGAAGACTGTGACATTGGGGCCCATATTCCAAGTCTATGAATCATCTGTTGTAGTTTCACCTTTACTGTACATTATGAAGGTCCGTTATTGGGTCTAATTGCAGGAATGTAACTTTTTCATATATATTTCCCGACCAGAAAGGGAAACTGTGGCCAGAAGGAATAACGGAAAGGAACGTCTTTAAAGAAAGAAAGACCTAATTACACCAAGTTCGACTTTTATACCTACCTTCCCTGCTTTTGATCTAAAAGTAGGCCAAAATACCCAAAAATAACTCTTTCTTGACTCCAAAAGGCAACTGGATTTCTCTTTGAACCAAGAAGTTCAAGATATTAATCTTTATTGAATAATTTATAGTGGTATGCTGTTTTTTTATGCAAATATTCAGCCCCCTTTTCAAGGCACCCGTTATATTTGATAGCACCACTTCTCTTGATAGTGAATTCCATACCTTTATTGCACTTACTGTAAAGAATCCATCCTTACTGAAATACCTACTCTTCCAGTCTGAGGATGACAATACCGACTACAAACCACCTTTTTACGGATATCATAGATTTTACTTCTTTTTCCGGATGTGTGCCTTCCTAACGCATACCTGCAGGAGAACTGTGCTACATCCAGGTCCTGATGTCCGGACTGATCCCACCATCGTAATATGTCTGCATATTCCTAATATGAATAACAACATTAAATGTATGGGAATAATTTGTCAGATCTAGACAGGGAATTGTTAGAATGAGTGGATCAGTAGAGTTGGGCATTAAAATGTACTTTTATAGTCAAAATTGGTCCTACTAGTTGAAATAGGACACTTCATGAACCTTTTAGTGCTGGTATCAGTACTAGACATAGTTCCTTGAATGTATTAATATAATTATTTTGGGCCATTTTTTCCCATCCAGCAGTTTCAGAAGCTCCAAACCATTAATGATTAATAATATATTGGTAAACAAGATCCCACCAACTTCACCAGACAACTTGAAACAATCCCACCTCTTCCTCTAGAAACCAGAGACAATGCACCTCATTGGACTAGTGCTCATTGTCTTATTATAATCCCACCCCCTGTGCCGCGTACTCCACACCGCTGGGGGCGCTGTAACAGATGAAAGTTGCTCTACTTCGCACCGCGCGGGGCGCTGTAGCACATAGCCTCTAGCCCCTCCAACCGGAAAGGGGGCCTCGAAACCAACGGAATGTGCGCTGCACTCCACAACGCGCGGGGCACTGTGGATCCACTGTCCTGTCATTCTCCTCCTGACCGAACGGGGCGCTGTCGGCTCTTCGCGCTGAGCTCCCGGCCACACGGAGGCGTTGTGTAACGCGTTGTCCCCGCGGGTGCTGCAGAGGTTTCCCTGTCGCTCTCTGTACGGCCGCCCATTACGCGCCCTCACAGTCGGCTCGGAGTTCCGGGCATCCCGCAGCACTTTTTACATGGCGGCCACCGTGTCTCCGGTGGGGAAGCGGCTGCGTCTCCTTTTTGATGAGACGGCCTCCGGGCGGGAGGAATCCACCGACCCATCAACACCGCTGGGGAAGCGGGCCTGGCAGGGCGGAACCGTGCGGGGCCTAAAGGGAGCAGTGCCCGAGGAGCTGGCGGTAAGTTACTGGATATGAAATGGAGGGCCGAGGCATCCAGCGATCTGTCCCACCATCGTAGAGCCGCCTTCTTGTTGACTTCCTTTATACTCGGGCCTGGCCGAGCTGCCCCAGCCGGGCCTATTGAGTGTGTGTTTATCCCCTCATGCCCCCCTGGGCCTTGTTTACCTGCGTGAGGGGAAACTCCCCATAAACAGCAGCAGCGGCGCTGCCCACCCTCGCTCACCGTGCACTAACTCGTCTATGTAAACACGTATTATACGGCAGCCCGATGAGTAACGAACCGCGTCTCTGCTCAAAACAGGCACTGCTTTACCGCTACATTTTAGGAAACAAAATGGAGCTGTGCGCTCGCAGCAGTCCGGGCCTGGCACTCTATTCACACACGCACGCCTATATATATATATATATCTGCATGTTTTCCGTTAATCGCCAGCGAGATCGGAGCGTATTATCGCGCCTGCAGCTGCTGCATGGGCTGTGTTTCTGGCTGTCAGGGAGACACTTAGACACGTGAGCTCGCTCGCTATAGGAGTGATCGTCTTCTGTGTAAATAAACATACAGCGCTTCGCCGGGATCGCGTGGAGGCTTCGGCTTCTGTTCTCTGCCGATCGGTGCAAGCCGGGATCCAATATTTCCCGTAAACTTTTTGTTATTGTCAGTGATACCCACTCCGTTCCTGAATCATGGAAGCTGGATTAAAAAAATGTGTGCGTATATGTATGTATAGATATATTTGTTTGTATAGATATATTTGTTTGTATAGATATATTTGTATGTATAGATATATGTATGTATAGATATATTTGTATGTATAGATATATGTATGTATAGATATATTTGTATGTATAGATATATGTATGTATAGATATATATGTATGTATAGATATATATGTATGTATTTGTATAGATATATATATGTATGTATAGATATATATGTATGTATAGATATATATGTATGTATAGATATATTTGTATGTATATATATATGTATGTATAGATATATTTCTATGTTTATTCTGAAATGTAACTGATCATTTAGCATTGAGAATTAAAGTAGTTTTTATGTGGATTTTTTCCCCTGCAGCCACTTTTAGCATTTATCAGCCAGTGATGGGATCGTGTTTGGTTTTTTTTCGTCTCAAATGTATAACATTACTAATCTCATATGTCAGTATAGTGCCGAATCTCACATATTTTACCTTTTTTTTGTTTGTTTGTTTTTTTTGTTTGTTTACGGACAGATGGTGCATGTTATTTGCAAGTATAAAAGCTCATTGTCTGTACGCAAAGTCTTCAGGTTTTAAATTAAAAATCTATGTTATACCTGAGATTGTAACGTTCTATCACAATAGGGAGAATACAAAATAACCCAAAACATTAAAATTGACAGTTTTATTCGTTGGTGGAGCGGGAGTCTGATAAATGCCTCCATGCATATGCTCTGGGGGGAGAGAAAATCATCATTACATTCATTACATACATTAAAGTGCATATGATGGCTGGGCTGTACCGTTTGGCTTTAACTTTTACTTTTAGCCACTTTCCAGGGACTTTTTGTGTTGTACATGATATATACTTATTTAAGTGAAAAGTGCACAATCCAATTCCTTTTTTGTGACAAAAACCTGACCGCTATTTATACAAAACAAGCAACTGAAGTGCCAGTATAACATCCCCAACAGATGTTTATTTAAAGGGCTGGTTACATTTGTTACAAATGAAATGTTACTTGTTGCTGTACCTTGGTATATATTAGGACCGTTTTTATGTTGTCTGCTTGAACGATGTTTGAGTGGCTTCTTGTTAGTATTTTATTAATGCCTTGCCATAAAAAAAGCTCCACGGGCAAATGGTTAGGATACGCTGGAGCGACGTGACTTTGCCAGATATTTGCCCCTAGGGGGTGGGCTACTTGTCTGCCATAACTATAGTAGTGATGCAAAACTCCTTTGTCGCGCTTTGATTTTATTTAAAGAGTTAATGAATTATCTGATGCATTAACCAGGGTTCTTAACATTACCTGAGGAGATCATAAAGCAGGTGACTGCAATGGAACCGTTTATGGATGGCAGCAATTGGGTGACAAAACAGGCTATAGATGTATTAGGTTCATTGTTGCTAGGGGGCATGCCATGGTTCCTGGTAAGGGGGGCAAATAATGGATTAAGTATATTCTCTTTTGGTCTTGTAATAAACTCTGTATTCACCTCCAAATCCTCGCAAAACCATCTTTTCTAGTGTTGGACGTCCTACATAGAGCTCAGTCAGGTATAATGGCAGTTGCTGTCCATCTAGTGGGGTGATGGTGGTGGAGCTGCGTACACGCGGTAGTGGCTGTTCAACACTTTAATAAGATATAAATAAAAAAATATTCAATTTATAATGTTCGAGAAATTATGGAAAATTGCAACCGGGTTAATTTACTAAGAGGTGGTCTGTATTTGTGGGCGTTTCAGCTCCTTCACTTCACTATTCTTTAAGAAGGGCCAACACAGGCAGCGTTCTCCAGTTAGAAACTCTGAGCTGACCTGCATAATTTAATAGCAGAGACGGCCGACAATCTCATCTCACATTGTTATGAAGAGCCAACTTGAGTGACCTTTTGCTTCAGGAAGAGCTTGGCTGTATAATAATATAGTTAGTCTCCTTACGCATTGTATTGTGCCTTATTGGGCCTGCTCAGCCCTTCGCACTGGAGAAACTTGACCCTTCATAATCCATAGTGAAATGATGGCGTTAAAACCTCAGTTGTTCAATAAGATCCCCGCTTACTCCTACCTAAAGTACTGGCTTCCCTTGTCGCTTCCGCATCTGTGTGAATCTCCTTGGCGATGGTTTTCGCAGAAATTGTGAAATGCTTTGTTCCGTTCTTTCAGGTGTATGTGGAGTTTGATGAAAAAAGCTATAGACCGCACTCATGGGTGCAGGTTCATGGAGAAGATGTCTTGGTGATCCTACTGGAAGGGCCATTAGTTTGGTCACCGAGAAAAGATCCAATCCTAATCCAGGGGGGTGCTGTTTGCCCCACCCATTGGCCGGCTTTAGTAAGTAGCTTTTAGAATCATCTCTTTTACCAGCCCACCTTGTAGCCCACACTGGAACTCGGGTACACCTCCTGTTCCTTGCCAGATGTACACAAAACACATCTGCATTTATCTCACAGTGCAGAGATAAACCTGGGACCTGTTCATAGGACCAGAAGTTAACCCCTTAGTCACTGGGATAAACTGTTCTTTCCCATCTCCTGCTCACATAGAATCCATCTTTCACTGTGTCACACAATATATGTTTGAGTTTTAAACCCATACACAACAATTGCACAATCGCAAACCATACACAACATTTGAATCTGTGATGTGATTGCTATATCCTGATAACCTGTCTCTTTACAGACCTTCACACCTCTGGTGGATAAGTTAGGCTTAGGATCCTTGGTTCCCATAGAGTTTCTTTTGGAAGGAACAATGCATTTCCTGCCAGATGCCAGCAGCTTGCGTCTTTATCAGGTATGTACCAAAAAAGAAAGTGATGAAGACCAGTGACAAAAGGGATATTCAGGGGAAAAAGGAATTAGTAGCAATACTTCCCTTCTTTTTGTTAACCGGATACCCAGCTGCAGCCCGCAAAAAACACTCTCCAGGTGTTTGAGATATGCAAAAAGACCACTGGGGGGCGCTCGTGTATACCGGTAAAAAATAAAACATTGTGAGTGCATACAATAGACGTACGGTTTAATTGTATGCATATACTATTACACTATTAGTGTTTTCTTGTTTTATTTTTTACCCGTATACACGAGCGCCCTCCAGTGGTCTTTATCAGGTATGGAAGCGGTATGAATTGGCAGGAGAAGACGATTCTAGCTTAAGTCCCTTGCCTACTTAGCAATATAATCAATATTGTTTTCCCTTTCAGCAAATGGGAGTAGATAGTCATAAACTGGTTTTGAAGGAACAGCCGTTATTGAAGGATGCGGTAACTACTGTCATCAACTCAAGAAAAATCCAGGACATCATTCTGAGAGGTACATCTGCAGTGTAACTAAATCAAGCCTGTTTACCAAGATTTCAGATTCTATATGATGGTTACTTTTCTGGGCATTTACCAAAATTGCATCAGGAGGCACACTGTACCCAATAGGGACACAATTAGCATTTCATTTTGCGTTGTAGCAATTTTAGGAATTAATAGATTGAAATTGTATATTGTCAGGTATTTAAACCATATAGGGCATCTAACTCTGAATACTTATATAGTTATTACCAATGTCTGCACTTTCTACCAAAATAGATAAAGTTGACGCTTCATTATATGCTGTCAACAGACATTGGCTGTGTAAGAAGTGATTCTAGTGCAAAGATATCACCATAGCAGCTAATACAGTAGTGAAATTGGCAGGGATATTCCATTGGTGGCTATAAGACAATGTAGAAAACATTACACCAGGGTCATTTAATTTTTTTATTATACATATGCAAAAAAATAATTTATGTATAATGTGTGTGGCTCAGTATAGAGTCGTTTGTTCGTAGTCATCCCGCCTCTCTTTGCGGAGAAGATGTTAATTGGTGAAATTATTTGAAATATACTAAAATGCTGGGGGAGAATTGCGAGTCTTTACAAGCAGGCTGCTTATGCGTTGTGTAGAGGTCAACCGCTTGGAATTTGTTTGTTTGTTTGTTTTACTTTTTAGAAACTTGCTCCAACATATTTTTTCTCTATTTCTCTTTTATGGTTTGTAACGCAGTAACTAAGATGAAAATGTTTGGATGCCCTATGGTACCCAAACAATAACTACATGAGCTGTGTTGAAATATTAAAAAATGTATGTATTAAAAATCTGTATGATGATTTTAGTGTTTGCCAAATATCTTTCGGGAGTGCTTTCTCTTTAGGGCGAGAGATACAAATATGCCAAGTTAAGTTTTGTTCATAGATTTTACAACATAACACTATTTAACTACATTGTGTGATTGTTGTAATCATTTTCGTAGGGATTTGTAGCATACAAGGTCAAGAGGTTAAGGTTTTCACACCAGAATCAGAAGAATCCTGGTTTTGTGGCGTTGTGACCCATCAAGATCCCATCAGTCGTATTATTAATGTGACTACAAGTGAGGTATGTATGTCTTTGAGAGAGCAGTCACGTGTATTATTACTCAGTGGCACAAATTAAATCAATATGTTTTCCCATAATCGTTGTGTATGATGTGAGGTCAGGTCATTTCCTAAATATACCTGATGTTATTGATCTGCACTCAGATACCTATACATTGAAACTCAGAAAGCAACTATTTATGTACCTTCATGTAATCGATTGTTTTCTAGAGATTTGTGCTTTTCTCTAATATACACCACACAACTTGGGGTCCTGGACTTTACTACAACTTGATACAAATAGGAATATTTTGTTGTGTGGTTGATTGTGAATGTAAAATATATTCAAGGGTCATAAGTTTATTTCTACTGTTATTTTAGGGCTGTGAGCCAAAGGCGATTGATCCTAGATTGGTACATGTGGTGCTGACTGATGATGCTGCTTTACAGCCCGAGGTAATCATTTCTTCTATGTTATGGATGTAGGTTATATTTTGTAAACAACATTAAAAACAGAAAACCCTTCATATTGTGGCTGCTTCGGGGAGAGCATCTGTGCACATGCCCAAGAATAACATTTCTTCGTCCCCTTAGCTTAAGCAATTTCTTAAAAGTGCTCTGTCCCACCCATGAGGATGTCCCACCCATGAGGATCCCTCCCCCCATCAATCCGTCATGAGCAGCAATTCCCAATCACAAGCCTCTATGTAGATAAATATATAGATATATGAAAGAGATGGTTGAGAACCTTGTTCTGTAGTATGTTTTTCACTGATAATTGTTCTAGCACATTGTGTAGGTACGCAGACATTCATTTACAACTATAGTTGGACTGTTTATCCAGTATCACTTTTAAGGTGTGACAGTTCACAAACCTTTACTGAAACTTTTCAGGAAACTATAGTGAAGGTCAGTAAGACAACAAAAAAGAAGAAAAAAGAAAACACAGATGGAAGGGATAGTCGCAGGAGAAAAATCACTGCAGATGCGGAGTGTGACCTGGCCACAAAAAAGCAAAAAGCAGAAAAGAAGGACGTTGACAGTAACGGAAATGATGGCAATGAAGTGAATAGGAAAGGAAGTGGCACTGGAGAACTTGCGGTGGATGCTCGGGCCAAACAGGTGCTACACTTCGTCCCTCAGATTAATCGCAATATACGCTTTGCGACCTACACCAAAGAAAACGGGCGCACATTAGTTGTCCAAGACCAGCCTGTGAGTGATGGAGCATCTCTAGCTTTTCCGTCTTTCTCTGCAATGGCTGGCAAGACCACCGCAGTTCCCGAAGATGCTGAATCTGGAAGCAAAAATGTTGCGTTGGGTGAACACCCTGCTGAGAGCAAGACGTCGAGCGGAGCCGCCACGGCAATGGTGAGAATCTCTGACACAAGCCTATCCACTGCAGCAGGAGAACAGAAGTTCGCTTGGTCTGTTGGAGAGGTGCGAAGTGCACTCATTGAGTTTCCCATGTAACTTAAATATCAGAAATGTGTTTTGTATACTGCTGTCGGTTATAGTTAATTATTTAGTGAATAAACCCCTTTTGTTACAGAGGCAGTTGCTTAACACTGTATTTTACAAAAAGAATTACAATTATTTGAAAGCATTAGTGCAACATTCAGGGAGTTTTTAACATTTATTTTTTATTGAAATATCATGAAGAAGCAACTATAAAAACATCATTGTTAGCTGCCTCTTGTATAGTTTAATTAGGAAATGGGCTCTCAGTTCAGATTTAGTAACCATCTTGCAACTATTACTTCCATAACAAATTAACAAGACATTTTTATTTACTTTTTAAACATGATTCATTTTAAATTAGCATTCGGCATTTATGTGTATTTCGTTTAAACATGCTATTCTTTGTTAGTTTTTTTAATTAAACAAAAAATAATAAAATAGTGCCTTTTCTGATGATTGTTACGTAGGGGTTATGTTCTTTACTTAATTGTTTGTAAGATCAGTATTGTTAACAAGTATTTAAATCTGTTTCAGAGTCCAAGAAAGCCTCTTCTGTCCCAGAGTGGATTTGGCATGTCTCTTTCTCAATCAACTTTTGGAGAAGATCGCAGCCAGTCCAATGGCTTACTTCCAGAAAACAAATCAGTTGGGTTTCCATTTGGTGCAAGCAGCATCCAGGAGAAACCGAAAGAGACAGATGTTTCCAAAAACCTGTTTTTCCAATGTATGTCACAGAACGTCCCCCCTAGTAACTACTTCAGCGCTATTTCAGAGAGCATTACAGAAGGGTTGTCGAACAGAGACGCGTTGATGCAAAGCAAGGAGGCTCCTTCTTCCAGCCTATGTAAACATAATGCAATGCTTCCTGCAGATAAGGCAAATGCAAAGCTCTCTTTCTCGGAGTCTATGCCGAAACTTACACCTGCATTCCCTGGAAAGGTTTTAACTGCCAGGCCCCCTGAAACTCACGAAAATCTGTTTTTGCAGCCCCCAAAGCTTTCCCGGGAGGAGCCTTCAAATCCTTTCTTGGCTTTTTCAGACAAGAAAGACAGTTCACTGTTTGGTTTTTCATCCCATTCGGTTCAAAGTTCCTTAACCAGTACTCTCCCGTTATCCTCTTGGCAAGAACACAATAAGGCCGAGGGTACTGGTTCTTTGGCTAAAAACAAGCCTTTGTTTATTCCGGTGGAATCTCCAAAAAGGCTACCAATCAGTTCTGGTACATCCATCGGAGATGCTATTCAGACTTCTGCCTTTTTGGGAAATGGACGCTCTAGTTCGCCTGCAAGTAACCTAAATCAGCCTATCGAGATGCCAACGTTATCATCGAGTCCAACAGAGGATAAACCAGCCATTGGATCTAACCAATCAGACAATCCCTTGTTAAGAACCTTTACTGCCCTGTCAAGTAGACTACAGCCTGGTGTCCCCAGCTCCTCAGAATACACCAATGACAATAAAGCCGCTTTTGAGTCTGTCAATCGCTTTACTCTGGATGAGCGAAGTAGAACGTCTAAGCAGGATTCCGATTCTAGTACGAACAGTGATTTAAGTGATCTGAGTGATTCTGAGGAGCAGCTGAATTCGAAAACCGGCTACCGAGGAATCCCAGAACATCTAGTGGGAAGATTGGGGCATAACGGAGAACGTGGTGTAGACTTGTTGTTGGGGAAAGGGAGAGGAAAGCAGGCGGCAAAAGGCAGACCGCGGACAGCCCCATTAAAAGGTAAGGTACACGGAAAGGCATAAGCAAAAGGCTTTTTCTTATTTAACACAACCGCTTATGTTTTAGAAGGCTCCATATATAGTTGTATGGTCATTAATGCTTTATGCTATATACTTGAACTGTGGAATGGTTGAAAGAAAATGAACTTTCCCTCTAAAACATGCTTTGGTTGTGTTGTTAGTTTTCAAGTAAGTCCTTTGCTTTAAAGCATATATGCCATTTTCTTAAATGCCATATTTTACATCCTTTTTGTATTAATGGTGTTTAAAATGAGCAATATATGGTCCAGGAACCCATCATATGTATGTGGTTTATAGAATGGGCCTGACTATTGCCCTTTAGTTGCTCACCCTTAGTTCTGATGTTTCATTACCTGCTGCTGAGCTCTCTATACATTTAGTAATTCTTTTTAATAGCGCGCCTGAGTTTTAATCTTTTTTTAAGCTAACCCAGAGTTCTCAGAGGTACTCTTTCACTTATCCTGTTTCTCTCATCCAGTTGGGCAGTCTATCCTAAAGGACATGAGTAAAGTAAGAAAGCTGAAGCAGTCAGGCGAACCGTTCCTTCAAGATGGATCGTGTATCAACGTTGCACCACATTTACACAAATGTCGAGAGTGCCGGCTGGAACGATACCGCAAATTCAAAGAGCAAGAACAGGATGATTCCACTGTGGCTTGTCGCTTCTTTCACTTCCGCAGGTACAGTCTTAAGAACTTTTTCACGCCTTGCTATTGTTTCCTCTTCTGTCAGTATGGTTCTTTTTAACACAACTTTGTCTTTTGTAGGCTGGTGTTCACTAGAAAAGGTGTTCTGCGTGTTGAAGGCTTCCTGAGTCCCCAGCAAAGTGATCCGGAAGCCATGCGTCTCTGGGTTCCATCCTCTGTCCCTGCTGAAGGCATTGACTTGGAGACTTCGAAGTACATTCTCGCTAACGTTGGAGATCAGTTTTGTCAGTTGGTTATGTCTGAGAAGGAAGCCATGATGATGGTAGAGCCACAACGTAAGCTTCTTTTCAACTTTTTTATATTTACATTGGTTTACGTTGCATTGTTTGTGTGGTGGGGGTTAGTGGGAAATTTTATATCAAAATCATATAAGAATGTATGGTAACTTACAAAGCAGGGCAAGTTGATGAGTATCCATTTTTAAGGCCCTACTTGTCCCAAAAAATATTACTTATGTGTGGGGGGATAAAGGGATATAGAAAGACACACCAAAAAGTCATGGGAATTGCTCTGGTCGTGTATGGGATATGATGGGATGTGTGTTTATAATCTGGATTATTTGAGGGTATGTTTAGGTGTCTAATAGTTTTCTTTTTGTTTTACAGAAAAGGTTGCTTGGAAGAGAGCAGTTAGAGGTGTTAGGGAGATGTGCGACGTGTGTGAAACTACACTCTTTAACATTCACTGGGTTTGCCGCAAATGTGGGTTTGGTGTCTGTCTTGATTGTTATCGACTGCGAAAGAGCCGCCCTCGGAGAGGTAAGAACGTCGGAAGTTTGCTGATCTTAATGAACTGCAGCTGCAGAAATATACTTTTCTATTAAAATGACCCTAAATAAACGTACTTGTTACAAATACGTAATGGGATAAATTGCTCAGTGCCTTTGGTTTATGTTTCAGAGGATGATTCGTGTGATGATGAAGTGTTTGCTTGGCTAAAATGTGCAAAAGGGCAGCCGCATGAACCGGAGAATCTTATGCCAACGCAGATTATCCCTGGCACTGGTAAACTTTTTGATTTAACAGCGCAAACTAGTGCTGGGTTTTCAACTACATTACGTTTATGCGCTTCAAATGTCTTTTACAGCTCTTTACAATATTGGTGACATGGTGCATGCAGCAAGGGGAAAATGGGGAATCAAGGCAAACTGTCCATGTATCAGCAGACACAACAAAGCTGTTTTGAGGCCAGCAGTTACTAATGGAATTTCCCAGGTATGTACATATATAATACATATAATTGCTGCACCAAGAAAACAATTATATACAACTAGTACCTATTCTGTGATTGTTTTTGAATTGTTCATTAGCGTGACTTACATTTCTCCTTAGCTCCCAAGTGTAAATACCCCTGTGTCTACTGCTGAACAGAATATTCCGCTTTCTGGTGAAGTCGGTGAAATCGAGTCTAAACCTGAAGAGACTCTAAAAGCAGAGATTGTAGAAAATTCACCAGACGAGTCTAGAAAACATGAAGCAAATACCCTGCTCTCTAGCAGCACGGACGGTAAAAGCGCTAAACAGCAGTGCCCAGAATCCTCTCCTTCGTCTGCCCTACACTGGCTGGCAGATCTGGCTGCTCAAAAAGCAAAAGAAGAAACAAAAGGTAACCGCGTCTGTCTGCTGCTTCCTGACATTGAATGTTTGTGCTTCTAATTTACATTGTGTTTTAAAAAATTCAAGGGAAACATAATTAATCTGTTGGAGGGTTGGAGCTGTCTAGCCCATAACATTTTCTTATGGCAGCATGGGTTTCTCTGTATGGGGTATCACACAGATCAGCCATAACATTATGACCACTGACAGGTGAAGTGATCAGAGCCTTAAGTGGTCTGGTGCCCCCATCCCCAAAAAAAAGAGAGGGAAAAAAAATCCTCCCCCTCTGCCCCTTGTCACTATCTACCCCCCTCTCCCTGTCCTGACTTACCTTGTTGCCGGAGTCCTGCGGTGGGAGCGGGTGGCGTCCGTCTTCCCGCTTTGCTGCGGTGTACGCTTCACAGCTGAGCGCCAGAATTATTTCAGCATGAAACGCCGGCACCGCAACGGAGTCACGGAGAGTGAGGGTCGCGGAGCGGTTGCTGAAAACCTCACGAGCGACTGCTCCACGCCCCTGCCGTTTTGTTGTTGTTTTAACTTTATTTAACATCCTCCGTGTTAAATAAAGTAAAAAAAAAAAAAACTTTATTTAACATGTAGGCCGCACAGGTCGCACACCCCTAAGGCCGGCCCTGTGCACCGAAATGAAAATTCTGGACCAAAACCGAAATTCAGGATTCACTTGGCTGAAACCGAAAATGACCCCCCTCCTTTAAAAAAAACAAAAACAAAAAAACCCCACACTATTAAAAGTAAGTAACACATCAGCAATCACACTGCTATCATGCCCAGGCAACCAGTACATCCCAGAACCTGTGCATTAGAGGACTGCATTGGGATGCATGTCCTAAAAACATGCGGGTGGTGTTGCGGATGGGCACGGGAGGTCTTGCTGGTGTTGCAGGCGGTCAGGCTCTGTACCTGCGGGTCCTGGTAATCCCTCGCAGTCCTGCAAGGCTGACTTCGCGCTGCTCCCTTACAGTGTCTCTTCTCTTGCTCTGCCCAGGAACACGTCAAAGTACCCCAAGTGTGGCCAAGAAAAATTAGATATGATTGGCCACACTTGGGGTACTTTGACGTTGTGGTGGGCAAAACAATAAATGGCCAAATAATGTGACGGAATCGCCAATAATAATGCATTAGATAGGTGCTTTGAATGGTATTCCCAGTATATGTGCTGTATTCTAAGTGTAACCCGGGGATGTGAATGTGTGTGCCTTTTATTCTATTTGGGTTGTGTTCCCCTTTGATATACGCACATACAAAATATATACAAACATCAGTGACCAAACCAGGGACATAATGGCTACTGGCCCCTTTTGTTTTAAAGTATCAGCCCGTTATATTGTATGTAAGGGTGAAGGGTGTGTGGTCTGTCATTTTTTAGTTGGCACTTTCCCTGCCGACCTTTTTTAATAGCAATTGCATTATGTTCCCTTTACATTGTTTGCTTTGATGGCTTCCTTACACTCTAGGCAACTTCATTGACACAGAAAGTTGCTGTGATCTTCATCTTTTTTCTGCATTCACACTTTTTTGGACCAATGCAGTTATTTTAAGCAAAATGTGAAATCACCAAAGACTTGAAAACTCGTTTTAACCAAGGTTTCTTTTTACCTTTTGTTTCTCTGATTCCAAATTGCTATGTGATGCACTTCTTGTTATATTGTACAGAACTGTGAATTGCAACGGCATATAAACAACGCACTATACTCCCTACAGTGCACAGATCAGGGGAGGGCTGGCACCTTCTGGCCAGGGGCAGGTAGTACCGAGTGGCCCCTTTGCACCCCTCCTGGTGATAAATGTATACATTAGTGCCAACACTCACGCACCATAGCAATTATTCACCCTTACAAATCATACCTCACCCGATCACAAATCCCCACACCCTTATGTTGCTGGAGCTTCTCTATAGCTGTGCGAGCGACAGCGATATTACATCAGGATGACGTAACATCGCTTTGCGTGATGCCACTGTGCTCCCACCTCTACAAGGGTTTAAAGGATCGTGGACCACCTCGGTGCTCGTTTTAATATAGCAATGTAACCATGTTTATGGATTAAGCGTGCTGTAAAATTAATGACAGATGGCTTTATACAGTATTTGACATTTTTAATTCGAAATTTTTAAAATTTACAAAGCTAGTCTTTCAGAGCATCTCCATTGCTCGTTTTTGCCCCTGCAGTCCTTATGTTTGGCAGTAGGTCCACGGCCATATTTAGGATATCTTCATCAAATTGTAGACATAAATTTGGAAGTCGTCATCAAATTTTATGAAATAAACAGAAGGCTTGGCTTCCACTTGATGAATAACCATGCCGGTCCTTTTCGAGCCATCTTCTCTGGTACATTCAACCTTCTTTCCTACTAGGCTGTCACATTTAACTGAGGGGGGAACGTTAAAGCCTGTCATGATGCGGAGATCTCCATTCTTGTAGTCGTCAAGAAGCTGGTACATATATAAGGCATTGTCGTTTTCATAGGAGATATAAAAGTATGTACTCAAAATTGGAGCTTGTGCTAAAACAATTCCTCGGCATTCATCCTCGGAGCCGTCTTCTGCCTCAAACATATGCTCCACTGCTTTTCCGATTATTGTATCTCCCAAGTGGACATCTCCGATTTGGGCGCGTTCAACTCTGCCCGGAAGAACTTCAACATCTGACACTCTTTCATCCTTGAAAAGTTCAAGTCCATAGACCATATCATAGCCGACATATTTTATAAGATATAGTGAGGGGTTCACTGACACTTGATCCAGAATAGTTCCTTTCCAGTGGGTTATTGACCCATTGGCTTCTTTCCACCAATGTTGTATTCTGCAGCCAACTATATTTCTCTGAAGCCGTGAAATATTAGTTTTAGTTGGTCCCGCATTGCTCCGATGTTTTTTCTTAATGGTGTTTGAAACACTTGCATGTGCTGCTTCAGCTCTGGATCGAGATGCGATCTCGGCAGATTTGGTCTTCATTCATCCGTGTATATGTGGGCAGCAAAGCTGCCAGACTAGGGTGAAAATCCTATTTCCTCCAATGTTGGAGAAACACAACCTGCACGATCCGAAAAGACTGCTTTCTTTTCAAAATCAAGTGCTGGGTTACTCCAATCTCTCAAGGACAGGATTTGGTTTGTGAATGCACACCAGAAAGCCTTGAAATGGCGACACCAACAGCTCTCAGAGTCATGTCATTGTTGAACAACAAAGGAACGCTGTGACGTCATGAGTTCTACAGGAGAGCATTTTGTGAAGTTTTTTTCTGCACACTTAGAAAACAAATACAGATATTACAGATTTGAATATAAAAACATGGATTGTATCTAGTGATATCTTTTTGATCTATACATTTGAGAAACACAGCTTTTATTGGGAAATCTATTAACTGTAGTGTTATCACCATGAATGAACCTTTACTCGTTTTTGAGTTACTGTATAATACACTGTCAGAGTAACATTTATTTTAGAAAATAAGAAGACCCCTAATAAAAGGGGAACCTTTCTAAACAAATTAGTGCTTTTGTATTAAGAAAATTGTGTTTTAGCTTCATTAATGCCTGAGGAAGGGACCTAACAACTTGGTCTTGAAAGCTTGCAGTTAAACTGTCAGTTAGCCAATAAATGGTATCATCTTAACCCCTTCCATACCGGTGACGTACCTGGTACTTCCTGGTTGGGTGTCACCCACAGACCGGGCGTACCAGGTACGTCATCGATGATGCGCGATCCAGCGTTGCTATGGACGATGGGATCGCGAGGGGTGGCTGCTACTGACCTCTGGGTGTCCCCAGCGATCTGTAGCAGCCAATCCCCCTAAATTCCATGCACGTGATCGCTTTGCAGCGAATTAAAATATTTGAATAAAACTGCGGTCTTCAAGGGAAGACGCAGTACAAGAAGGGGTTAACTATACTTTTTTCCTGTTTTTTATACAGCTATCATGGTACAAACCTTTTGATTATTATAACTGATTATAAAATATAGAGATATGCCTCACTGTGCTTTTATCACCATCAATTCTACATCTTTGCTTACTTGTTACTGATTGTGGTACAGAAACTGCATAATATCTGCCGGTGAATTATGTAGTTAGATCATAACTCAGACTATATATTAAGTAACATCATTATGCATTACAGATTGCTTGGTTTTGTATACAGATACATTAACACATAGTTAAAAATCACATTATTATTTAGATTACTTGCCCTATTATTTAGATTACTTGCCCTAAGTGTTCGTGTGTTTTTTTTATAACACTGTACATATTCCCTTTTGTATTTAAGTATCTGACTATACTTTTCGTCATTATTAATCGTTAATCTTTCTATTTGTAGCAGTCTATGCTGATGATTATATTGATTATTGCCCCTTTCTTTCCCTAGACCTTGGTGATTGGTGAGAGTGAGGGTCGCCGAGCGGTTGCTGAAAACTTCACAAGCGACTGCTCCGCGCCCCTCCCGTTTTGTTTTTGTTTTAACTTTATTTATCATCCTCCGTGTTAAATAAAGTAAAAAAAAACTTTAACATGTAGGATGTTAAATAAAGTTAACACCCCCCCAATGTTTTAATTTAAGTCCTGGGCAGGCACCCCTGTTTACACCCCTAAGGCCGGCCCTGGAAGTGATTAACACTGATGATCTTGTTATCATGGCGCCTGTCAGTGGGTGGGATATATTAGGCAGCAAGTGAGCATTTTGTCTTCAAAGTTGATGTGTTAGAAGCAGGGAAAAATAGGCAAGTGTACGGATCTGAGCGACTTTGACAAGGGCCAAAATGTGATGGCTAGACGAAACGGTGAACCGGTGACGGGGTCATAGGCTGCCAAGGCTCATTGAGGCACGTGGGGGTGTGAGGTTAAATCCACCATACAAGCTACTTAGCTCAAATTGCTGAATAAGTTAATGCTGGTTTTGATAGAAATGTGTCCGAACACACAGTGCATCGCAGTTTGTTGCTTATGGGGCTGCGTAGCCACAGACCAGTCAGGGTGCCCATGCTGACCCCTTTCCACTGGCGAAAGCGCCTATAATGAGCATAGGAACTGGACCATGGAGGCAATGGAAGAAGGTGGCCCGGGTCTGATGCATCACATTTTGTTTTACATCTCATGGTTGACCAGGTGTGGATGGGTGGCTTACCTGGAGAACACATGGCACCGCTCCTCACACTTACAGGACTTAAAGTATCTGCGGCTAACACCTTTTTGCCAGATACCACAACACACCATCGGGTGTCTAGTGGAGTCCATGCCTGAACGGGTCAGGGCGGTTTTGGCAGCAAAAGGGGGACCTACACAATATTAGGCAGGTGTTTGTAATGTTATGGCTGATCTGTGTATAGTCAATTCATATGAAAGTAGGTTAGTGGAATATATATACCCCTTGTGGATGCATTTGGAACTGGAGCAGAGTTTGTGTGAAGTTAGGCATAGTGACTAATTTTAGCAGGGAAACCCCCCCAAAACTACTGGCTCATATATAGGATTATAACTGGCCAAACTTTGCATTTTCATTTTTCAATATGATTTGTATTTTAGATGGTGGTTCTCTGAGGTCGGCTCTAAACAAAGAATCAAATTCTTCTATTGGCATCGACTTTAATTCGAGCACAAAGGCAACACAGTCACCCAAACTCTTCAATAGCCTTCTGCTGGGCCCAGCAGCTTCAAGCACCAAGGCAGAGGGTTCTAGTCTCCGAGATCTCCTTCACTCTGGCCCAGGAAAACTTCCCCAGGGAAACATGGAAGCAGGGATCCCATTTCCTCCGGTCTTCACCAACTCTGCAGTAAGTAAAACTTTTCTTGTAAGTAAATCTTCATTACTTGGGTAAATAGTGATTGTCTTTTGGAGAATTATAAGGCTAATGTTGCAATATGTCTTCATTTTTGAATGAACTTTCTAAAAGTTAATGATTGGTTTCTTCTAATGTCTCCAGGCCAAGGGAAAATCCAGTTTGCCGCATTTCCTGGACCACATTATTGCTTCTGTTGTAGAAAATAAAAAGACTTCAGATGCTGCTAAAAGAGCTAGCACTTCATCAGAAGCCCTGAGAGAGGGGAAGGAAATGGTAATGGGTTTAAATGTCCTCGACCAACACACCTCACATTCCTGGCTCTGTGATGGAAGATTGCTTTGTCTCCACGATCCTAGCAACAAAAATAACTGGAAGATATTTAGAGAGTGTTGGAAGCAAGGCCAGGTAAGATGTGGTGTTTGTGCATTCCAAGTGTGAACCTTTGATTAGTTTCCTGTGTTAATATAAATGTTTAAAAGGACACCCCGGCTATCTCTTTTTTTCTGCTGTTTTTCCTTAGCCGGTGCTGGTTTCCGGAGTGCAAAAAAAGTTAAAGGCTGAGCTGTGGAAACCTGAAGCGTTTAGCTTAGAGTTTGGAGACCAAGATGTGGATCTGGTGAATTGTCGGAACTGTGCAATCATTTCAGATGTGAAAGTTCGTGATTTCTGGGATGGATTTGAAGTAATTGAAAGTAAGCAAACTGGTTTTATATGCTCATGTTCAGCATGATCAGAGTTGTCATAATGCAATTACAAATATATACTTCACGTAACATTTTACTTGAGCCACGACTGAATCATTTTATCCCTTGTGTGTTTGGTATAGTTAAGTAATATGACGTTATCTTTTGAAATGTGTGTAAATATAAAGCAATATATTTTCTATGCTGTCTACAAAAATATATATATATATATTTTCCTCCCACAGAACGATTGAGTGCAGAAGATGGTTCTCCAATGGTACTTAAATTAAAGGATTGGCCTCCAGGGGAAGATTTTCGGGACATGATGCCTACACGGTAAAACTGCTACCATTGCTGTGGTGTTAAACCCAATATAAAAATATAACAAAGGTTCGTCTACATCCAAAGGTATTTATTATAAGGTAACAACACAGCAAACACATTTATCTCATATACACACCAAATCATAGCCAAGCCCCACAGGGCAACAACCCCCTTTTATCTCTCTCTCTATACATATAACAATTCCCTTCAACACAATTTGATCTCACCCAATGTTAAGCCTCCAGATCCGATAATAGCTCCCTGCTGGGAGCTGACTCGTACCACATCCACCATGGAGGAAAAGGGAAAAAAAATGTGTGGCATTATATACCCTTCATTTGACATCACATCCTGTTTCATCACTTCCTTTAGTGAACTGTAGGAGGGAAGGATTCTAAGAACGCCCACCTTAACCTATTTCCTTTGTTTATGGGGACAAGACAAGTTACCACAATTGCTACCAAGTCTCTTCTGTACATTTATTCTTCTACTGATATATTGTCTTTGTATTAGTAATCTTTGCACACATGTCTCAGAAAAAAACAAATGTTTTTTGAGGCTTCAGTTTTGTGAGCCATCTGTGATTTTTAATGTATTGAAGTGAGTTAGACAATAAGCTAGATGGAGAAAAAGTATTTAATACTTCAGTGGGTTTTTTTTCCTTCTAAGAAGTGTCATATATGAGTCTGTGGAAAAAGTTAAAACTTTCTATTTTGTTTTTAGGTTTGAGGACTTGATGGAGAATCTCCCCCTCCCAGAGTATACAAAGAGAGATGGAAGGCTCAATTTGGCTTCTAGATTGCCTAGCTATTTTGTGCGACCAGATCTTGGGCCCAAAATGTATAATGCTTATGGTATGTTGCATGAAATGTATAGTGCAGGTTGAGTACCCCTTTTTCAAAAATCCCTTATCCAAGATACATGACTACTGAGGGTCGGGGGCAGGAAAGAGGTGTCTGACCTCTCCTGTTGTCTGTAGATCCTTTCCCCGCCTCTTTTTCAGATTCTCCTTGCTGTTTGCTCCATTATTCAGGCTTCCCCCTCGCTGTCCCGGAGAGCTTCTGGTCCGTTGTTCAGGCTTCCCCCTCGCTGTCCAGAGAGCTTCTGGTCCGTTGTTCAGGCTTCCTCCTCGCCGCCCCAGAGAGCTTCGGGTCCGTTGTTCAGGCTTCCCCCCCCTGTCCCAGAGATTTCGGGTCCGTTGTTCAGGCTCCCCCCTCGCTGTCCAGAAAGGTTTCGGGTCCGTTGTTCAGGCTTCCCCCTCGCTGTCCCAGAGAGCTTTGGGTCCGTTTCTCAGGCTTCCCCCTCGCCGTCCCATAGAGCTTCTGGTCCGTTGTTCAGGCTTCCCCCATCCCTGTCCCATAGAGCTTCTGGTCCGTTGTTCAGACTTCCCCCTCGCTGTCCCAGAGCGCTTCTGGTCCGTTGTTCAGGTCTCCCCAGAGTATTTTCCCTCCCTCTTCCTTACCGAAAGTGCTCTAGGGAAGCCTGAACAACGGACAGGAAGCTCAGGGTCCACGGGAAGAAGGCTTAAAAACGGAGCAGACACAGGAGAGAAAAACAACTTGCCTAATAAGTTTATTTCTTTTTCTCTTCTTTTAGGTTTAATAACTGCTGAAGATAGACGAGTTGGCACCACAAACCTCCACCTGGATGTGTCTGATGCTGTTAACGTTATGGTCTATGTAGGGATTCCAGTCGGAGAAAATGCATATGATGAAGGCAAGTGTTTAACAGATTTTTTTTGTATTGCTGTATTTCACTTTCTGCTGACGGATTTCAGTATGATTTTTGTCTCGTTTGGTTTTTCTTTTTTCCTTAGAGGTCCTAAAGACAATTGAGGAGGGAGATGCAGATGAAGTAACCAAAAAACGTATTCATGAGGGAAAAGAAAAGCCCGGTGCCTTGTGGCATATATATGCTGCAAAGGATGCAGAGAAGATCCGTGAGCTGCTCCGAAAGGTTTTATTGCATTTTGGAATGTATTAATGACTGAATAGTGTCTATTTATATCTGGTCTAACATTGGTTTTATGTTCAATAGGTCGGAGATGAACAAGGTCAGGAAAATCCACCAGATCATGATCCAATTCATGATCAGAGTTGGTATTTAGACCAAACACTGCGAAAACGTCTATATGATGAATATGGGGTACAAGGGTGGGCAATTGTACAGTTTCTGGGCGATGCGGTATTTATTCCAGCTGGAGCTCCCCATCAGGTATGTAAATAAAAGTAAAATTGTATGCATGTTTGAAAAGCCGCCATTCAAATGTTGAAAAGAAAATTTGAAGATACTGCAGAATAATTTTGTTTTCAAAATTTTCTGCAATGTATATTTAATGTCCCTGCTACTAGAGCATTATGTTCTTTGAATTTGTAACGCCGAGTGCACTGGGTCAGTAGAATTACAGGTTCAATGTGAGATCTATATCTGTCCTGAAACCTAACTTTGTATGGTGTTCATGTCTATGTTTGACCTATTAGCCGACTACTTAACGTGTGATGCATTTTGTTGTAGGTTCACAATTTGCACAGTTGTATAAAAGTAGCCGAGGATTTTGTATCACCAGAACACGTGAAACACTGCTTCCGCTTAACGCAGGAGTTCAGGCATCTCTCAAACACGCACACAAACCATGAGGACAAACTACAGGTAAACATTTCCGCTTGCTCTAATTTCTGAGAATCAAGCTTCATTATTGTATTGGAAATGTAGCTTTGTTGCATGCGCTCTATCAGGTTTATCTCAGTTTCCAAAAATCACGTGCTGTCCCTCACTACACCAAAAAAAAGGTTTAAAAAGGTTAACATTTTTTTAAGTATATAAAATGTTTTTACTGCTTTCAAAATTGTCTGATATAATGTGTATAAATATAACAAAACCAAGGAACATGGACAAGGAAGCACATTCTACATATGGAATCAGGTTAGCTTGACACAGGTCTGTGCAAAAAAAAAAGGGGATAGATGGTTGTTAGCCTTTATGTCCATTTTACAAAAGTTATATTATCACCACTGAACTAAAAGACTTGTTTTTATATTTCAAATAATTTTTGTAGGTGAAGAATATTATTTACCATGCAGTTAAAGATGCCGTTGGAACCCTGAAAGCTCATGAATCTAAATTGGCAAGGTCCTAGTAATCATGGCCTTTATTTGCTGCAAACAAAGGGTTAACACACAAGCCTTTTTCACGAATTGGACTTGTACTAGAAGCAAACCTCCTGAGAGACCACGAGAGACCCTTCAAGCCACGGTTTTCTATACAGCTTCATACCAGAAGTACTATGAAGATTTTCCACTTATGCATTTGAACAAAAGGCACTTTTTCCTCCCCCGTGGCCTTTTTGACATCTGACCGCGCAAGCGTACTTCATGTATGAATCAGGACTAGAAATGTAGAAGACCATGTCTGTTTTGCTTTTTCTGTACTTAGTTTTCTGAAGACTTCTGAGAAATGACTTGGAGATGGACTAACATAATGTGTTAGGGGTGGATAAGTTTGTAGTGCACCCAAACATCTAATATACAGGGAAAGATTCTTTGCAACACAGATCAGTTTAAGTTTCCAAAACTGTAATGACAACAGCATAGTTCAATATGCTCCTTTTAAATGGCATGGAGGTGGCAAGGGACATTGATTTTTTTTCCTTTGGGGTGCAGATAGTGTATGAAATTGTGTATTTATTAAAAAAAATAGGTTTGTAGTAAAACAGTTACTCTTTCATGGAATTAGACATTTTTAGTACTTTTGGAATATCACAGCTGTTTTTTTCCTGCATTATAAGAAAGGCACAGTGCATTTAGTCTTCCTTCCAAATCAAATATCACTACATTCAGCCCTAAAAACAAGTATGGGTTATGGGTCCCAAAACAGAACAACTGCTTGACAGCCGTTATTTTGGCATCTATTTGGAACGCTTTTATTAAATTGTACATACACAGTTGCTTCAGCATCACCTTGGGAAAATGTATGTCTGGCACAAGTTTTCCATATATTTTTTATGGTTTAACCGAAAGGGGGGATATTTTAACTAAGTTAAAAATCCATTAAGATTAATGTTATCTAAAGTTATCCAATTATCTTAAAATGTTTAATGCTTTCCAGAATGTAATATGGAGAGTTGCCATTCCCCTGTCTGTACTACTGTGCCACTTGCAGGTCTGTTCATATGTTCAGTTACTCAAGTTTTATAAGTCATTTACGTAGAATATGTTTAATTTACTTCCTGTACTTTAATTTTGTGAAGGGCTGACTATGGTTTCCATGTTCTTATTAGAGTTCAATAAATCTGTGTTTTCAATTTATTCTGGAGGCTTTTTTTTTTTTCATAACCCCACATCAAGTACACAACGGAGCCCAAAGCATGTATGTAAAACGATTGGAAGAGCTACCTTTTTTCACTAATTAATGAATGTACCACACTGAAATGCTCGTGTCATGCTGTTATCTGTACTTACTAGCGAAGCAAGAGTATGTAAACCGTTATAGCAAAACCATTCTCCTGTGTCCTTACTCGCGTATGTTCTTAAAGCAGGGTATTCCCTGTATTTTATATTGATGGTAAGTTTTGAATTATACTTCCAACACTCAACTAGTGAAGTGCTGTCACTTTGAAAATCAAATATAATGTGATCACTGTGATCTCTGATGGGATTCATTATCTTGCCACCTCAGCCGTATAGTCCCCAAACTTTTTGTTGGAACCAAAATGGCATCCAATGCTTTTTACCACATTGAAGTTGAAGCATATATTGTATATATATTTATTGGACATAATATGACTACTTTCTAATTTATGTCCTCCACCTGCAGCCCCTGCTAAAACAAGGAAGCATTTGTATGTATACATTTTTTGTGATAATCACATTGTAGTTAAAGAAGCAGCAGCAAAATGAAATATATGCTTACAAATTGTGTGTTTAAAAAAAAAAAAAACCATGCATGGGATTTGATGCTATTTTAGCTCTGCTTATGGCTAGAATGCTTTATTGCCTTTAGTAGGGAGGCTGGGGGGGTGGGAGTTAAATGGCAAATATCCTAACTCCAATAACTAAAGAAGCATACCCCATTTTGCATGCAGTAAGGTACTCATGTGTCCAAGCAAAGTTGACCCCAACATGTGCTTATCCTGAAAATAGACCCAAGGTTTCCGGGCAGAACATTCCCCAAAGCATCGCCCCTCACTACATTTTGTCCAATGTAAGTGTTGGAGACTGAAAAGAACCTCCGTACATTGGATGTTAGAAGATGTCTCCTCCTTTATCCTCCGTTCACAGCACTATGGATGATAGACGGGGGGCTTTAAAAGGGAAAAGGTGTCAAGGCCTACTGTTGCTCACTGGATTGATCCAGGCTAATGAAGAGGTCTAACAGGCAATGGCAAGATATCCCTTTAAAGACTGAGAGCTCGTTATACTAGTGGCAACATCTTAGGAAGAGAGAGAAAATGCCTCACCGGATCTTATTTGCAAGGTGGATGAACTTGCGTACCTTTATCAAGCATTACTGGCCAAAAAAACCCAGAAAATTCTCTCTTTTGGCAGCAGTTATTTCCACCCAAAAAAACTTTTTTTTTGCAACACATTTGATCAAGAAAAACAAATTGTCTACAATCTAGAATTCATAACTGCCCCGTGGTGCTGTTAGAACATCCTATTGCATTTGTGTCTGGCGACGTTGACATACGAGTCGCTACAGATGTAATGAGTCAGTGTTCCCATTGTTCTTAATGCAGGGTTGTAACTTCTGTCTATTGCATGGGATTAATCCCATGCTGTATTGTTTAATTCTGTAGTCATTTGCAGTGTGTTTGTATCCATAAATAACTGTACACAAAATGCAATGCTACTAATTTGCACATTTCTAATTTGCAGTGAAAACCAAAAATTAAGCCGTCACACTGACTTCTTTGCAGACGTCTATTTTTTAAATCTGCAGCTTGAATTGTAATTATGATGGTTTCCTCAAACGTTTATCCTCTTCTTATTAAAATGTATCTGTGTGTTTACTGCTTTGCACTTACAAGGTGCAATACCATCAAAATATCATTATTTGGTTTTTTACTTAATTTGCTGTTATAAAGTACTGGTTCACAGTTAACTTAACTGGGCAGTTTCCTTGAATCAGTCCTTGGTCATCCCTTGCCTCCTCTGCACCTCTTGCTATTGCAGACTTGTGGATATCATGTCACATCTAAACAGCCAGTTGTAAACTCTGTTTAGATGAAGAAATAGCGAAGAGGTTGAGGACCCATAGGGGGTCTTGTCCTGGGACCCATTATGCTGAAAGGTAGCCCTGATGAATAATAATTTTTATGGATTGACACTACTCACCAAGCTGGTTACAAGACTGTCACCTAAATTTAAGTATAGCAAACATACACCGAAACATAGGATTGGAGAGAGGATAAGAACCATTCTGCCCAATTTTCCTGATATAGGACTTAGACCTTAATCAGTCATTGTTATAATAAATTATAATATTTTATGCATCTGCCTATTTCTGACATTTACCAGCGTGAACCTACTGTTTTCTGCCAGAGCAGCTTGGCTGTGTAACACAATGTAAAGATTCTTGTCTTGCCTCTTCTTGGTCTTCTTTCTTGGTCTGCTTCTTCCCACTACCCGCTTCATGAACCTGGCCTCCTGGAGCGCTTTCACAACGGGGTGGAGCCTTGGCGCACACCACGGGGACAACCTCACCCCTGATTGGAGGAATGAGGAAGAGGCCGTCCACTTGTTGTGCGCCAAGACTCTGCCCTTTTGTGGAAGTACCCCGAGAGGTCAGAATAATGCAGACAGATTTACAGAGAAAGAGAGGTGCAGAAACGCTTCTCTTTCTCCACAGATGTGTCTGCATTATTCTGGCCTCATTCAAAAGGGCGGAGCCTCTTCCCTATACCTCCAATTGGAGGAGAGGATATAAATGCGGAACCACTCCGAGATGGCTGGATATTGCAACGCATGGTGGGGAAACCCTAACCAAAAAAGAAGACAGTAGAACAAGAAGTTGGTAGGGACATGGAAGCGGTTGAGGGAGAAGGTTGGGAGACAGCAAATTTTGTTTCTGAGTAGAAAAAACCCTCCAAATTTTGTCCAAATAAAAAATCACTCCGAATAGTTTCTGGTCCATGTGCATAATTGTAGTTATGGCATTGGCACAGGTGGCTGCCAATGGAACTGGTTTATTGGTAATATGGAAGTGTTTCTGATAATTTGCTGACGGAAGCAGCAGGATGAATTCTGAAATGTAATCAAAACTGATAGGATGGGGCTTCACTGTAGAGATTCTGAGCCAGTTCTTTCCATACTTCAGATGCCCACTGAACCAAAGCACTCTTGAATATTCCCAGGTAAAATGTATAAATAAAGCAGATTGAGAGACATAATGATGGTCCCACTAAATGCACTTACATGTTGTCAGCACTCTAGGACACTGAACATATCACAGACCTGCCAGAAGACCACCAAGGATCCAAGGTTTTGTAGGACATCATGCCTGCCTTAATACAGTTGAGATTTATTATATACAAGGAGATCTCTATATCTTCATGGGAAATAAGTCAATATAGCTATGCGAAAACTGTGGAACCCAAAACCATAAATATTTTAAGAAAATACATGTAGATATAACTTTATATAGAATTAGTGTCAAGCTTCTATGGATAACACCCGTCATCCTCTAACATTTATATGGTAAAAAAATCTCAGAATGCCTGTGTCCACTCTAATCACAGAATATTTTACATTTCTGTCACCTATTTTAACTGAAAACAAGTTTCACATAATATTTCCACAGCAGCAGCAGCAGCAGCATCAGATGGCTTTGCCGCGAGGGATTATCTGATATATTTTATGACATATTATATGATGCATATTGTAGACTTCACTTGATCCCACTGTACTGCAGCACTGCTCCAATTCAATGTCACACACAGAGGAGCATATGAGCTCATCATCCCCCACAATGCTTTGCGCTGCACTGATACCCCAGTCCCTCGCCCTGAACCTGCTGCTGGATGTTGGCAGCATCCTCGCTTTTTTTGCCCTCCGATAAAAAGTAGCTCATTGCAGGGCGGCCTTTAAATCGCAGCCACGCCTCCCCGATTGCTGCAGAGACGTTGCCTTTAAGGACCGGGTCCGGGATTTTAACAGCGCCGGCTTTCTTCCCGTTAAAGGACACCTGCTTCTGATTCACCGGCCATCGCAAGGCGCTCACGTTCTGCATTGCATCGGCTTACCGGAGCTGTCAATCTCCCCAAGCCTCAGGGCAATACAGGTGGGGCATCTTGGACAGTCAGGATGGTGTCCTGGATCATCTCCCGGCTGGTGGTGTAAGTATGGCTTAGAAAAGTATGTGGCTGCGCCTGGTGGGGCAGATATTGCATGATTTGCACATGATGATTAGAACAGTCCATGGAATGATGCTTATGGAACATGCACTCCTTATATCTGTGATTATTGCATGGGGGTGCATGCAGTGCTGCAGGTATAGGCAGGTATAGGTACATATGGGCCAGGTCTGTGCTCTTACTGATGATGTGGACTAGTGTTTGCTGCTCTGACTCAAATGGTGGTAACCATTTTTTTTCATGTAATGTGAGCAGTCAGTGGTATCTTGCATTTGGATCCAAAGTGCCCATCAGAAAGCCCTGGGCCATCATCACATGTACCTGCAAGGACTCAGGGCTTTAGATCTTGATATCTGGCAATCTAGCTGCTTGGTGCACACAGTCTCTGCAAACAGCCATTCTTTAATCAGTTTAATGATGATGAGATGCTAGGCTGTACTTATTTTGTATTGTTGATGTGTTAGCTAATATGCTGTTTGTTTGGTCATTTCCCTTCTCCATAGAAGTGGGGAAAAAAATACAAGATTCTTCACCAGAATGACAGTATTTATAAAATATAAGACTGGGCAGAATAAGTAGGTCGATTGGCAGTTCCACTAACCCCTTAAGTGCTGGAAAATCTGTGCAATCATTTTGAATGATGTCAAGTTTGTGAAACTTGTTGTAAATGCTGTGGCTTTAGCTGTGGGGCTCACATTCAGTGTTTGTATATCACAGAAGGCTAAGCTGACTGCTCTGACTTGCTTGTTTTCCCTGTAGCCAGTTTTAGTCTAGTTAGCACAATCCTCTGCTAGATCAGTAAATCTAATCTGTGTATTATTAGAACAACAGTAGGAAGATTAATGCAAACATCTCCTTCTCCTGCATTCACATTCTTTATATATTTGTGATCACGAATTAATAGCCAATATACATTTGTAGAAATATATATTGCAATTTAGCTGGTCAATTTTTTCCTGTTATTTTTAAATTTTACTTTAATTATATTAATTATTTTTTAGGCATTGCAATTAATAAAAATAGATTTTTTTATTTTATTTTATTGCTAATTCCTTTTTTTGCTGCCCTGCAGGTTGGTATTTGGCACTTTGTATCCAGCATACTCATCATACAAAGCAGTAAAGACTAAAAATGTCAAAGAATATGTAAGTTTTCAGATATATATATATTTTTTTCACATATGGACATGGGGTTAAAGTTTAAGTAATATTTTGGCTTTTTGTTACTAAAAACACAAAATTAGCAAGGAGCAATTCTGAGCAGAGGTCCTAATGCTAATTTGCAGAAACCTTCAATTTCTTTAATTATTGCTCCATATTGATGCACTTAGCTGTAGAATTGTTCCAGTGTTTCCTTGAATAACATGGCCCTGCATCTGTGATGCCGTTTATCTCAGTTTCTATAACTGTAGAAACATAGGAACCAATTCAGTATTTACAAATGTATCATAGGTTGCACTTAAGATGCAACCTATGATACATTTGTAAATACATTGCTACATTTCTTGTTAAATAACTGACAATTATATACTTGTATTTTAACGTCGACAAGCTAAATTCTCGTTTTACTAGTAGGTGAAATCAATTTTCAGCAGATCAGTGATTCTTTCCTGTGGCCACAAATACACACACACATGTAAACATATATTCCATGGCAAGAGACTACATGGACATTTGGCCACACAATTCTAGGGTGGTGGCCGTACCAAAGAAACATGATAGGTAGATAGATGCGGATATGTTATTTACAGATCAATACAATTAAATATTTCCCTTTGCTGTGGACGTATAAGCAATATCAACTTGGAAACATATTGAGCTCATTCATAACAGGGTGAGTTAATTGCCCTCATTGACCCTCCTCCATGGGTACACACAAAATAAAGTAGGCAACCTCTCTAGTGCTTACTCGAAGCAGGAAGTGCCGGTGGAACCAACCATTTGAGACCAGCAGAGGTGGAATCGGATCAGTTTTACATCACCTCCCCAGGTATTCATGCTCTGACACACGGTCATCACCCAGATTATAAAAGACAATCTGTTTTTGAAACGCAATCAGTAATTGGCAGTTTGCAGATAGTAACATAGTAATTTTGGTTGAAAAAATACCTTTTTAGGTTACAAAAAGACTCAGTCAAGTTCCACCCTTCTACATTTCCTTCCTACTTTCCCCTGATCTGTTCTGTTAAGACATATTAAGCAGTGAGGAAGCATTGCAAATTTTCTGAAATATTCTATACTAAAAAATATACAATTATCACGCCTGTAATATACATTGTATACAATGCTGCATCATAGATTCTTTTGTGCAGTGCTGTGACAAGCAACGGAGTGTCTGAAACTTGGCTCTTCTAAATAATATGTAAAACAAAAATTAGGCACAAAAACAGTCTTCTGGAAAGTAGCTGTCTTGACAACTGTTGCTATGGCAATATCCACTGTGCAATTGAGTTTCCTAAACCTGTTCCTAAATATATTTGTTTTTTTTGTTAAAGAAAAACATGTAATGGTTTCACTTTTTAAATTTATATTTTTGGGTTGATATTACAATTCCAGACGCAATCACCTGGAAAGGAGCTGTCTTGACAACTGTTGCTATGGCAATATCCACTGTGCAATGGAGTTTCCTAAACCTGTTCCTAAGCATATTTGGGTTTTTTTGTTATTAAAAAAAAATGTTATGATTTCACATTTTTACATTTATGTTTTTAAATATCAGGTGTTCATTTTTGATATATGAAAATATTACTTATTTAAGTGCAAATATCATGTAAACTTTTTTGGATTTGTTGCTGTCGGTAACGCTTGCTCAAGGCAGCTACGGCTGGAAAAAATGCTTATTTTTTTCTTTTATGCTAGCAACAGAAACAGCCCATTGAATTCTGCATCTTAGGGCAAGAAAATAATTCAGCCTGTAATATAATTACAGTAAATAAATCTCCTGGTTTTATATTTTTATATATTTATCAAAAGTTTTATATTCTATAGCAAAGATGAATATATTGTCATATAACCCTGATCTTTTCTCCTACTGGAGAATGCTTTTCAAGGTCTTTCACACCCAAAGCGTACTCATTATGGGATTTTCATGGAACTTGAAACTGAAGTGATTGCATTCAAGTACCAAGATTACTTTCAGCAAATCCTGACACATTATCCCAACCTTTGTCTGGCTCATTAGCCGTGGAATGCATGGTATTAACCTCTTTGCTTCGAGATGCACATACTTTATGTTGCTTTGCATTTTTTTGGGATCTTCATGAATGAACTGAAAAAGATTAAGAATGAAATAATGAAATGTCCGTTCTCTTGTCTTTTTGTACAGGGTGCCGTTTGTTCCATTGGATAGGTAGAACTGGATAGGTAGAGATACAGGGATTCTAGTTCTCATGGTTTCCAGCAGTCGGTCACTTCTTAGTTCTGATTGGCTGTAGTGTGTTCCTGACCTCACTATAGCCAATAGGAAACTGACCCATCCTCGCTGAATATTTCAATATATTCTTATTGGACCCTCTCACCTGTTTAGGAGCATCAGTATTCTGTACGACACGCCTCACACCATCAAACCAATGAATAATATTGTTAAACGTTCTTAATCATTCTTATAACGTTCTTAATTGTTCTTAGTAACATATAATTAAATATGTTGCAGCTGGATTCATTTCAGATTTCTTTTAGGTAAAATGGATGATGTATTGGATTGTCTTTGCCTTTTTCACTACTGCTGAAACGCTCACAGATATTATCCTCTCTTGGTAAGTAACATAGTGTTTGTACGTATAAGTTACATGTCCTGGACATATTACTGGGTGATAGGGCAATTATTATGGATTGACACTTTGTTTATGAGTTGAATATTCTGGTTATATTAATGCTTGGCTGTCAATTAATGTTATCTTGGTAGCTCAGTTAACTTGTTAGATGGGCAAGGTGAGTTATACCTGATTTGTATTTACAGGTGAGATTTGCAAATAAAAGTAACAGCCAGGTGTCCTTCATCTGGAGGGTCAGTCTCAATTCGGGACCCAAATTCCAATGTTTGTTATATACAGAGGAAAGTATGAAGGATATGGCATGAGGCTGAGCACAGTCATTTCAGAGCCATATCATCTCGAGAAAGAAGAGAATTGTTGAATGTCTGGGCATTATTACAGATAAACTGACTTTTAGGTTTTCAATGATGGGAAGAGCAAGGCTGACAAGGGGCTTGGGGCTGTAGGGCTGCAGTGTACCCCCGGACTGCTCTGGATTAAAGATCTAGGATTGTGTGTCTGTTCTTATGCATGTTGATTTGCAGTTGTACATGGGTCCAGAGTGACAATGCAGCATATACACTCCATAAACAGGACTGGATCAAGTCACAATGTTTCTCTGGCCACTTTATTGCTGGGCCATGTGCTTTGTCTTGCCCCCAGGGCTGAAAATTATCAGCCCTGCCCTGAATTGGCCAAGACGTCGGTGGCTATTTATAAAGTACAATTCTGATGCAAAGTGTTCGTATCACCATAGCAACCAATGGAATGGTCCTATGGTGGTAAGATTGCTTGTAAAACTTTATGCCAGAAATGCCTTTTTCAATTTGAAATAAGAGAGCTGAATGTGGAAAAAGAAAAGACACATGAATCTTATCTGCATAGCATTCATAATCTACATGTGCAACCCAGGAATAAAAAAAATCTAGGTCTACAATCTGGAAATGAAAGTGGAAACGTACTGGCTCTCAGAACGTATGTCTACGTGTTAAACACGGCCTGACTGCAGACTGCAGCTCTGCTAGAACACATTTTGCTGAGAAATAAGGTCACTTTTTCACTGACAATCCAAATATAGTTGTTTTTTTCAGCATTAATCTCTAGGCAAGCGTGAACTCACATTTCGGGACAAAAGGTGATAACAGCCTTCCTACGCCTGTGATAGATGTTACTGTAAATAAAACACAGGAGTTCAGGTGCAGCTCTTCCTAATAACTGTTAATATATATATAGATATATATATATGGTTTTAACTGTATAAATACCAGTCTTCTCTCCATGCCACTTCTGTGAAATATTAAAACTTAAAAGATACACTAATTGTTTTATTCATTTTGATGTAAAATGTTCAAATTGAACATTTTTCTGTATGTATGTCTTTATCAGCAATGTAAAGATAGGTTTCAAAGAGCCCAGAAAGAAAAGTGCTGTAACTGCAGTCATGGAGATTCGGAGAGGCCAGTGTAGCTCTAGGCTTTTAGGGTCTCTATGAATAAATATTTTACTGCATTTAATAATACACAAAATAATGGAGTAACCATGGGAAGCTGGGCTCCATGTTTTTGTAATTCAAACTTTTGTTCAAGTTTCCGGAATCAGATATCTCACAGTGTCATTAGGGGAAGTTTTTTTTGGGGGGTGGGGGGCATGAGCGAAAAGCCATGGTTGCCAAATGGCTAGTGAAGTTTGCATAGTTTTGTGTTGGTAAGCAGCCAGCTTTTCCATAGCTAGAATTTGCCAAATCGTTATGTCAATGAATGAGGTGATTCTGCTTTCTGCGTTGAACAAATTGTTAGTTTTGGCATCTAGGTTAATTAATCGGTAGTAGCTGGGCCCCATTTTTTAAATGTTTGAAGGGGCCCCATGCTTGTTATTAGTAGGTAATAGGTGTCATGGGGCAGGCGTCTCAGTCTTTCTTCTCCTGTCCCACAGGAGGCGGGGATTAATGCATCATGACTTATGACATCAAATACAGCTCCATGCATCAATGGAGTCATCAAAGATGTCATTAGTAGCAAAGACCCCAGGTCTTGATGTTCCTATGGTAGACCACAGGTAAATAGGCTGATATGGATACAGAGGTCCTAAATTTTTGTAAAGGCCCTTTAAATCAAATGTGCATTAATAGTAAGGAGTAGAGTTTTTATTTTTCCTATAAAACCCATTTGATTGCTGTAACCTTTCATATCGATGAGTGTAAAATGGTAAATTCTCTCGGGATAAAGAAATGCTATTAGCTTTATGTAACTAGCTTTTACTGCTGCTTTGGATTTATTTCTGGAAACCGATTTTATTGTTGTGCTGTAACATTATTGCAAACAAACATTGTCTGTGCCCTTCACTCATTGTTTTTTTTGTAATTTTCCTCTTAGGTTTCCTTTTTATTTTGAGTTAAAAATTGCTTTTGTGATTTGGCTGCTGTCTCCGTACACTAAAGGGTCTAGTGTACTCTACAGAAAATTTGTCCACCCAACACTGTCCAGCAAGGAAAAGGTGTGTGTTTTTGGTTGCGAGCAGGGCTCTCTCCACCAAATGTATCGGTTTGTCTTAGTCTGTCAATTCTTGTCTTGTCATATCCCTTGAATATATGTATTGTATTAAGCGCTGCGTAAACTGTTGGCGCTATATAAATAAAAGATAATAATAATACACTGTATACAAAATCTATGTCTTTTAAGGGTCTCACACCCAGCCCCTTTATATTGTGTTGAGGGCTAGGAATGCTAAATTATGACTATCTCCTATCCTTAACTCAATGCAACTGCTTGGTGTGCCTGAATTATTGGGTTCCCATGTAATGGTATCAGCACCACAAACACAGTTAATGTATCAATTAGTGTTATGATACAAGTCAGTTGGACAATATATACAATTATCTACAGCAACACTGTGTGTTACTGTATAATAATTTGTATGGTGTAGTTTTGTTTATTGTTGCTAAGTATATAATCACTAACATTTCATGTATCATGGGACCAGCCAAAAGGCAGTTAGGCGCTTGTGGGTAAGCCTTCGTATTCTGCAGGTGATTATATAATTAGCATCCATTTATTTATCTATTTCTTTTTTCTTTTATTGAAAAGTGACAGATAGCAGGAACTAAATAGCGTGGTTTAGGTCTTGCATGTCATTTCAGATCAAGGCCACCCTACCCTATAAAAACCTATCATGTTTAAATCTTTGACAGGGGTGTCCAACCTGCGGCCCTCCAGCTGCTGCAGAACTACATCTCCCATACCCCTTAGCTGAAAGAGCATTATGGGAGATGTGGTCCTGCAGCAGCTGGAGGGCCACAGGTTGGACACCCCTGCTCTAGTATGTTCTGGCGAACAGCAACCTGTTCCGACCCTGAGCAGCAGTCCATCTCTTGGTTGCAGCTGTGCTGCTTCTCAATGGCCCGGTTAGAAAGGAGACCTCTGATCTCTCCAGCCAGTACAGAGCAGGCACAGACTCCATAACATATAGTAAAAGATAATACACAGAGAACTGGGATACAATGTCCTGGCGTTCCGCAGTGAGGACCAAGGGAGCAGCTAGGGGGCGCTGTTCTGGGTCAGGCCTAGGGCAGAAGATAAACACATCGCAGCTGGTGATTGTTCAAGAAAGAGAGGCCTGGCAAAACCAAGGAATGTTGGTGTTCTGGGAATATACAAAGCTTCTAATTGCACTCCTACCCCTCCAGCCCAGTTTTATCCAAGCCCTGACCATTCTGCTGTCCCTCTAGTTAACCATCAGCAGCAGAAGTTCTAATGATTGCTGACCTATCTAGATTTCCGAAATGTTGATCTATTTTATAATATGGGGCTATGTTTCAGTGCCCTATATTGTCGCAGAAATGCAATGTCATTTATTTATGTGATGATTCTTTTAATTGTTTAGGGTCTTTTTGACTTGATTTACTTTGTGGAAAAGGTAGATCTAACAATACCTTTATTTTTTTTCTGCTTACTGAAAATATGTTTTTTTGCACAAATAATGTGTTTTCGTAACTGGTCTTTCAGGAAATTGATGAGTATATAGCTCAGGCGCGGGACAAGAGCTATGAGACAATGATGCGTGTTGGTAAAAGAGGTTTGAACCTTGCCGCAAATGCTGCAGTAACAGCTGCTACTAAGGTACTGAATATTAAACACCATTTAATCATTATTATAAAAAGTTAATGCCCTCGGTGATGTCCTCTAAGATGCTTTGTTCAACTGCCCTCATCGTGAAGGTTTTTGTTTAAATGTTTTTTTATTGGCTTGCGTACATAGTAGAGGTTCATGCATTATCGCCATTAATTGATGTTTACAAAGTCTTTTAAGCTTTTGGGATATCAGAGGTCTCTTCTTGAGAGATTACATCTGAAAAGGAGACCTTGGAGGCCCTGAAAGCTTAAGTGTCTTCTTTTTTTATTGAACATAATTTTTTTGCAATATAATTTTCTTTTCTTAAGGGACAAGGTGTGTTATCAGAAAAGTTGCGTAGCTTCAGCATGCAGGACTTGACCTTGATTCAAGATGATGATGCTGTCCACTTACAGAGTCCAGAGCCACGGATACGCAGTGCTTCCAGTGGGCATGTGGAAACCATTGTGGATTCAGGTACATTATTCCTGTGGCTGACCCAAGTGCAGAGATTGTCCCATGGTTTTGGGTAGACTTGCTTAAGCTTAGGTGAACAAAAATGTGGTGAGATTACTGGAAAGACCTGAAGTACTGGAAATTGGGGCAAAGGTCAATGAGAATGGACTAGATCATCGATGGAAAGCTCGACATTGAAAACACACAAGTGGCTAGGTTATTGATTTGGAAATTTCAAATAGACACCGTTAAAAATGGAAAATGTGTACAGGTTATCTTTCTTAGTACATCAGTAGATAGCCTTAGATTTGTTTACTAAATGACACATGAAATAATCCCATACTTATACTTTGTATTTACGTCTGATGTATCTTCATTTTACAAAACCTATTGTTAATTTATTGTGCATGTAAGGACAGTGGCAATGCCAATGCTAATGGAAATGCCAAATGTTTGATAACCAATTGTGCTATGCTTTGGGATTGCTAGGTAGAGCTTGATGTGACCAGAAGACAAACAGTTGGCAGCCTGGCAATTTTAACTACTACAGAACAGGCACATAACCAGAGACAGAAATGCAGAAAGGAGCCCTTGAGCTATAGCCATAATTGAGTATATAGGCCTATAGTCAGCTATATGCATACGTAGGCTATATTGTAACACAGGGAGGAGCAATAGGCCACCTGCCCCCTGACACAAAAAGCATTGTTTGCTCCTTCGTGTGGCTATGCTGTCGTAAAGGGACACATCTGACATGTCATATGATATACTTACTGCCAGTCAGCTCTGGCTTGGCAAGCCTTCTGGCCGGGTCTAATGAGACAACATGCTCCTATTTATATCAATGGGAGTGCTTTATTCAAGCAGCTGATCAATGGAGCAAAACATCCGACCACACAGGAGGGGTAGAGGTGCAGCTTTTGCATATGCTAATTTATGTACTTATTTTTTTACTTTAGTAAATACTTGAAAAGTACTTTAATATGCATTGCTTGGTGAGATTTATGTCTGTGAGGCTGGAATGCCCTATTAACCTGCACTGTACATCAACACGAGGGAGAAAGTATAGCACTTTCCCAGACAGACAGCCAAAGATGTCTGCTTCCACCACTAGCCCACCATGGAGAGGTTGGGTGGTTCAGACAATGGCACAGTGTCGCCGTGTGGAAGTGGAATACTTGTGGGAGTTGGGGACTCCTTTGACTCTGGGCTAAAGGGATAAATCTACATATTTGGGAAAATTCCACTAATAAATACTCTAGCAAATTGTTAATTGCTCACTGTAATATATGATGTACATATGTGCACAAATAACATAAAACGGTTTCTTTGTTCCCTTTGCTGCATTGGTGGATCCTGTGTAAGTTCACCAAAATGACCTGACTTGCTACTATGCATTGTTACACTTAAAAACATTTCTCATTTCAGGGAGGGAATGACTATATTATAGGAAATGATTGGGTTTCTGAGCAGATTAAAAAAATCTAGTGAGATTTTCCAAGAGCATCCCGTACATCTGCCCCAGATTAGAATTAGTACCAGGGATAGATTGATCATAACTCAGAATCATAGCTGAAGGGAGTGGCTACTTGTCTATACCATATAAAATAATGGTTTGCTTTTTAATATTATTATTTAATTAAGTTGCGGTTCCATTTAGACAAAACATTAATTGAACTCTCTAGTATGTTCAGCAAATAATTGCTGTCATTTAATAGTTTCATCTAAAAGTGTAATCATGCAAACACATCACAGAAATGTTAAGAGGCTTTTCAGACTCTATGTCAACAACCTATCAGTGCTTGCATTTGTGTCACATTTGTGTCACAGGATATGCTGTGTCCAAATCTCTAAAATGATAAAAGCAGCCATTATTAACGATTATGACTAATCATTCTTCTAGAAGTCTTGCGTTGTGTCACAGCAATCTCCAGTGTCTTCTGTGCTGCTCACCTCAGTCCTTTTCCACACAGTACCATCTAAATGTGAAGCTCCCGAGGATCAGCGGCAGAGTGTGAAATCTGACGGAGAGCTGTCGGACGTAAAGACTGAACAGTCAGATGAAGATGCCATAGAGAAAGTGCCCAAACGCACAGCTAGTGTTAAAAGTGTCAAAAAAGTAACAAAAGCAGAGGTAAGTTATACCTTATGTTAGAGCCATGCGCAGGACTGCTTTTTTAATCCTGCTCCCGTTGGTCTTTTGCCCAATCCCGCCCACTCACGCAATGTGGGTGTTCCACTCCTGCCACATTTGTGGCCAATCCCGCCCGCTCCCACCACATTTTTGGCCAATCACGCCCACCTCCTTACCTGAACTGTAGATTTCCTGCACAGTCCCGCAAGTCTGCCCTTGAGTTGCTCCCTCACAGCGCCTCTTCTCGTGCTCCACCCAGCACAACACAGCGAAGTCATGGGAAGTGACGTCACATAACGTGACTCCATTTTGTTCCTGGGCGGAGCAAGAGAAGAGACGGTGTGAGGGAGTAGCGTGAAGGCAGCCTTGCGGGACTGCGCGGGATTACCGGGACCCGCAGGTACAGTGCCTGACCGCCCGCCTGCTCCCGCCTGCAACACCAGCAAGACCGCCTGCGCCCGCAACTTTTGTGGCAGGTCCCGCAGGACCCACCTCCCAATGCAGTCCTCTACCTTATGTAGTAGGTATTTCATACCTACATTATGCTACATTATTTTTATTTAAAAATACCTCCCACTTCTGTATTTTTTTTTATTATGTATATTTTATCATGCAAGTTCCTGCTGTGAACACATACTCTTCAAAGTCTGAATGTATAGACAAAGAAAAAGCCAAGAGATAATTCTAGGTCATTAAAACTGTTACCTAGGTGTGTAAATATTCACAATGTGCCCCTTTCTTCCAATCTTGTTTGTATTTGCTCCAGCCACAGGCCAAGAACCTAAAAATGCGCCCTAAGAAGAAAGCCACAGGATCCAGTGTGTCTGGAGAGTCTGCGTGAAGATGGCTAACCGTGTCTGTTCTGCGTTTAATATTCACTCTTTTCTTTTAAACCGTTTGAGGACTTTGTGCCTCAGAAGCAACGGCAAGTACTTAGGATCCTCCATGCAAGGGGTCGGTATCTGCAAGAAAAATGTTTATTAACAAACTAGAAATAGTTTACAAAGCCACATTTGAGATGTGCTATACACCTTATATTATGCTGTGCTGGAATCCACTTCAGAGAAGCTGACTTTGTTATATACACAATTTACCGTTATTAATGGACTTAAATATTCATAAATTGTTATAAGCGCTAAAATAGTTAGAATTCGCGAACCAGAGGAGCAGAGCTTCCTTATATGACTGTACCAATGATTTTAAAAAGGCAGAGGAGCCAGAAACCCACTGCGTTTGGTTATGTATCTTAAATCAGACACTTAGGAAAACAATCACAACAGAAATTCTTGTATTTTACAGTTTTTACTTACCTGAAAATATACCAGAATCCTTCGAGAAATTTGGCATCAGACGCTCTTCATGCTTGTGGGAGTGAAAACCAAAAAAGCCGGTTAAGAAGCAACATTAAAAAATATATATACATGTTACCAGTGATATTGGCACTTTAAGATAGTATGCACAGGTGTTCTTGATATCAATATAGATATATATATATATATATATATATTGCAATTAAGCACATTATTTTGAAGTCAGCCAGTATAGGGTAATTATGTTCATTTTGTGCTGTGTTGTGAAGTATTTATTTCAAATCGCTTTTTTTCTGTTAAACAATCTGAAGCTCTAAAATTAATGGTGTATTTAGGTGGAAGGTTAACGTAGGCCTGACCCAGAGAAGCACCAGTGACCACCACTCAGTATCCATCTGCCATCTTCCTCATGTTGTCTCTTGGGCTAGACACACGACATAACGTCATATGCAGGTCCACTGCCTCAGAAGGCCTTGTAGGTCCGGGTATGAGATACTACAGAGGCTATGCAAAGACCTTCTTAACTGGCCCACTAAGCAGCGTCATTCCAGGGAACTGATTGCCCTATAGTATATTTTCCCCCAGTAATGTGGTTAATAAGCTGCCACCTCAACATAAGATCTAGAATGCAACAGTATGACTAGATAGGTCTGTTTTCAAGTGAACATCTAAAGCATTAAGTTACATTTGAGAAATGTAGGGTATGAGGGTTTTCTCTATGGTTGATCTGCTTGAAAAGTGCTACTGGTGGACAGTGACGCAAATATATAATTGACATATTATCCCTAGGTTCATGTTCATGTTTACCCACGGTATGCGGTGCTGCACAGAACTATGGGAATGGGAACCTTGAAATGTAATCTCTGAAAGGAGTGTAACTTCCGTGTGAGCATCAGACAGCTGCCTGTATAAAGGAACTGACATTGTGTTTACCAGGGCTTTGTGAACTCCCTACTTGTGCAAGTTAAACGTCTACTAGAACATTCACTCTTCACTTGCTTTCTGTAGTCTGTTTGGCAAGTTGTTTGTTAAGCAAATTGCAAGAGTCATGCTTGATAAATGAAATTTTCCTTCCCATGAAAAACATGTCAATAACAATTCTGTGTTATTGCATTCCGGCTGCATTAGAATGACGTGCTGTTAGGAGAGCACCAGGAACTCTTGTTTGTAAAGTGAATGAAAGGAAACATTTATCTTAAAAGTAAATGTGAGTTTCCTGTCTGTAATTCACTCACATTAGTATTCATTGTATTCATAAGATACGATCAGTGAATATTAGTGTTAGCAAAAAACACAAACCTGTGAAATGATAATTGGAACAAGTACGTGAAAATTGGAAGAGATGTTAAGAATGTGGCCACACACTACAAGTGCTCTTGGCTATAAGTTTCTGTACAAGTCCCACTGTTACCTCTACCAAATTCGGCATACCCACATACCCATACAGCTGCCGCTTTAAGTTATAGTTGAGCTGTCACCTGACTATGGGTTTTATTGAATGTATTTATTTAAACTGCATATAGCAGAGTTTAGTGCACTTGTTTGTAGAGCATAAACTACTTAATTAATGGCTTCATCCTTGTCTCAGTTCTTCTCATGACTTGGAAACTCTGCAGAAACGAAATGGTTTCCACCAAATGAGATACAAATGATATTGCATATTACATGACATGCCTGTTATATATATGATATAAAGCTAAATGAGCACTGTATGCCTATTTCCCTGCATATTGGAGTTTATTTTACATTGACACCTATGTATTTTACTGTATGTAGGTCGGTGCAAGCATTTCTTTAGTTAATGGAAATAGAAAATGAGACTTTTGTGTCATTTAACTCGTTACCCAGTTGACTCTATTGAAAACATGGAGCATTTGTATGTACACATCTTTAACAGGCCCGGTAGCACTCTCATTCATGTCAATTGGAGCTGAGTAGCATCAACCAATCACATGCATGCTATCTAAAACTGTTTTGCTAGCATAACTGTGATTGGCTGCTGTTACAAACACTGTGTTCTGCTCCCGTTGACTCCAATGTGAATGCTACTGACAAATGGAGTTCATTAAGTATAATGAACTGTAGGATTTGGGAAATTGTCAGATTATGAAGGGAAGAGGATGTGATGTGCTGTGCCTACCCTGGAAGGTCAGGTTTAATTTTTGTTTTTAATGTTTTCTCCATAACCAAATTCTGGGTACAACGTATACCATTATACAAATTGTTACATTAATATTGTTAATATTCGATGGTCTATATACGTATGAAAATATCCTGAATTACAAACAGACTTTCCTGTAGGACGATAAATCTTTGTACCATGGGGTGTGGCTGCATGTTAGGATCCACTTTTAATAACAGCCTTAATATATTGTACTTATTATACCTAAAGGATACTGTATACAGAGCTGCCTTTAATACTTCTGGTTTTCACGTCATATAGTTTACAAGCATACAGCGATGAATCTCCAGGATTCTTTTTTGTTCTTTATATTTGGTTTTGCAATGCCTCTTGGCTAAATGAAGCCACTGTTGATATGGTGGAGATTAAGGACAAATGTAGCCAGGCTCAAGGAATCTGCTCCTTGTAACCCAGTAAAGAGGCAACCCTGGGCTTATAGTTGCATCTACTAAAAAAGGGGTAAATTAACCAAATCCAAGGAACAATCTCTAAACTGGTGATAATGTGTCATATAATACGCTAAACCGGTGATAATGTGTCATATAATTTGTACTGTTAACACAACTGGATATTGTAAAAAAAAAAATGATTTCAGTGACATGAAGATAACACAATATGCACAATCATTGTTTTATTTGATTTTTATGTATTATTTAAAGGACATGCAGCAATGGCTTTCCAAGAAAATTAGAAAGCATTTTTATGATGTGCGCCAGGTTTCTCTGTGCCAAACATACAGATCGCTTGTGAACAACAAGTGGCTGGACTACAAACTCCATAATCTAAGAACTGATTGCAGATGTTGGGAGATGCAGTCCATTCACCTGTTAAAAATGACGTACCAGCAGTGAATTCTCTCCTTTGGGAACCTGGTATCGGCTGCACTTGTGTTTTGGAATTAAAGGGAAGTTTAGTAAATCCCTGACAGATTACAGTAGGGATACAGGACATGTCGCTGATGATTTCAAATAAAATTTGCACTTCTTTTGATTGTATTGAATTATTTAAAAATGTATTTATTTGAATCTGTTTTTTTTTTAATTAATATGTTGTTTTCATTTAACAGGGGCTGCGAATCATAGGGACAAACAGTGATTGTTAGATTACTTCTCTGCATTTGAACAATCTTTGTAACATTTCAGTTATATTACAATTTAGTTCTTTTTTTGAGTCGAGAAATAACTATTTAATATGAAATAATGTTGGTATGACTCACCGAAGCCGTTGCATGTCTTCTTTTTTCTAATTAGTTAAATAATTTCCTTCTGCATCATTGCAGAGCTCTCTCTTCCATAAAATTAACTTCATTGCATAGGTATTTTAAATGAGAAAATCACTAGTGTTTGCCATGGGATTTCATATAGTATTGATATATGGCATATACGCTCAGGAGAGATAATATAGTTTTAAAGAATTAAGCTTTTTCAAATCTTCCTGGCCATGATTCTAACACAATTTAATTTCCAGAGAATAGCGCTATTAGGAGTGTCTAAGCTCTGTCAATGCACTGATGTTGCTGTGAAAATGATAATTATATTGTGATTCCAATATATCCTATATAATAGATACCTTAAGGAAAGTATACATACTGAATGCAACATGAACAATGATAAAGAGAATAATGAAGAATGTAAACAATAAAATGTTGAAATATTGACTTTCTGTGTGAATAATTATTTCATATTTACCACCCAAAAAAGTAAATTAAACTAGTTAGTTTTAAATACAAAAACACTTAATTTCTTAAGATGATCTCTTTTTCCCATATCTTCTCAAAATGCACATTTGATAAGACAAATGTTAGAAAAAGAGCCCATGGCTTAGTATCTTTATGGTTCTATGTGCGTGTTCCGGTTGGGACCTGCGTCTCTCGATTTGTTCCTGGTGTTATTGTGATGTTTCCACAACCAATAGAAAGCTTCCCTCTAACAAAGAGCAGTTTGGTTCACACAAACACTACACATAACAGTGCTAAAAAAAAGTCACATTTATTAAAAATATATTTTCCTTTTTTTTTTAACATTAATTTAATTATAAAAACCTTTTCTATGTTTACTTCCAGATTTATGTGTTAAAGACATCTTTTAATCTTAGGTCATAAATACATCAGATAATGTAGGGTGTATCTTTGTCTTCATAGGCAAGTTTCAACAGCAATTACAATTACTATGCACAAAAGTTAGCATAATCACACAGTGACAAACACATGCTTATACAGAGGTTGGCAAACGGCATAATCTTGAAAGTGCTGATGGCGCTGCTCTTGCAAGCCTTCACTGTAGGTGCAGACGATGATCTCCTTAACGATCCCAAGCTCTAACACCAGTCTACTTTGCAATGGTGACTTCTCGAGAGATTAGGCATATGCCTTTTGCTACATAGGTAGTTTCCGATGTGAATTGACATTATATTCATAATTCGGGTGAAATTCTATATAGGCAGCTTTCCTGTACCATCATCACAAGGAGCCTGCTTACTACCAACTAAAGTGAGGCCCCTGCCATATAGAAAGGCATTCAACCTTATTTGGACCACTATGCCAGATCTGCAACTTTCCCGTACCATCATCACAAGCAGCCTGCTTGTTCATTTTATGTATCCGTGCTCTTTTGCATGCGGAAACTATTTAGCCCTAATTAATTACTGCTACAAGAGAGCTACTACTTCTCTTCATTCCTGTTTTGTTTGTTAACCTCTACTACTACTTTAGATTGTAAGTTCACAAGTGGGGCCTTTGTAAACCCACCATTCCTGCCAGGACCTTTGTATAAAGTGCCATAAGGCTAGGTGGCAAGCTTACGTGCAGGGTCCTCAACTTCTGATGTGTCTGTATGCATTAACGTATATTTGTTATGTGTGTTAACTGCCCCATTTAATATGTACAGTGCTGTGTAATCTGGCACCTAATAAATACAAAATAACACTAAATTCAATAAGGTTTGTCAGTTAAAATGTCACAGACACCATTACACCACCAGCCTGAACAGTTGATACAAGACAGGATGGATCCATGCTTTCATGTTGTTTAGGCCAAAGTCTGACCCTGCCATCTGAATGCCGCGGCTGGACTCGAGACTCATCAGACCAGGCAACGTTCTTCCAGTCTTCCATTGTCCAATTTCGGTGAGCCTGTGCGAATTGTAGCCTCAGTTTCCTGTTATTAGCTGACAGGAGTGGCACACGGCGTGGTCTTCTGCTGCTGTAGCCCATCTGCTTCAAGGCACAACGTGTTGTGCGTTCAGAGACGGTATTCTTTGGTTGTAATGAGTTACTGTCTGTCATCTTAAACCAGTCTGCTTATTCACCTCTGACATCAACAAAGCATTTTCGTTCACACAATTGCCACTCACTGGATATTTTCTCTTTTTCGGACCATTCTCTGTAAAACCTAGGGATAGCTGTGCGTGAAAATCCCAATATTTCTGAAATACTCGGACCAGCCCCTCTGGCACCAACATTCATGCCATGTTCAAAGTCACTTAAATCCCCTTTCTTCCCCATTCTGATGCTTGGTTTGAACTTCCAGCAAGTTGTCTTGACCACGTCTACTAAATGCATTGAGTTGCTGCCATGTGATGGCAGATTAGCTATTTCTGTTAATAAGCAATTGAACTGCTGTACCTGCAATACACTCCCCCATCTTCCCAACAACAACTGAGGCCCAAGCAAACTTGCAAACCTTTGCTGAAAGATATACAGAGTGGACCAGGACATCTCCACAATTACCTGTTATTGTTTTCTGTGCCAGAATTGCCTATTACTCTATCTATCTAATACTGATATATGTAGCATTTTTTCACTTTTTGATTATTTTTATTTGGTAAAATGTATGTCATGCCTGTCACTACTTATGTGTGTTATATTTTACTTTCTATCTTTCTGCTCCACTAACCCCTTATCTCCTATATTACTGCCCCTCAGAGCCGGCCTTAGGTGTTCTGGCGCCCTGTGCGGACTACTCCTCTGGCGCCCCCCCATTCCCAAAAAAGGAATAAAAACTTGTAATAAAGTTCTCACTATCTATCCCCCTGTATCACTATCTACCACCTCTGCCCCTTCCCCTTACTTACCTTGTTGAGTCCTGCAGTGGGAGCGGGAGGCGTCCGTCTTCCCGTGGTGCGCGCTTCACAGCTGAGCGCCGGAACAGCAATCACATTCC
>VKOC01000003.1:10107645-10144120 GCA_009364415.1 Spea multiplicata | reverse complement strand
CTCCCTCCCTAACCCCCTTCTCAGGATCTCCCCTCTCTCTCCCTAACACCCCCCGGTCACTTACCTTCAACTCCTGTGTTGGAAGCGTGAGGCGTTTGTCTCGGGTGCCGGCGCTTCACTGCTGAGCGCCGGCGTCTGATGTCATATGCCGGCGCCCAGCGTGAAGCGCCGGCACCCGAGACAAACGCCTCACGCTTCCAACACAGGAGTTGAAGCGCTGAGGCAGGTGGCGGCGGCTGCCGCCAGCAGAGGAGTCCTGGATTTCTGTCAGTCAGGGGGGCCCGAGAGTTGCCGAGTGGTCGTCTTCAGCAACCGCTCGGCCCCCCTGACTGGCAGAAATCCAGGACTCCTCTGCTGGCGGCCGCCTGCCTCAGTTGCGACCCCTGCGACCCCGGATTTATCGGCGTATAACACGCAGGTAGGGTTTCAGCTTAAAAAAGTGCGTGTTATACGCCGATAAATACGGTATGTAAATCTTATAAAACATAAATATCTATTAAAATAAAAATATGTATGGTAATTGTAGTATACAACACACATAAAAAGATGAGCAAAACATTATGGTGAGGTTATCACTAAATAAACCCCCAAAAGTGACCATTAATGAACTAAATTACTATATAGCACACTTGACTCTCTTTGGTGCCAGCATCAGAGAATATTCCTTCTCATATAATGTCAGTAGTGGTGTAGGTTCACATAACGTTGCGTTATGTGACTGCAGAATACCTGTCTCATAGCCCTTTGTTTTCCTGTAACTAGATCGTTAGGATTGTTCTGATAAACCCTGGGTGGGAGATGTCATGGTAACCCCCTGAGGCTGAGGACACATGGGGGTATGCTTGAGTTTAGGAGGGGGACACTGGTGGATTCCTGGGCAGACTTCTTACCTGTCTTCCCAGTCCCCTCATTAGGGGGCACAGGGTCAACGTGGAACCCAGTCTGGTCTGCCCTTACCAGACTCCCATGAACTAGCCAGCTATGGGGGTTCTACAAGCCAGAAAACGCTTGATGTGTCTGATTGGGACCTAGCCGCAAATTCATGGAACTGTATGGCACCTAGGAACGGCGGCGATGCCCACTGACAATTGAAGCTGCGTCATTACAGACACCCTTTGCAGGTTATATTAAACTAGTCGTGGGCAACACTTGGTGGTGGTTACAGAGAGGGAGCTCATTTGGGAACCCTGGTTTTCTTACAAAGTTCGGGGTTTACCCAGCCGCGGCTATGGAACTCTGGTCCAGCTACCATGTGTCAGATCACGTTGCTTTTTGGACCATAACATCTTAGGACCATGAGCTCCCCATTGGTACCCCTTGGGATCACTCCGAAAAAGTAACTCTTTGTCAGGTGGGCATTGTTTTCATCCTATATGGTGGCACCGGTCTGTCTGGTGGTTGATGAGATCTGTGCTGTCTTCAATAAACGGAGTTTTGGCTAGTGTTTGGGGGAATATGAAGTGTTAATACCTTGAGCAATTGAGCATTCACGACAAGGAGGATTTCCACACCGGGATGTGGTTCTAGCAGAGTGCAGCATGTGGTGCGGCACATTTCCTAACTACCATTCAGGGACATATACTTCTATCATTATATAGCAAGCCAGACACATATGGTGGTACAGCAAGACTGTTATCATTATATAGTGAGTCAAAATAAAGAAGCATATGCTCAGCACTCAAATGGTAAGGTGAGTTTACTTCTGAACCTCTGCTTCTTTATTTTGGATTTATTGAAGGACTTGGTGCTGCCCTGGCTCGTGCACCCTCTCACAACTGAGTGCTGTATTCCAACCTTTGTTTCTGTGTATATAGTGAGCCAGACACAGACAGTGGTACAGCATGACCCCTATCATTATTTAATGATCAAGACACAGACAGTTGTAGAGCATCACTTCTATCATTATATAGTTAGCCAGACACAGACGGTGGTACAGCATAACTTCCATCACTATATAATGAGCCAGACATTAGGATGTTAAAACTCCAGGTCTTAAAGGGTTTAAAAGTATCATATGACATTTGATATTGTTTAAATGTTATCTATAAAATAATTATTATAAAAAGAAATCTGAAAAACTGTAAAAAAAAAAGTCTAAAACATTGTCTAAAATAATCCTAAATAAGTAAATATGAGAACATACAGGATTCTGTATAGTTTTCAACAATTACTGTGTTATTTATTTGATTATCTTACTATGAAAATATAAACACATTTCTCACACAGTAGCCCGCAGAGAAAGAAGGAAGACTTCTTCCAGGACAGTGCGCCCCCAGTAGATCTGAAGCTCTAGGCTGGTGCTTGCCTTGCCTATATGTAGCGCTGGCCCAGCCTACTATCCCAAGACCAGAAGTATTGCAGGTGTAAGGCTTCTGGCAGCTATTTTTGAAGTATCGGTAGGCTCTGCAAAGATCTGACATATTCTGGCAGGCCTACAAACCTCAGGTTATTTTGCCTGATGCCATTCTCAAGATCGTCGCTTTTGTCCAGTAAGGCCTGGATAATAGTGGCCTGTGTTTCAGATAACCCCTAGAGCCTTTCCACTTCATCCTCCAAGTCACTGTGTCTGCTTTCCAATGTGGTAATTTTAGTTATTTGCTTGATAGCATTGTTTACAGATGATTTGAGTTTGGTGATCTTAGCAAATGGGCTTGTAGCCATGTCTAGCAAGAAATGGGTCTAAGAATCCTCTGGCTGTTGCAGTCTTTTTTGGTTTAAGTTGTTTAGGGGCCATGCGTTGAGAAATCCGCCTTTGGGGCATACCCAGTTATGACAGGCTGAGGCAATCCAATCAGAATCTAACTCAGGTTTAGGAAGATAAAGTTTAAATGCCAAAAACACTGGAAATATGAATTAAATAATACTTAACTAGTGTACTTATGTTAGATAAGTTATGACTGCTGATGTTTTTGGTTCTTAGGACAAGTCTTTGCCAGGGTCTAATTAACAAGAAGTCACTGGTGTGCAGAGCAGGTAGTCATCTGAGCGGGCCCAGTGCGGGGATTCTCCTCTTGCACCCCTTGCTTCCAGTTAAGTGCTGCAGGCCACTGCAGGCCCCTCACATCGCCAAGGCGACACGCGCCGTCCTGGAAACTGATAGAAATGCAGCCGGAAGTCAATCTCAGTGGTGGCGGGAACCAGGTATTTCTCCTCTCACCACTATTCTGAAGGGTGTCTGGGGGTTGTAAGCCCTGAATATAAGGTTTGGGCCCTGATCACTCTGATGAACGGAACTCTGGGTCGCTTGTTGGTGTGGCTGGTGACCGATGGCCGGCCCCCTACATGGGCATGCAACATTATATTCGCCTATACAGTGTGTTTTCATCCCTGGTGAAAGGTGATTAGATGTGGACGAGGTGGAGCTCATTAAAACACGACCGCCATCTTTTGCGCTCTGAGGAGGTCCTTTGGAAACAGATTTTAAAAACAAACTCATTGATTGACAATCAAGTACTGGTAAGGGGTGGTTTTTGAAGCTTCAGCTTTATTCATCAATAAATTCAGCTGATAAGAATTCTAATCCTGCTATAAATATTTCACTAATGAAAACAGCAGACACAAATAAAAATATCTAATTTACCATCAGGGATTGTTATGTAAATGTAGAATCAGTTACGGAAACACTTATTACCATTTTCAATGAATAATTTAAAAAATATTAGATCATAAGATCTGCCTAGTCTTATTTACGATGTTTATTTCTTTTTGGTCTGTGGCATCAATAGGTTGCACCGCATTTGAAGGTGTTTATTGGAAAAATTGTGCTAATTGGAAGTGTTGCTTGATGCAGAAGAGTGTGTCGTTTTCATAATATCTTTTTTCATTTATTTTGCCAAATACTTCTTGATGTTTTGAGGTATAGTACAAGACATTATGGTGGATTTTTATTTGTATCATAACATATAAATTTAAAATGCGTATTGATCCTTAAGTGTTTAAAACTGAGCACTCATCAGCGTATAACATCTTCAAAGCTTTAGGGTGTCAAAATAGAGGAATCACCCCACCCCATCTGCACATTCTATAGACCAACTGGGCATCCAAACATAATTAGACGCATATTCAAAATTCATTACATAAGCAATTTATAGTACAGTATGAGAGCAGTGTGGTGAGTGGCCACATCTTTTGCTTGAACACTCCAATGTTGGACTTGTACTAGACAGTAAGAAGTGGCTGCATATCATTAGTTTGACTTTACTACAACTATATATATATATATATACTGTAGACAAAGACGAAAACTTTGCTAAACTCGGTTTTAATTCTTACAAGGCAAAGATCTTTTCAGTAAATCATATCATATAGGTAATGAGGTTTTGTTCCATCAGATCCTTTCTTGCCTTTGAGTGATTCTAACTTGTGGTACAATAACTTTAGGGTGTGAAAGAAAAAAAAATCTCCTATGTTAAAATATTAGAAAAAAAGTATTTTGAATGGAAAAAAGAAAACAAATATAAAAACCTGTTCTGAATCTTGAATAAGGTAAAGACAGGATCCAGAAAATATGCATCACTGTGTAGACTGCGGATGTAAGTGCCACTGTCAAATCTCCATTTAACTTCAACGGGATTTACCCAAGGTAAACTTGGAACTTTTGCATTGGATCCCCTGGTATATTCTGACATCTTAACAGAGACGGATTTGGACAGAAGCTAAAACCACTAAGAAATGTCATAAAAGATACATCTGAAAGCATGTTCCATGCAGACTCCACTGTGCACCTTTTACCTTATTCCACATTCTGAACATATTTTTGCTTCTTCTTTTTCTGGTTTTGTGTGTTCTTTTGGTCTTTAATACAAATAGCAATTTTCTATACCTTTAGGCCTTTTTGCTGCTATGATAAGTATGTTGCAGTGACTTCTTTCATATTAATGACTCGAATGTCATTTTATATGTAACACCACTACTGAATTGTTTTCATTCCAGTTAGGCTAGCAAAACCCTAATTCACCAAAACAGTCATCCAATTAATGAGAAAATACACTCAATCCTTGCTATTCTCAGGGGTTAGGTTGCTTGAAAACCCTGTGAAGGGCTAACACACGTTTATTCTTTATTCTATCTGTGACGCTGACCCTATCTGCAACATGGCACGATAGGCTTCTCACTGCGCATGGCTACGATTACCTGTGTGATGCATGTGAATAACAAAACAATGGGTCTTGATCTTGCGTATATAGCAAGGCTTTTCTAAGTTTAAGAAAATTCCTCATGTTTGCTTGAATTGTGTGAATTAGTATGTCTACCAATACAAAATATCTTGCTGTCTTTTTCCTGCTCATCAAGCTTAGGCATCTAAGGAGCCAAGCCATGATTCCACATTTTTTTTTCATGTAATTAGTTTTCATGTCTAATGCAGTACCCATAATGCAAATAAATTATATTTATGTTCTCTATGTGGTGCAGCATTAGATGTTTGAACTTGCACAAAAGAGTCTCCATATTTGATGGTGAGGAACATACAATAAAAATGTCTATTGTGTTTGCATTACTTGAATAATGTATATATATATATATATATATATATATATATAATATTTTCCTTATATTTGACTTTTTCAGCATCAAATAAAATCTTATTCTAAAAAAGGCTAAGGCATGTGTGATAAAGACAGAATAAGTTCACAATTAACAAAGTAGAATGGCGATGCAAGAAGATTTTTAATAGGGGAAGAGTCCATCAGCTGTAAGTTGCATTATGCATAAGGTTTCAGTTGAGTGTGCTCTGGAGGATTCCTCTAGTGTGCATTAAAAGCCCCCTAGAGAACAACAGAAAACACTTGCTGTTTTGACTGATGAGTGTTAACAATTGAGTGCACACTGAATTTAGTTTCAGCTAGGACTTTGAGTCCTGGGTGATGTTGACAAATTATCTTTCAGAAATATGTCAACTCAACTTACTAGTCAACTATTCATACTGCTAATATTTCACCTCTTTTTGACATTTGACACATAAGTGAATCTGTTTGTGTAATTTAAGTACAGTAGACATGCTGGGGGTTATTTATAAAAGGCGATTCTGGTGCAGAAGGGTGTTCTTGTCATAGCAACTAATGGTATGTCCCTGTTGATTGCACTATTCCACTGATTGGATGGTGATAAATAAATACCTTTTGTACATTACCCAAATTGTTTATTGCTGCTATATTGATCAGGGTCATTTGAAAGGAAGCTAATTGATATAGTCCCACCAAAAGGATAATCCTTTATTCTGTATAAATATGCATCCATTACCATACAAAACCTGGCAAACTGCAAATCTACAGGTTGAGAGGTAGGTTCTAATCTGCATTTATTATATAAAGGATGGGATTTTGAACACATGTTATTTAACAAAAGAAAAGCCCCAGTAGCTAATGCCCTTCTCACCACCACCACCACCACCATAACTTTGCACAAATCTTCCACACAATGAGATGTCACATGCTGTTAAGATCATATACCTAGGTGGAAATCGTCATCTGGATGCCAGGTTAATGCACCTAGAGTCTTTCTAATTGTATCACTAAGATTTGTAAATATCTGAAATATCGGTTCCTCTAAGCCTCTGCTCTTGATTGTATGATCATACTTCACCTTGGATGACTGCAACTTTTGGCTTTTGTTTAGTTTACGTTCAGCTCCTGTGTTATCACAGGGCACATTGTACAGAATGACTGCTATATTCAGGTTTCTGATATAATAGGTTCTGATGAAGCTAAAGCGCCAGGTCCATCAGCAGGCAGTTAAATAATTGGATGTATTTCACCAAGGTTCCATTAGGTGGCAAGAAGTCATCTAGCACACAAGAGCATGGGAGTTGAAATATGTAGGTCTTTGCAAGAAAAAGGTTCAGCACAGATCCTACCTGGGAGCTTCCCAGGGTAGGGTGCCTGGAGCTCTCCCTCTGATAAGGGGTTGGGGTGACACGTGCACAAGGGGGTAGAGCTAAATGTGCAAGGGGCATAATCAACTATATGATCGGTGAGATTTGTCTCTGACAAGAGTGGGACCAGACCAGCCCAGATAACATTAAATGTGCTAGGACTGGGAAGGGAATTGGACAGTAAGTTAGTGATATTGTATGCACCTATATTTATTAAAGATTGTTTTATTGCAGCTTTATACAGCCGCTCTGTGAAGTGTCCATAACTTTGGGGTACGACATACAATCTAAAATATGACACAGCATCAAGGTGGCTCCAGTGGTCAGCAATTGCCATAGAATCCTTGTGAAGGAATGTCAAAAGGTTAAAATGTATATTAATTTATAATTGCATATATTTATTTATATAGCACCCAGAAATTTGAATGTTGTATACAGTAATACAAGTTTGAATCTTGGTGGTCTGGGATGTCAGTTGAATGAATAAATCTCTAAGGGCTCTTATTTAGTAGTGTGTCCCTTACACACACCAGCATATGTACCAATGTAATGACTTATTACGAAATGGAGACATTTTAATGTTGTTGTGAATTCCCACCTGGTTTCACATGGGTTAAAAGAGGTCACCAGACTTTTATTCAATTTTGCATCCATCACACTTGACTTCTCCAAGAGACAGAGTCTGTAATACACTGTCACCTTATGTTAATGGCAGGAGAGAACTAATAATAGGTAATAATGGAATATTCCATTATGCAGTAAAGAGCTGGTCATGCAATTGAATTGTATCCTGAGTGCCACAAATGAAGACTAAGCAGACAGACACAAGCCACAGGTGATGCCATTCCGGCTTCAAGCTACACATCCAGTCTCAATCTAATCAATGGACAAGACATCCAGTTTCAGTCTGATCTGTTAAAATGCCCAGCATGCCCCAGTTTAAATTCTAGAATATTTATGAATTTAAAGAAAAAATATAGCTTTTCTTTGACATATCTGTTTCTAATTGCAGGGCTGGCATTGGGTTCAACTTTTTCAGCATCTCAAGCCCCCAAATGTCTCAAACTTGTGTACTCCCCTACCTTGAATATTGATGCAGGTAGGGACTTGTAACATGGGGGGAGCTGGGATGGGGCTGTACTTCTTTCATATGGTAGCCCTGGGAGACGAAGAGGTGGACTTTATATATGGCACCATGAGAAATAAAAGAAACAGTCATGTACAACAACAATGGATGCATCTTAAAGTACTTTGCAACTATTTGTACCACCCCTTCTGTGTGTTCAGGACCTAGGTACATAGTAGGGCCAACAATTTCTGGTGGTTGACCTGCTATTAGGCTTCCAATATTCTACTCATTATCAAAACAATGTATACTCTACTGTATTTCTTAGCCCACATTACTTAAACCCAAGCAGCATAAGTTGTATTTTAGTCAAATCTGGTGAATTCTGGTGAACTCTAACACACATTTTGATGGAAATTGTGCCAATATATATTTGTTGTCATTTGGATTGACTTCAAACCTTCCTACAGGAAAACCGTTGATGTGTTGTGATAAAAAGCTAAGTGAAGGTCAGGACTGTGATTGATTGAACTGAGCCGTCACTAAAGGAATGCATGCTTTTAGAGTACACCCAGAGGACCTATTGATGGCCACGATGCCCTATTGATTAGTATACTTTCAAATTCTGATGATTATTTCTGGTGTTAATATCATGCATATGGCAAGCCAAAGAGCTTTGGGTGAAGGAAATGCTGTCTACCTGGCAGAATATGGAGCTGGAACAAGTACTTGGAACTTGAAAGGGGAGCTTGAGATTAAAGAGAAGCATATTCTTTACTAAACCTTTCTCAAAAGTGTTGAAATGGGGCTGTTCAATGAACCCTCTAATGACCTTATGTTTAATAAGCTGTATTTTTCTCCATTATGCAACTGTATTTGGTTAGTAGGAATGGTTAGTTACAAAAGAAGAACCCATGTTATCCCTTACAAGTTATTGTAAAGCCTCAGCATTTGCTAGCTGCAGCCATAAGATGTCGTTCTTAGTGAAAGGTGTCCCCACACTCCACCCAAAGTACCCTTTACACCCACAAAAGGGAATTGAATGCATCAATGAAGTGGGCTTTTTTTATTAGCTCTTATGTCCTACCAGACTCTTGGCACTAAGTCGATCAGAAGAGGAGTATATTAGTATCAACATAATATTTCTCACATTAAACATTCAATTATTAGGCACACGAAAGACATGGGTGATTATTTAAAATACCTTATAAATATATGTGTTTCAAATGAACTTTTTTTGACATTACATGTTTCTGGCACAAGGCAGATATAATTGCCTACACTCATATTAAATAGCTTTTTTTTCAAACAAACAGCACATTTTTTGTCTTTTTTTTTGCAGTATCATAAGCACATATTTAGAAAAGTGACAGTGTTGAAACATTTCACTGGTTAACTCTCAGATTTTCCTTCCTCTGTCCAATGGAAAGATGGGGCAGGTGTTCAGAATTGTAAATGTAGAAATCAGTCCAGTATAAACTCAGTGCGCAGCAGTAATTGCTTAGTTCTATTTAATCAGCTGCTGTGTACATATGGAGAAGTAATGTGTGTTCAGAGACCATTTCTTAACCCTTTTGTTCCAAAATAATATTGCGATCTATTATCCTGCTGTTCGTCGCACATAATGCAGTTATGTCATAGCCCAAGGTTATTGAAAGGAACTCTGAATAAACCCTCTGAAATGCATGTTTTTTCCATAACCTGACATAATCACAACAAGTTGCTCTTTTATTAGCATATATATATATATGTACTTATATTACATGTCTCATGTATGTGCAGGATGATTTATATTTCAAAGGTTCCTATTAGATTATGCTGTTTTTTGACATTCTTGACAGTCTGACAGCCTGGTCTGCCTTCTGACAGCGGCGGTCAACATTTTGGTCCTGAGATGTCAAGCTGAATGTAATGATGCTCCAGCTGAGCCATATTACATTCAGAGGGGATACTCCTGATCTGGCAGGGACTCACATGGTCTATAGATACCCTGATCCAATGTCCTGCCCAGGGGCACACTAAGGCAACACAGTGAAGACACAGCTCCACATGAGGTATGTGTATGTATGTGTATGTATGTGTAGTGGTAGAGTCATTGTGTGTTATTGTATGGTGCTAGGGTGAGTGGATGTTAGAGCAAATTTGTGTTTTAGTTACAGTGCGCACCCAGGCACCACTGCACCCAGGAACCACCTAGGCTCAATCTTGCTCCTTCCATAATGCCTCGCTGACACAACAATCAGTCATTGTGTTTGCCTTTATGCTGCATGCCCAAATGACAGACCTGTAATGGGGCTGAATACGGCAATCAGAGGGCTCCCCATAGGATCTCCATAGCTGCTGTACAGGGAAACCCTACTGGGATACCCCCCAATTGCTAAAGAGGGGTCATCACATCCCCATGTGCCAATTCATAAAATACCCAAATGGATTTTTGTGCTCTCTTATAAGAGTGTCCCTCTTTCACATTTTGAAATGTACATCTTCTTCAATGTACATATTTTATACAATAAGAGATTAGTCTGAAAATGGACATATTAGGAGTGGCCAGGAAATCAGATGCTAATGTAATGACAATGGCTCTCCTTATGAGTAAGATAAATAAATACCCTCTACTGTGAACCACAAAGGGGTCATCTAACATTTAAGCCTTAGACTGTTTGGTATCCTAATCAAAATCTTTCTTTTTATTTTGACAAGTGCTCCGCTTCCTTTCTAGGGCAATACAAAGACTTACAATAATAGTTAGTGGTTGCAGAGAGTAAACACTCCCCCAAAACCTCTATATATGAACTGTCTACATTAACAGTAAACTTTATGCCCATGGGGTAATGAATGTTAGGTAGAGAGCTATTGCAATCAAGCGGCAAGCATTGGTTTAAATATTTGGCATGAAATATTAAAGTCAAATGCAAAAACATTGTATTGGAAATTGAGGTTTTGCATTCAAAATGATCACATAAGCTTATTTTTTTCCTGTTTAAGGACAGAACAGAATGCATATATGTTTACATGTCCAGTCTGGTAACTATGGGCTTTTGGGCAGAAATAAAGCCAGGTCAAAGTAAGATAACAGAAGTTTTTTTTCACAAAGAACACACAAGTTGTTTGATTAACATAATATCAAAACAGAATGATTTGATCTAGATATATCAGAAACTTAGGTGAATAGAAAATTAGTTATATATATATATATATATATATATATATATCTTAAACATTGAATTAATTAATAACTAGATACACAGTGATGCTAATAAATCATTATTTACCATAAATTTACTAAAAATTAGGATTTTTTTATTTCTTTTCTCGTTCCTGCTGAATAAGTAAAAGTATTGTTTACACATACATTTATTTAAGGGGTAAATGGTGATACTTTTTGTTATCAAGCAATTCCTTATATCTAGAGGCAAATTTGCAACCTATAGACCAGGTTTTTAATGATGCACAATTTGCTTTTCCATCCTTAAATTAGTCTTCAAGCAATTCCAGAACATGTCAGTGGTGCTCATCTAAGCCAAATGGCACATTCTTCAAGACAAAGTAGTGTTCTATACCATTTTCATATTAAAATATCAGTAACTGAAACAAAGATATAGATGGGATGATATGCAGCTTGAAGCTAGGTCTAAAATTCTAGTGACAGTGAGACAGATACACAACAGGAGAACGTCCTTAGACCCCTTCAAAAATGGTGTAGTGTAGTAGACTCAAAGGGGCAGAATGTTATGTAGAACATCAGGTAATCTGTAGACATTCAAACCCCATTGTACCTAATTATGGAACCTGTATAGTTCCCTAGATTGCTTTCATTTAGCACAAAGAGGCGTTGACAAATAGTTTGTAGAAGGTGCTAGTTTGCAGAGCCAAGTAAAAAGTTTTATTTTAGCAAACCAGTTATCAAGTGTAATAGCAACTGGTACAGCAGTGGACACTTAAGGTGCAGTTTTGCAGTAAAGATTGTAGAGAAACAGAAATTATTCCCATGTTGTGCACAGGTCTACAATAAGAAGTACTTTATCATAAAAAAATTAGTGTACTCTTTGGGCTTGGTACCAACTTTAAAATGGTAGGTTCTCGTGTACAAACCAGTGCATTTGTTTTTAGTTTAATGCCATATTCCTAAGGAGCAATTGCAGCAGCTCATCATGTTCTGCCCTCTCGAGAGTTGTAAGCTTTTCTTTGTAGTAATATACATGGAAATGTATGTCATTGTTAAATTATGCAAATACACATACAAAGAAAACATCTTCAGTATTAGAGAAACAACAACCAAAATATATCACATCCATTATATTACAATGTTACATTAGTTGTTCCCTTCTGTTACTTTGATATGTCATGATTTAGTTTTTGCAATTATTTGCACTTGTTTGAAACCTAGAAACTTCACAACATCTGTTTGTTTTAAGCCAGGCCAAGTCAAGCATTTTTTCCTGGTGTTGCCTATTCATAAATCATAGCTAGATCAATAAGAGTTCAAGAAATCTCAGGGTTTTAGTATGTATAATGTTCAGCCGTTCTTTCATGTTTAAATAGAAAACATTTCATTGGGAAGTTGGTTTGGAGTCATATCAGGAAGACGTATGGTTTCATTTTACCAACTGAACAGGGCCGTTGCCAAAACCACATTGAAGAAACTAGCAATGGTCATGGTGTCTTCTGTTTTCTACATATGTTGCTTCAACATAAGACAATAGGAATCCATTGGCAATGCGAATGCCAGAGATACAGCCAAGAAAAGACAATTGCTCTGGTCTTTTCACCTTTAATTATCAAATATGTCATTAATTGAAAGTGGACTCTCATCTTCTCGTTATCTAGCGCACGCTTTAATGTCATTAAGATCTTTCAAAGGACACAATTTCTCTAAGAGCCTTATCTCTGCATCGCTAATGGAAAGGTTTTTGGCTTTGTTCCATGTGAGTGAAAAGCAAGGAGTTGTTTACCAGGAATTCAGGAGCACATTACAAAGGGAATTATCTCCAAGCTGTTAGTCTGATTAATGCACTTAACTATTCCTGACCATTCCCTTCATTGGTAGTGGTAGATAATGCATGGGGATCAGCTGCAAATGGAAAGGATGTGGGGTCATACTGTGGACGTAAGAAATGGAGAAAGTGCTGGAAAGACTGACCTATATTGACATTGGGGTTTTGTACGAAAACAACATGAGACTCAGAAATCATTTCCTGGACACAAGCTAATATTGTCAATTAAGACAATTTCCATTAGGAATCTTAAACTTGCTGAGTTTCAGACATCATTTTCTTTTAGAACGAAAAACAAAAAACCACAAACAGTGAATAGTGCTTCCAACGTGGGTCTAATTAGCTGGAAAGCAAAAGCAGTATGTTTAGCCTGTTGGAAAGAACTGCAAGAGGGGGGAGATGTTAATGTATAATGGTCATCGAAATATATTTACGGAAATATACACAAAATGTACGTTTTTTCACAGTTGGGCAAATCCTTAAATAATGCCCTTGAGTTCCTATTGGTTGCAGTCACTTTAATGCTGCCACAGGCAATAGAAGCTAATTGCAGTGGATACAGAGAGGTTCCCGGGAAAAGTGAAGTGGGATGGCAGAATGTTGCTCACATATAAAAACGCTGGGAAATGAGCATTTTCATTGTTAATGTTTCTTTAAAGATGAACGCCCACCGTTCTTTTGTAATTTGGTTATAATTTTAAGGGTTATAATAACTTTATCAATTATTTATGTTCCACGCAAGGACTTGGCTTGCTATGATCCTCTGTTATTTGTGTAGCTAGTTCGTGGGACCTGGAGGACACTTAAAGACTGGAAGGTGGTACCAACTGTGTCGCACATGAAGCAGCTTGCAATGTCACTGTGTATATATTTATGATTCAAGTTACATCAAACACCCTTAAGATGTATTGCCTCAATAATAGCATAATGCATTATTATTTGCAATAATACTCTGGCCCCACTACGGCCCTTATGATGGAAACTCACGCTTTAGTGCCTGAAGTCCGGCTACGAAAGGCAACACACAAGTGTAGGGAAGACACTGCAGGTAAATCACCCTGGAAAAACCCGAACTATATTATGTTGGTATTTTGTAGATGATTGAAGAATGGCTATAAATTAGGGAAGAGTGTTGCAAACACAACACTATGTATCATGCCCAGATTCGATCTGTACAGTGAAGTATTATTAAATGTATATAACAAGTTTATTGGTTTGTTAGGTTTATCAGTAACAAGAGATGATGCACTCCTTTCTCTCAAATTTCAGTGTGCTGATTGCTCTATGGCAGAGCTTAAGAAGTCCGTTTTAAGTAATTTCTCCACAGACATTAATTAGTTAAAGTGTATATCTGGAAGATTACTACTAAGGACGCATCATTTTTACCGGTTGGTCTCCTGAGACAAGCCAAATGTATAGCATGAACAAAAGCCTTGGGACTCGTGCAAAAAAAAATAACTGTTGCAGGTATACATGAATCATTTCCCATAACATGCATGCAATGCTCCCCAGGTAAGCATACATTACTACTTAATAATACATTACTACTTTATAATACCAGCCTTGGGCTGGGTAATGAAGTGCATTTGCATCTTCGCAGGTTCACTATTTTTTATTATTTTGCATATGTTTATGATGTGTTATTTTGTATTGCTTTATACCTGCACTGAAAATGCCACAGTGGAGCCTGGGTCCCTGAAGACAGTTTTTGGTGTGGGAGATGGTCTGGTTGTTGCATGTCTTTGAAGACTTCAGAGGTTCCTCTCCACACAAAGGGACCTCAAAGGTCTGACCCACCTTGTAGCTTAAGCAATGAAGTGAAGGAATGGCCGGTAGTAGTGTGGTCCTAGGAGGAGAAGATTGGGGACCCAAGTCCATTGTAGCCAATATGGACCAGAACCATTAGTACCTTTATAAATAGAGAACGTAACTGTAAGCTTAACCAGAGAAGAAACTATATTAATTGATAAACTGGGTGCAAATACGACTGCTGATAAGCTGTCTCCTCCGCAGCTAATAAAACATTTATAGAATACTTAAAAGGAAGCAGGGCCGCACACCAAATAAATAGTTTAAATATATTGATTTGATTCAAGTATCAAAAATATTTTTTATAATGAATTTATGTGGAAAAATAAAAGACAGGAAAAAAACACCAATTTAAGCATATGGTATTCCATGTTGAAGACAACCTGTGTCTGTTTGTGTTGGATTAGTGTTCAAAATATAGTGATGTATTTTTGTCAGGACTCCCCACTAACAGCCATGGCTGAGGGAGCACTACATAGTACACATATGTAGCCATCATTGTTCTTCCACAAAGTCCTCTGTAGCTACAAAACACTTGTTGACCGCCAGTTGTGGCAAGTCCTGCAGAAAAAACATGACTACTATAGTTTGAAAAACAGCCCCAGACCATTATCCTCCCATCACAAACGCTTACAGTATGCACTATGCATTTAGCTATGTAGTGTTCTCCTGGCATCTGCCAAACCCAGATTCGTCCATCAGACTTCTAGATTTATCATTTCAGAGAACAAGTTTGCATTGTTCCAAAGGCGGTGTGCTTAACACCACTCCAGCCCCACACTTGGTATTGCGTGTAGCGATCCTAAGCTTGTGTGGAGCTGCTCAGTCATGGAAATCCATGTCATGAAGCTTCTGACGCACACTGCTTGTGTTGATGTTGCTTCCAGAGGCAGTTTGGAACTCCATAGTGAGTGATGCTACAGAGAACAGGTGATTTTAATGCGCTACGTGCATCTGCACTCAGCAGCTCCTCTCTGTGAGTGTGCGTGTGATCTACTGTTCATGTGTTAGTTGTTGTTACTCCTACAGTAGATCTTTCTACTTCCCAATAATAGCCCTTACAGTGGACCGGGGCAGATCTAGCAGGGCAGAAATCTCATGAAAAGGCCGCATCCTATGACAGTGCCTTTGGAGTTGGCTGCCTATGGGCTTGATTTTATATACAAACAAATGTGCGCAATACGAAAATCTTTGTTCATTTGTTTGTCGTCGTGGCTGCCAGTTTAACTATACTAAGAGAGAGAGAATCTCACCATTTTAATTTAACAACTTCTACGCCTTTATTTCTTGTTTCCATGGCAAACGGGCATACGAATTGGCATTTCCATAAACCAAAATGTTGGAAAAATATCTTTTTCCCCTCGAAAATGAGTATGAACTTTCTGCCACACTCTTTTCCGTTGTCCTTGACTATATTCATTTATTTTAACATTCTAGACAAAAAGTGATTTTTGCCAAATCAATTTAAATGAAAAATAACACGTATTGCAACCACAGTAGCCAGGAAAACAATTATTCAGTGTTGGATGCAACATCCCCAACAAAATGTTAAATTATGTTTTTAATAAATAGATTTTATGATTCTTTTTCCAGAATTGCTTGTTAACATATTAAGATGAAGTATCATCTATGAAGAAACCCACCTTGAGGTGATCAGCTTAATGAAAACAATTTCCAGAGGCTCAATGAAATTACATGACTCTTGACTTATTGTCATTATCTTTTATTATTATAGCTCTGACTGATTTAAGATCATATTACCGACATATTTAAGGGGTGGGCTGCTCCAATCTATAGGGGATTTCGTAGTTAGAAACCATTTTCTTGTGTAACTTAGACATCTTTTAAACTTTTAAACCTTTTTCAATCAGTAGAAAAGCTGGCAGAAAGCTGGAAAAGCTTTACAGACCACATATGGACAGTAATATGGGTGGCAGGAAACACAAAGCTCAAACAAACAAGAACAAAAAAACAAATCACACAAATATAAACACCTAATCACAGCTGCATAAAGAGTTGACAGTTTTATAGCCGTTCCTAAAGGGAATGTTTCTCACATGAGGTAGTCTCATCAAAATGAAACAACCAAATATTTGTATTCTAGTAATTTTCAAATGTCTCAGACAACCTCAGCAAACCTCAGACTGACCTGAGGGACACAACACAGGATCACTCATGTTTTTGCACTCATTTAAACAACTATAGACAAAAAGTGTCTATTACCATAACAGACTGATACCTACCAAAGAAGCGGTCCAACGGACATTAAGACAACATCCCTCTACACCAAGAAGTAGAGTCTCCTTCCAGGCCTTGCAAATGGCCTTTGGTTCATCTCTTGGGCATTTTATTCAAGAAATAGGAGCTGTCAGAAGAGTTGGGTTTTAGCTCCTTCAACTTCACTGGCACATTTCTCTAGCAAGAAGGGCTGAGCTGGGCTTGGTTTCTATGAAGATTTAAACACTCTGGATAAAGAACTGCCCTGTGTATATAATGCCTGCAGTTGATGTATAGAATTAGGCAATAGAGTAGGAACTCAAAAATGTTATGCTTACACCGTATATTTCTTCATGCTTCACTACTTTGGACAGATCTCCAATTTTTATAATCACAAAATACGGTACAGCCTATTATATGTTTCTCAGTTGCAGCCTAACAGGGTATGCCGTCAGAAGACAGAATGTTAAATAAACAAGAAACAAGACAATGGAATGGTGAAATAAATGGTGCTTTACTTTAGATTTGTCCAGTTTAACACTAATTGTTACACAAACTTAAAAAGCTCAACTATCCACTGTTGGTATATTATATATACATACACACATCTGTATATATCGTTGCATGGCTGACATTAAAAGTAATCCGAAATAGAAGAAGGCTCCAGGCACGCAGGGGTTCCATCAGACAGATTTATTGTAGGAAACAGACAACAACGTTTCGACCTCACAATGAGGTCTTTATCAAGTTGTTCCCGAGTTCCTGTGGGGAGTGAGTGCAGATTCCTAATTCTGGTGACTTATTAAAAGTAATCCGGTCACATAATATTTACATTGGTCACTAGAGGATCTCAGTCTGTGCATGTATATATTTTGGAAAAGAGAGAAAATGAGAAGGGGGTGAAGCTAAGATGGGGTTGAGGGGTAGCCATGAAGAGAGATCTGGCTCGTTAGCTTTTGCTTTATCTTGAATAAAAGTTTTAATTCCATTATCCAGCACATAACTCCCCTCATTTCAAATGCCCAGAGAGGTCTTTCTGCCGTGCCCTTACCCGTCAGCTTAGGAGGGGGGCTTACACCTGGTGGTCTAATAGTGGTGTGTACATTAGTTGGCACAGATCTGCATACTCTCTTACGCTGTGCTCAAGCACAGAGAGCTGCATACAAGGATGTCATATACCCCGAAGCTCACTCTCAAAGGGCAGAAAGAAGCGCAAGGGAGCGTCTGTGACAGACCGTGCACTTCTCCCTCTGCTGCTTTGTCAGGTAGCCGGTTAGATATCTCTGATCTTCCCAGCCCCACCTGTATCATTTGTGGTAATGAAACTTGGGAACCATAGTGCAGGAAGGACATAGGAATTTAGGTTCTAAACAGGGGTAATTATTATTATTTATTATTTAGAGCTCTACAATGGGTAGACAAGACATAACATGTAATTGTAAGGGATACCAGTATACACAGGGGTATAACCCGGCCCCTGCAGTGTATAGTGCTCCCAAAGGCTTTGTGGTGCACATATGGATCTTTTGATACTGACACTAATGGCATGTACTACTAATACATTCTGTAATCTTTTTTTATACCAGGCATGTGCAAGGTGTTTGTTATTTGTAGTTGTTATATTACTGGCTTATTTATTAGACCCATATTATATAACTATGTAATTGAACCACAGGCATTCCGATCCACAATCCACATTTTAGTCTGTATTGAAAAATGTAAGTATGCTGTTAGGTGACATGTCCACTTTAAATTAGTGATGAGAGGCTAGCCATATGCATAGTTGAATAGCAGAAGTAACTGGATATACATAATCACAAGAAAAATGTTTGACGTAATGACAAACACTGGAATTTGACACTGATATTTGTACACTTATTACCCGACGGTTTACAGTGTTCCACGAACAGACATACATCTAATGTATAAGAAGCTCCAAAGAGTTGTAGTTTTTCTTTTGATATTCTTCTTTAATATCATTCCCAGTTGGCCAGTATGAACAAGTTACAGTCCTACAGCACATGGTTGCTACCATCAACCCTTTATGGCAGATATTACAGGTCTTTTAATGGATCGCAAATACAATATAAAACAAAAAAACATTATCTAGAGCTTCCTTAAAGGAAATAGATTTATATTATTTTTATTCTTTGGAATTTTAAATCGATACAACCATAACTACTCAATCCGTATTGTGGGAGTAGTAATAATTCATCTTAATGATAAAAATATCTGTTTGTATTGTAAGATACATAAACTTCACTTTTGAGCTTGGTCCCACCACAGGGATTTCTGTGAGTCAATGTATGTGTAACCTCACATACTGGGAAAGCTTAGGAAATAACACATCAAGGCAAAGCTGTAAGTAGGGCTCTTGGAGTCTGAGGCAAGGTCCGAGGCCGCACCCTGTGCCAATGTCACATCAGCTTCTGGAAGTGGAGGGAAGCACATGGGTTTTGGCGGTCGGAAACTCAAGTGCACTCCTCACCTTGGGGGCCAGCAGCACATGTCCGGTGAAAGTTATGGCCCTGTGACAAAACTTTGTGATGTCACAACCCGACTTTTCTGAAAATCCATGCACATAAGTCTACGCAGGGCCCCGAGAACACAGCCCACAGCCCAGCAGTAGGGTGGCTTTTAAAGCAGAATATACTTGTTTAGAGGCCAATTTCATATAAGCCAGATGAATGATAATAAGTAGGTACTTCTGAGTATTTCATGGTTGCTTTTTGAACAGGGCCATAATAGCTCTTCTTTTCACGCAAAGCGCACAGATTTTAGAAGCCAAAGCAACAGTGCAGGGCTTAAAAGAGTCAGTGCCATGGACGGAGAAGAAACTCTAGATGCTGGATTATTGACGTTTGTAATTTTGTTTTGCTTTGCTGATTTAACAGGCAAGTTGTCTGTCTCCTGTAAAAAATAAAGAATTAAAAATATACCATAGCAACTCAGTGTACACTTCTTCACAAAATCTTTTGACAATAGCGCTGGAAATTAATTTAAATTTATCAGAAGACCAGTAGCGTACCTAGCAGGGGGGGCGATCCGCCCTGGGTGCCGCTCATCAGGGGGGTGCCATGGGCTAGGGTGACCATGTGCCCCGGATTGCCCGGATCCCTGGCATCCTCGTCACTTTTTTTTTTTAATGCAGAGGAGAGAGAGGGGTGCCTACCAACCGCTCGGCGCCCCTTAGTCTCCTTTGTGAGGTCTCCAACTCCGTTGCAGTGCCGGCATGTCATGCTGAGCGCCGGAATATGACGTCATATTCAGGCGCTCAGCAGTGAAGCGGGCATACGGGGAAGAATTGTCTGAATGAGGGAGATAATTAATGTGTTTGTGAGAATGCATTAATGAACAGTGAGAATGAGTGAGAGAATAAATGATTGTGTGAATTAATTATGTGAATGAAAGTATGAATTAGTGAGTGACTGTAAAAGTCTGTGTATGATAGATGTATAATTGATTTGTGGAAAGGCAAAGATGGCACAGGCCAGGCTGTTTGGGGACAAAGTTGACTCATGCTGGGCTGTTTGGGGACAAAGATGGCAGGTCCTATGTGTGTAATCTGGGTGCAGGTCAGGTTCTATGTGGGCAGTGTGGAAGCCAGGGCTGGTTTTGGGTTGTACAACCTATCATCTATGCTTGTAGTTTTATCTCTACCTTTATTGCTGAGTTTTTATTTGATTTCCAGTCCATCTATACCTGCAATGCTATGTTTCTATACATTATTATTGTATACTTGCAAATACGGGATTTGTATGTCTGATTCTATGCCTCTGATGCGGAGTTCACATGTGAACAATAATAAAAATATTAATATATATATGATTGCTAACAGCAATCACACTCCTATCATGCCAAGTCAGCTAGTACATGCTGGAATCTGGGTATGCCTGGGCATGATAGGAGTGTGATTGCTATTAACAATCATATATATATTAATATTATTTAATTTTTTGTCCTATTTTGGTGTGTTACTTACTTTAAATAAAACTGTGAGATTTTTTTTTATAGTGGTGGTGGGGGGGTCATATTCGGTTTCGACCAGGTAAATGCTGCATTTTCGGTTTCATTCCAGAAGTTTAATTCCAGAGTGACCTGGGGCTAAGGCCAGGTGCACCCAACTTTGTTATTATTTGTATTTACATAAATTATGTTCCAGCTTACCAGGTCGGTTCCAGGGATAACAGAAAAATTTGTGTCCTCTTTCTGCATATCCATAGGGACTGTCTGTACAGAATCTGTCTCAATTGGTTCACCAAGCTCTGATTTAATTGCATTTTCTGTTGGCATAAACATGTTATTAGTTTGTAATCATGTTCATAATGCCAGGTTGGTATAATAATATTGAAAAAGAAGCCTACTACATAATATATAAATATCACTGGGTTCATTATTACAATGCATGGGCATACATAGATTTAATTCATTCACTCCAACTATAAACTAGAGTACAGTCCTGTTCTTACTGTTCTGTAGGACCTCTTGCTATAAAAGCAGGAACACCTTGGGAGAACAAGCAGGTAAAAAAATAAAATCCATATTTACCACAGTGGGATAAATATGGGTAGGAGAGGCCATCAACAGCTCAAAGTTGGTACCATTTAAGTTTGGATCGCGTGGAGCGAGGTTATTGAGAATTTGAAGAATTTCAATGTAGTTCACACTGATATAGGACTGTTTTCTGTTTGACTAGCACAACATATAGTTGGAATTATAATCTGCGTTAATGGGACTAATGGGACAATCTTGTAAATTGTAACAAAAAGAGAGTGTTCGGATAAGGAAATAGCTTTTCTAAAAGTGTGTCATTTTCACTATTAAAACCAATTATGGATTCAAAAAGTAACATATTTGCTTAATTACACGTTGACAGCATGATGGAGCCCCAGTCTCAGTGGACATTCAGGATAAACCAGTTCATTTTTGGAACACAAATCCCTAGAAGCTTTTCTGCCTTGTATGTGTTTACTCAGACATGCACCGTTCACAACACATACCCTGCATTCCCTATGTTACCCTAAATAATAACTTCTTTTACCATCTGTGATTACACAGGGTTACAGAGACACAACAAAGGTGCAGTAAGAGCGTAGACATATAAGCAGTGTCATAACAAAGATACCACGCACTTCTATGGAAGAGCCAGCATTTCAACATTTATGTATTTCTTAGCTTGGTCTTATAGTCATGAAATATTCAACGTTTAATAAATTCTACTATGGAGATGTGGTAGATTTCCAGAGTGCAGTATAATGGACTGTCTTTTAATATACATTTCAATGTAAGCCCTCGACATGGATTTAATGGATTCTAAAAGCTGGTGTACATGGCCTGTTTATTACATTCTCTTACTCCAGTGGACTGTTTAACGTGTGAGATAAAATAATGTAGGGCACACGTTCATAACACAGTTTAAGTTACTAGAATAAAATGTTATTGATTCTAATGCTCATGGAACCCATTACCACTATTGCTGCTGGTAGCTAGATGACTGCAAAGCCATCCTAGGAATGGTAGCTAGCCCATCATGCTCATGGGTGGTATAAGGTAGAGATTCTACATGCACCCTTTTACCCCCTTCACACACCACAAGTATACATTGATGTTGATACAAGATATTGAATTATTTGTACTAATGCAGCCTCTGGCCTGAGCTATACATCATGAATGTCTATAGAGCATGTAGCATAGCACCACATGTGTGTTATTCTTATCTATGCCATGTAAGCGTATAGATATATAAGAAATGTTTGAATATTAACTTACCAAGGCATGTGTTCCCCATAAACATTCCTAGGATGGTACTGCAGTCATCTTGCCGATTACCACTGCCTTCACATGTGCACCAAAGTGACACACTTATACTATTGTTGCTGATGAAATTTGGAGTCATTATAGTACCTATAAAAAAAAAGTCACAAAACTGGAAAAAAGTATTAGCTTAACCCTGAACTGTGCCGACTTCACCATAATAATCACCTTATTAAAATACACTAATTATCAACACAGGTTTCACCTTTTTACAGTAACATTTTATATTCATAAATACATCTAAAATTAGTTGGTACTCACTCCAACCTGGGGAATGGTGAGAAAGCCGAGTGTGAGGTGAGGGGCTGAGGATAGATATGTATGAGTGAGAGTGCATGTGTAAGTGTGTGTGTTAGCAAGTGTGTGTGTGTGTGTACAAGTGTAATCTGACAAAGTAAAATAACAGACATCTTACCAATCATCCTCATATAAGTCTGTATACATAGATCGTACTGCTCCTTGGGACAATATTTTGTCCTTTTGTTAAAAGAGTAACAGTGTTTCTGGAAATCTGCAAAACGGGATCTGAAATTAAAATAATAAGATTTAAAAAGGATAGTCTGTATTAAAAATGAAAATACTGTTTAATACGTTTTGTTGTGTGGGTAAAGTACTGCTTCAAAACTTCTACACCACTGACCCCTCAATGACTGATGGTTGCACAAATCCTCACTGTGGCTTTTACAAAGCCAAATTGTGGCAAAGTTAAAGATATTTTTTAAATCCATATATGTTCTGGACATCTGAAATAGTTCTAATACATCAAGATTCTGAAAGAGGGGAACTCAACAAACTTCTGTTGTGGCTCAGGTCAGATCTGCTGGATCAAAGAAAGTCATAATGATTATTAAGTCTGTCATCAGATGAACTGGGTTGCAAGGCCGAACAGAAGTATAGACCACCAAGGGCATAATGACCGGTGGATGGGCCGTATCATCTTATGTGTCTGTAGCATCTTATATCCTCGTGCCCCTGCTGGTTTACTCTGTATGGCAGAATTAGGACAACTTTGCCCTTATTGGGTGTAAGTTAGTGATGGTTGTACTCCAGAACTTACTTGCACAGGTTATCATTCATGCATGAATGATATAGATGCAGACAGTTTGGCTTGGACTCTTCCTCAAATGAACATTCTGGTACGATAGTTTTTCGCCTGCGTTCTGCGCAGTAGCTTTCCTGGCATGGGCAAAAGAGCAATCGTTTGGAGAACTCCTGAGGGACTTTCTTGAAAAAGCGACGCAGTGACTGGTGACACCTTTGCCGATCACATTGGCCATTTTCGTGTTTTTTACTGCAGTTGTCAGCGTATGCATTCCTGTCCCAGCTGCACTTTTCAGTCAAGCTGCAAATAATAGCCTGCTTGAAGCAAGCATTAGAGTTGACAGGGATTTCAGTATCTGAAAGAAACAGTTCAGTGTAATGAAATCTCTCAAGCACTGTCAGAGAAGGTTAGCTTTATAGCTGTCATTGAAATACAACTATAGTTATAGGAGTTGTAGTTAAAAAAAAAAAACAAAAAAAAACAAACAGTACCTGAATATCATGAAAGCATAGAAACGAGTGGCCCCAGTAAATAACTACACGGAAATGGGAAAGGAAGTAAGCAAGTGTGTAAGTGAATGGTGGTGGATTGGGTCTTACTCTACAGTGTTAATATATCTGTGAGCATATAGTGTTAGCATGTGTGAGAATATGCTGTTATGATATCATCTTATCATATGTGTGTGTGGTGTTTGAGCGTGTGTTAGTATATTGTGTGGGCATGTGTCAGAATATGGTGTAAGAGTGTGTGTATGTTAGTGAATGGAGTTTGCATGAATGGTATTAGCATGTGTGTTTGCATGAATGTGTGTTTAGTATTTGGTGTTGGCGCGTGAGTGTTGGTGGGTAGATCAGCATATGGTATTAGTATGTGTGTTTGCTTTCGTTCATACAGCGGCATGTTTCAAACCATAAAGCAACAAAGTCTTTGTGATCATTCCGTGAACACCACAATATTCATTTACTGCTTTGTGGTTTGCATTTGGTGTGGGGGTTTTTTTACACAAATTTTAATTATCAATTGCCCAAATGTTCCATATGGTGAGTAAAACACCCAGTACTTATCCTCCCTGTTGATATTTCTAATCAATCGAGTATCTTACAGCAGACTTACTGCATGTTTATGTATTACATGTTATGGTAATTTAATCAGATTTTGCTCTATTCCTTTTGATTTTACCTTATGTTATAATCTAAGGATTTCATTTTTTGTATACATTGTAATATATAGCCATGTGCTAAAACAACAAAGCTTTATTTCATCTTTATAATGTGAAGAAAGAGTGCAATCTATCTATAAAGTGTCATTATTAATAGCAGGCTTTCGGCATTACAGATTGCTTGATTAAAATGTATATTAGTCAACTGCTTCCCCCACAGAGTCTCTGTGACAAATCTATTTGTATTACAACATGTTTCTGAAAATTACTCAGCGCCTAAATCAATACTGAAGCATTAACTGCATGTAGACTCGTGCTTGGTCCCTGGTGATGTATAGTCATTATCGTGATCTGGATGAGGAAGAAGGAAGGATTTGGCTCAGAGATTGAAGTGTCTGTGTGAAATCATGTTAAATCTAAGTGTATTTTAGAACTAGCAGAGGTTCAGGTCAGAAAGCTGTCATTCCGAGGTTCTGCTTCCTACGGACCAATATCCACCTACTGCATGCAGCCTAAAAAGCTATAGCTCATCCAAATACAGGTATAGGTTTTTAAGTACGCTTTCTTGTTAATTTTCCAGCAACCAATTGTCTAAAGGGTTGTGTCATTAGCTGTCTAGTGGACGGCAAGATGATATGACATACTAACCCCTGCGGCATATGCACTACATACAAAAACTTTAGGTAAGAATTTGTAGCAGTGCCTTGAATGGAAATCTGATTTTTGTAGTTTTATTTTTCATAATTAACAAATGATGAAAAGGCTGTAACCTAAACAGAGCAGATTCATTATCTTTAAGGCTTCATAAAATAACATTGGAGTTTCCCCTTCCTCCGCCTTGAAATTAACTTAAGAAGGTGTGCTGCTGGTAGTGGTATATGGCCACCTAGGCATAGGGCTAAGGATCGGGCTGGGACATGGGGGGGTGCATACAATGGAATACTTACCAGATGCCATGCCAACCACACGACTATACTCGTCAGTCTTCACAATGTCATGGTCATCGTCTTCATATGGAGAACTTTCAAAGATATGATAACCTGTGAAAAACAATAAGAAGAGCAAGTGACTGAAATGTAACTTCCAAACAATAACGTATTAAATTGACATTAAAACTGTTTAATAAACATGTATATGGTAAATGGAGGACATTTTTGTGGGTTTTTTTTTTTTTATAAATGTGTTCAATCAGTTGTGTTATAACTACCACAATTGTGGGCATGACAGTTATGATGCACTACTTGTTGTCCTGTTCACATAATGGCGCTGTATTATAATAAATAATAATAATGTTAATCAGGATGGTAACAATTCCACTCAATGTAGTGTTATGTACATTTTTTATTATTAGTTTCTTATATTAAGCTGTTTTTTTTTTCTTTTCTTTTCTTTAATGGAAGACATTACAATAAGATGAAAAAGCAAATTAAAACTTGATAGAGGAACTCACCTTGTACATTAAGAGGATGGATATTCCAGTAAACATTCAAGCAGTGCTCCTCTTTATTCATGCGACGCCTACACTTGCAGTCCATTAGGCCATGGTTCTTCAGAGTCAATTCTGCCTGCTGACATCTAGTTTTATTCACAGGTTCCGTGGCGATTCCGTGTGTGCAGTGCATGAACTCATGGTGACTGGCATTGCACACTGAGTCTTTGAGACACATCTTCTTTGCCTGTGAACAGTCACTTGGTAGAAGAAACTCAGCAGACAACAACTTAGCTGCAAGACAAAACGAGGTCATCACTGTTATGCGCGTAGCAATCATATGGTTTCAAGTGGACATACGCAACTCTGGTGATTAGTGAGTCAAACCTATAAATATATATAACTAACACACACACATATATCAAAGATCTTCAAAGAATTCAAAGCAGTAGTTAAGTTGAATTATTGCTTTACAGCTCAGTGTCAGAATAGTATACCACTTTACAGATCGAGTCCAAGTAAACATTAGCTTTTCCATTAATGCTAAACTCGGCAAGATCAATTTATCAAATCAATGTACAAAGTAAATATATATATATATATCCCGGTACAATTTATCTTCAGCAATAAAAACAATACACTTTGCTGCTTCTAGGCTACTGCAATGTATATATTGTATGCAGCCATGGCAGTTCAAACATTACTATTCAGAAGTGAGCCAGACAATGGACTTGTTGGTGGTTATTTTTTCCCACCAGGATTGCTGTACATGCGAGCATAGATGGGCCTGCAAATCACTGCCATTATGTTCCAACAAGCCCTTTTAGACAGACCAAACTGGCCATTTATCAAACATCCACATGTTACATGGCACAGTGTTGACATGCACCTGCTTTCATCTGTAATTAAGTCCTTTGCTAGTGGTCCATTCTGTAAGATGTCCATCACCCACCCACTTCGTGTACACAAGACCAGATGGAAAGATCATTCATCACATCACTCCAGATGGAGAAGTCTTTGTTTACATTATCACGAATCAGCTGTTATGTTGGAATATATTGGCTAAACTGCTCTTATCCGGAAAACAATAGGGTTAATTTATAACCCGTGATCTGTTTGTTGTGCATATTTATCCTGTACTTTGAGGAAAGTGATCTTTGCTGATATCGTACTATGTGCACCAGCTTATTAGTTCATCTACTCTGCAAACTCCAACCTTCTGCCCAAGCTGTCTGGATGCATATAAAGCTGCAATCAGGAGCTGTGCCCTCAACAAAAACTCTTTTGTATGCAATGTGATTACAGCTGCAATACATATGAATAAAGGTCTAGCTGCACGAACCCCACAATACTGAAAAAGTTCATTTGCACAATCTAGAATAATAAGGCGGAATATTTTATTCATTTTTGAAAAAAACAAATCTTATATTAAATAAAGTAGGGGGGAAATGTAAACTTCCAGTAGTTTGACTACCACAATGTAAAGCACAGAGAATAAATACTAAAGTATAGCCAAGAGTATAAACTAGATACTTGAAAATAATACTTAGATGTTGCATGAAAATATTCTGTGTGTAAAGAAGAGGTACCATCCCCATATATATATTTACTACTGCTGTTATACCGCCCGTCTTTATATTATTTTCATAATCCTTTTCATAAATGTTATTTTTTGTTGGAAATATAGTGACATAATTATTGTATGGCAAGAAATATAAGATGATTCACCGTTTGTGGAGTTTAACAAGTATATTATTTACCGGGATAAACACTGGGGTCTCTCCTATTAGGTCAATGCACAGTTTACCGCTGCTGTGGTGACCACATCAATAGACACATATTGCTCTTTCTACACTTCCACTGGAATCAATAACATGTGCACCTGGTCATATCAATGGGTTCAATATTTGGACATGGACTCACAAACCTGGGCAAAATTACCAAAATGACATTGGATACTACACTAGGTTAAGTTGGCCAGAATGGTAGACAGAAAGACAGCTGAAACTCGTCTACATTCCCATTTCTTCAAAATTAACATAGAAATATAGAATTTGACAGTGGATAACCATTTGGCAGACCTTGTCTCAGACCTTAACAAGCCCTGGGTATCTTCTTAAATTCAGTATAAATTCTGCCGGAAGGCTATTTTACTTACCTAGGAATGGAAAAACACATTTCAGGTACACAGGCTGATAGTATACACCCTGTACTGAGGTTCCTGTGCACTGTATCATCAAAGGATTGGATGGTATACAGTATACTCATCACTATGTAACTTTTGAAGATGGCTGTCAGCCCAGATTTTGCTGGTATAACCCTTATATTGTTTAACAAAGGTTACATATATTTTAAAATGTTTAAAGGTTACATCCCCCTTCTTTTTCCTTTTTTTTCCCTTTTTTAAATTTTGTAGTTATACCCTCAGGGATGTTCATACCATGAGAAATGTTCTTTTGAATATGTAAGCCTTTCTGCCAAACTGGAGCTTTAATGCAGTCTGGAAAATGTACAATATGTCAATGGGTGCATTGTTTGTATCATTGTTTGTGTTCTGACACCTGTCCCCGGTTCACCTCCATTCTTGGACCTCTGCAGACCGGGAACAAGACTCCACAAGAGTTGCAGTTTCGGAGATGCTCTCACCCAGTCGACTAGTAATCACAATTTGGGCCTTTTTTTAAAGTCGCTCAGATCCTTAGCGCTTGCCCATCTTTCCTGCTTCTAACACATCACCTTTGAGGACAAAATGCTCACTTGCTGCCTAATAACAAGGCGCCATGATAACAAGATCATCAGTGTTAATCACTTCACCTGTCAGTGGTCATAATCATACCTGGGTACTCTTTGACCCAGTCAACACCCGAATCCTCCAGATCGAGTTCTTTACACTCCCCGCTCCCTGCCTATTTGCCCTTTACATGGGGGCTTTTCCCGCAATGTCAGCTGGAACACCCACCCGACGGCAGTGGGCAGTCCTGGCCGCGTCCTGCAAAGGGAAGCCTTCAGGTAGCCGGAGCTCAGAAGTTCCCAGGTATGGTCGTAATGTTATGGCGGATCGGTGTATGCATTGTAATAAGTGCTGTGTAAATTGTTGGTGCTATATAGAAGCTAATAATAATGGTAATTATATGTACTATCCCCTCTCTCTCTTTAAGCACATGCCAAGTTCTGAATAACAAACTATTGACAGGGCTTTCAATAGTCGTCTAATTAATACGTAGTTAATCAGGCTGCCTACTTCACATTACCACTTGATTTATTTCTACTTAATGTATGTGTTGCGCTGGACCTGTTGATCACTTTCTTGAGAAAATTATTTTTGACCAAAATCAGAATAATGCTTCAGCACCAGGGAATACAGAATGACACAGTGTACATATTTAGTATTCATTTTCTTTCAACATTTTTAAACAAATAGAGATGTTCAGTATTTTTTATTGTATAATCTTACAGTTCTATTAAACAACTAGTTTCATTGTGAAAGAATATTAATTCTATTTGAAGAAAGACATTTTCACCTCAGTATTCTGGTCTGTATAACTGGACATTATTTGTCTAAATGTAAATTTGTGAGGGAAAAGGTGTAAATAGTGATTTTCGGCACAGCCACGTGGCTGGCTACGCAATAATTGGAAAAAAACCAAAATATTAGTTTACAATAACCTGTAGCAAACAAACAAGTGTATTGTTATAGCTGTATCATTAAGTAAGGATAATAAGTGCAGTGGCTGTATGAAAAGTCTGAATGTGTATAGTGAGGATACGTAAGGTTCAGTGCCAACATATTATATACATGATCAAGCATGTAATTTATGTCGAGGACATAAACCCTCTGAGAGTCTAAAAGGCCCTTTACTCAGACTAGTAATCCATGGCCCTCGAGTTAAGATTTATATGGGCTGGATGTAGTTTCTATTGTAAATAAGTATGGCAAAATAAATACATTATAGTACACACTTTGCATAATTTACCATGAAGAATGCACAAAATTAACAAAGATCGATCGCATAGGATTTTCATATTAAAATCCACAGAAGGGTTCAGTCGGAGCGCAGAGTTTGGAATTCCTGTTTCTCTGGACTAAATCAAGTCATTTTAGACCCAGTAGACGTCACCAGCTGCCAAGTAAAGAAACATAACCTCTAAATTGATCAGCCTGTGTTTTGGGATGTATCTGTGATGCAAAACGTACTCATTTACTATATCCATGTGCGTCAGTGGAACTTCTTCATTATGCTTCATTTAACAGTCTCCCATTCATACAGAATTTGTAAAAAGTGCCTGGGCCGTTGCTATTATCTAATATTATTAACACTACATTTATAAAATTAAAAAGAAGAAATCATGAGGTTTTTACTCAATGCTCAGAGTCAAAAGACAGAGAACACTAGGTACCTTTATGTTATGAGACATGGCCTGGACTCTCTCTCTCTTATATATATATATATATATATATATATATATATATATATATATATATATATAGGTCTCAGTAGCAGCTATTTTTGTTGCAGTTATGGTTATTAAAATTTATAGTTAAAATTGATATGGTTATTGAGCCAACCGTATTTTTCTTATCAACCCCAAATGGTATATTAGGGTGGAAAGTGATAGAACTGAACATCCGAATAGCACGAAGCAGTTCAATAAAAATTTAAAGCTTAGAGATTTTATTTCAATATTATTCTATATTTATATACCTATCACACATCTCCACCTTGTAAATAATGGATGGGCTGAGAGGATTTACAATGGCATCTATGATATTGTCATATGCAGCATTCTATCTATACCATTTAGATCATGCACATTATATATTCTGCTGGGTATACCAAAAAGTGTTCCTCTGTAACTACCAGAAACCTGGAGAGGGAGCAGGCGGCATAACAAATGTTTAATTATGCTTCTTTACATATTCTTAATTGGTTTCACCTTGAACGCAGGATACAAAATTTGGTCATAAATTATTCAGAGCAGATGCAATATAACCAGAAAATGGGAAACAACAAAAATGCCCATAAATGCCAGGCCATTAGAAGTCATCTATAAGACTGGGATCTTACATACTAAACAAGGATGACATGCATACACAAGAAGTCTCATCCGTGACGTGTTTTACAATAATCTACTCAAAGGTTGAGTAATAGCAATACTGTCATAATTCCATAACAACGATCCTTGATATTTTATAGTACTATGGAGTAAGGGGAACCAGATTCCTACACCAATTGCATGTGTCCCTGCAGCTTCTTTGGGAATTACAAGCATCGTAAGGATATTGCAACCTAAAGCCTTTATTCTATAATGTGTTGCTTCTTGGAGTCACACAGTCCTGACCTACGCCTTCTATACTCTACAATAATACGCTCATCACACAAAAGCGGTTTTCCATGCTACCGTATCTTTTGCAATGTCCTCGACTTAGTTAAGGGCATTGTATTAACACTAGTATGCTAATGTGTAAAAATAAAAGGAACTTCATCATGTCATATCGTCATATTGGCCACTGTCACAGAGTCATCTTCTGTACAAATGACGTTAGTAAAATCCAGGTCTAATGTAATCACCGAGACCGGATAACTATTTTTATGGATTCTGCCCATCAAGGGACACCGGCAATTTAATTGAGTGTAAAAGCAAATATTTTTCAAATATAATTATTAGGCAATTCAGTCTGAGTTTTCAATGAACGTTACAACAATAAAAAAACAAAAGAAGCAAAAAACAATTGAATTTGTCAGACCTCCTTTGTTGCACTTTTTAATTTCATCAATGTAGCAGTCTGCCACAAGGGGGCGCACATGCTTGATAATGTAATAAACCATAATAAAATAAAATATTAATAGCCACTAGACATTTATTGCTGTCTGTGAGACTGCCACTCCTACACCCCTTGTCCATGCATCATCTCCATTTTAACCACCATCTCCGCCAAGGTCTTCTTCTACCGTTTTTCTCTGGGGGTTATAAGGTGTTGCTTTGCAAGCCTAATCTTGATAGAGCTGCACATCTTTGCCTGTACATTCTAGTAATGCTTACCACTCTAGGTGACACAACCTATAATGTCAGTAGATTAAAAATTATTTCCTAGTGTGACCGGTCCTGTTATATTAAATTAAACATTTCATTTAATATGGTGAGCCATATAAACCACTTTATAAGCTGGAGAACATTATCTTATAATAAAACAGAACGGCTCATGTGTAAGATCTTTACACACAGTGCAGGTACTGTTCCTTTCTTTTGTACCCTGCACTCAAGAGGTTAAATGTCCAGGATTTATTTGATCCCTTCTATGTTTGGCTGGTTTGAACCCAAGCTTTGTAACCGCCTGTGCTGTCACTGTGATGTATCCACAGATTGTATAGAAAGTCTGATAAAGATTTGGCATTTGCATTAAGATGACTGGAGTCGCTTCCCATTCACTTGTCAAAGATCCTATAGAACTTCTCAGACCCCCACAGTGTGTAAAGAATTTAATTGGCCTGATGAAGACCACTTGTAGCCAGAGGTCATTAGGTTACCACCTTGCACAGTCCTCACAGCATCCATGAAACCTTGGAACTTGGTTATTGTGAAAGAGTAAAGCTGTTTCCTCATATATTTGGAGACATCCAAGTACCAAAGATAGTTGGGGGGGGGGTGCGCCCATGGACACAATAGCGGTTTATACAGATCATCAAAGATCTTTTATGGCAACTTGCAACAGTCATTGGGTAGGAGAACAACCTTAAGGAAGCTGTGATTGATGGGGAGGCACAAGGATCCCCAAATCAGGGCAGAGTGTGAAGGGTGCAGTCCATGACCCTGGGACCCTGATCATTCACAATGGAACTCAGATTTTAATAGCTAAATGTCAAAACTTACAGGTATGGAGGCTACACCTTGAGGATCCACAAAAAAAATCCCCCAAACTTTATGATGGCAGATAAGAACAATTTGGCCCATCTAGGCTGCCAATTTCCCCTGATGTAAAGACTCAGTCCCTGGTCTCATGATATGCCTATCCCATGCATGCTTACATTCCCTTACAGCATTAACCTCTACCATTTCTACAGGAAGGCTATTCCACTTATCTACCACCCTCTCAGTAAAGCAAATAACAGGTGCCGAATTCATATTTTGGTTAGTGCCCTATATTTAACATGATGCTTATTATACCGGTTTGTTATTGCGTGTGATTTTAAATTATTCCACTGATTGTAACAGCACTATGGAATCTGCTGGCATTATATAAATAAATATATATCATTTAATGATGTTAATCACAAAAGCATGCATGTTTATTACACAGCCTTAGTGGACTAATACATAAACTGTTGAGTAGGATCTTACATTAGCTAATAACAGGGGTCGCAAATTGCTCCTCTCCCACTTTGCATCTGGGTGTGATCACCCCCCCCCCCTTTAATAAAACACATTGTATTCAAATCGCTTAGTGGAAACTATATGTTGCATAGCAGGTGACACAATGACATCACCCCTTACACACAAACCCATCAGAAATGGATACTTTAGTACCTTCTCAAAAAAAGGTACTTTGTATGTCTAGTGGCCAACAGTTTACTGCTAGAGACCAACAAATATGTCTAAGTGGCTCATTCATTTCCAATCTACAGGTTTAGCCCAATCCTACCTGGCACCAAGTTGCCAAAGCTTAACCCGGACCAGTGTTTTTTGGGGGGACACTGGGCATTTTCATTCTTTTGAGATCAGGTGTGTCAATGTGAAATACTACAAATCCAATCATATTTCATTAATGTGAAATATTAAATATCCCACGTGGTAGCCTCATTCGATCATACGAATTTAATGAAAAGCGAACCTCTGGCACATAGATTTCTAACACAATGGGGAAAGTTTCAAAAAAGAAACAAACACACAATCCTGAGTGCTAAAGTTTAACCGGTGTTGCAGTTATATACACGATCCAGTGAATATAGAGGATTAATATGAGTTTTATTGTATGGACGCATATATGTCTATTTATAACCTGATCAGGTATAGGTGAATCATACAATTAACCAATCAGCGGCGCTTCAGTCCATTATATAGTTCCCCTGGGGTCACAATTAATAAAAGCTCTTTTTGGGGTGTTTGGATCTTATATTGAACGCAGTCTGTTTATTAGCGATCAGTGTTAATCTATATGCCTTGGTCCCCTGCTTAATGATTTCAGTGACACACTTACCAGCCCCTGCCACAAGCAGGAAGATCCAAGGGGACATCATGCTGCCAAATGACCAACAAGTCTTCTACAGCAGCCTCCTAGATCCAAGCATCCTTATCCCCAGCTTCAGGTTGATGGCAGTCTGCTCTCTATCTCAGCGCAACAGTTTACTGGGCAAAGAATAAGTGAGGAGACTGGGTCCCAGCAGTCGGAGGTGGCTAGGTGATCAGTAGCCTTGGGATGGATTAGTCCATGCCCTCCTCAGGTAGTCCCGTTCACAGAGGAGGTGGAGGCGAGCAGGGTCCTAGTGGACTAATTCTCTCTCCAGGTTGAGTCTCCGCTGTGTGTGTGCGGGGAGCTGTCACTATGATTAAGCGGAGCAGTCCGTGGAGGTGACTCCTCCCCCTCATGTGCCCCGCCCCCACAGCATGGTCACTGCTGGTCTCAGAGGGCTCGCGGCTTTGTTACACGCAGTGTGCAGGTGAGGTGGGAGAGAACACTCTTCGGAGGGGGGGGGATTCTCTCTGTCCCTGTGCTTTTAAGACTAGAGGACGGAATTCCACAAATAGCCACCTATTGTTCTTAGTAAACAATGGCAGTGACTGCAACGTCTCCAGATTGATTATAAATGTGAATGAAAACGTTGCTTTTATGTTCTTAGTAACTTTAATATACATATATGGATACATGTCACATTTCAAAAGATATGTAGATAGATATATGGATATATATATATAGTACAGTTTTACTGAAAACTGCATATATAAATAGTTTTAGGCAAAGTAAGGATGCTGTCAAACATAGACATGTTAATAGATTGCATTTTGCTAAATGATAAAAGTAAACAGAAGAAAAATCTAAATCAATATTTGTTGTGACTATATTGTGCCCTAAAAACAATAAATGCCCTCGATCAATTCCTATGGTTACACCATACTTGCCAGCTTTTGCTCCAGGTGTACCAGGACTTAAAGGGGGTGGAGCCTAAAGTAGGCAGAGTTATGGATGCTGTGTGACTCGGTATACTTTAGGCTCCACCCCCTGTCCCCTGTCCCCTGGAGCTCTTTTAGCTGCATTTAGGCTGTGTGTCTCTCTTAAACATACACAATTTAAACACAATGATGCCTGGGCACAGTGTAATGTATTGTGCATAGGCAGCGATATACCAGGACAGACCCAAATTTGATTTGGGACTGTTGGCAGGTATGGAACACCGGCGCACAGTTTTTAAGAAACCCTTCACGTGGTGCCAACCATCTTGGAGAACTAACCATGGTTTTTCTGTGGATTAAACCAGCCTCAGTCGCTTCTCTCTTCATCTAATCCCAGACAGCCTCGGTGATGTTGAGATCAGGGCTCTGCAGGAGCCACACCATCACTTCCAGGACTCCTTGTTTTTCCGAATGCTGAAGATTGCTCTTAATGACTTACATGATGGATAAGTATCTGCCTGAACTTCTCAGCATTGACTACAACCAAAGCCCCAACACCATTTGCAGAAATGCAATCCAAAATTTGGAAAGATTGTCTACCATGCTTCACTGTTGTCGGCAAACACTCCTTCTTGACCTCTCTCCAGCCCCACGGTGAACAAACACCTTCTACTTAAAACTTTGACTCATCAGTGCAGAGCACTTGCTGCCATTTTCTGCAGTCCAGTTCCTGTGTTTTTGTGAATAGATCTATCGCTTGGCCATGTTTCCACATAATAAGTATGTCTTTTTGGCCGCAAGTCCTCCGTGAAGACCACTTCTGACTAGTGGCGAAACTACCGGGGTCGCAGGGGTCGCCTGGAGTTCTGCCAGTCAGGGGGGCCCAAGGGGTGCCGAGCGGTTGCTGAAGACGACCGTTCGGCAACTCTTGGGCCCCCCTGACTGACAGAAATCCAGAACTCCTCTGCT
>VKOC01000003.1:10090910-10102036 GCA_009364415.1 Spea multiplicata | reverse complement strand
CAAACTAGAATAAACCAATGCATTAGGTAAAGAGGGCCCTGTTCGTTGAATATGTTCGAAGATATTCATCTACAGGGTCTAGCTAAGGCCTTTTTGTTCTCTAATTACCATAGCGCATTGGTGCTTGGTGGTGTATGTAAGAGTAAGTCCCTTTTACATTTCATCAATAGTTAATCTTTGACAGTAAGCTGGAATATAATAAGCATCTAGGCTTCAATCTTTGGTGGCAGATGCTGTAGTGGCTTTGTGGGCATGTTTGGTGATATATGTGCTTCTTGGAAAGCCAACGTGCCCATACGGTATGCTGGGAAGCCTCCTGTAGAGTGTGAATTAATTATTTTTCTGCGAAGCACGCATGGAATGTGCTCCCCAACTCTGAGCTGTGACTGCTATTGTATGTCTAACAATTGAGGTAAGCCAACAAATTCCAGGCACCAGCAGCCCTGACCCCATGGCTTACACATTATAGGTTTGCACTGTTTGTTTTATTAATTAAACAGAATCATATCTGTAAAGGAATGCGTGATAAGCAGGCTTTACTGTGGGAAGAAACTGTTCAGGTACACAGGCAAGCAGACAGGTGCACTTAACCCCTTCTCTCTCTTCACTCAAGACCTAAAGGTACTTGACTCTCAACTCCCTAATAAAAGCTTTGATATAGTTTCCAGAGCAGCATTCTATTCATGAGAATTTACAAAATAAGCAGTCCCTGGGAACCAAGAAATCTTACAGTGGGCTATGCATCTTGAGGTCACAAAAAAGAATTCAAACAAAAAAAATGTGTCTAAAAATTGTATTTGATATTTATTATTCCATTGCGCAGCGCTGTGGAATATGATGGGGTTATATAAATAAAAACAATAACTATTATAGGTCAAAACATCCTAGAATGGAATCGGACTGCTGTGTTCTAACACATTCGTGTTATGACTTAAGAAAATGTTTTTTTAAATGATAACAAATAGCCTATGAGTTTCAGACTTATGAGGTTATTATTAAAGGAGCAGTCAGAGCAGAGAGAGTCAGAGCAGAGAGAGTATGCCTGCAGCTGGGACACACAAATACTTAAGCTGAACCCTTTTCAAGAAAAAAGGGTTACCTATGCATAAAACGGGGTCAATTAAGGTCTTATTGCACATGAGCTCACAGAAGAGCTGCAGTTTCCCATTGGCTTGATAATGGTTTATGGGGATTGCCCTACAAAGTGTGTAGTACAACCAGTAAAGTAACTTTAAAGAACCATGCTGATTTCATTATGGATTATAGATGGCTAGTTATGCTATGGCTGCAGCAGAAGCTCACTTGGTCCTTTATAATGTATAGCAAAGTCAGAGTTGAAACTGCAACAGTCCTACGAACTCTCCCGTCAGCTCCATCTTTAGTGGGAACTGAGCTCTGCCGGCACCTGTCTAAGCCAATGTGACTTTATCCTGCTGACCAAGCCAAAAAAATGAAGACAGAATGAGTGGAGGTAAGGCAGGCTGTGGGTCTTAAACCATATATCATGCAGTTTTCAGAACAATCGTGTTCACAGACCAGGGTGTTTTTTTTCTTTTAATATAGACCTTGAACCTACTCACCCCTGCAAAGTTTTGGTAAACACATGAGAAAGTAGAAATTCCTAAACGTAGCTTTCATTGAGGAATAACTTGCTACTAAATACACAATAACTGTAACAGATATAAAGTATGCTTTTTGAAACCTAAAAATGGCTTTTTTTCTCAATAAGCATGTCTAGAAATGTTAGTTTACACAAAAGTGTCCTGCAAAGATTGTTACATTGTAAAAGCTGTCTCAAGCGGAACCCTGCTTCTAGTCAATGCACAAAAAAAAGGTCTCAACAAGTCTGCTCCTTGTGGTTATCTTGAATATAGGCTATGATTTTTTCAAATTAAGCTTTTTAAAATATTTTAATAACATATGATTCATTTTAGGACACCACATAGGTGTTCATATTCATCTATAAATCGAAACTCTTTTATTAGGCGGTAAGTCAGCTTTAAAGTTTAGAATGAGAACAGAGAACAAATAAGGAGACGACTTCTACCTTCTTGTCTTTAGATTGTGTTTACACCTTAGATAATCACTTTAGCTTCAATGAAGGAATTTGCTAGTATTGATAATGTTTTCAACTATACCAGTAGTAAGCAGATAAATCCAGATAATGGTGAATTTTTAACCTGCTTCCCAGCAATACTGGAATATAACTGAATACACAACTAATGTATTTCATCATGCGAACTCCTGAGCTCATTCAAGGTGAATTTGAGACAGTCAAGTACCCTTTTAACCTCTCTATCCCCTTTTTGGATATTCCTACCCAGCAGAAGTGAAGACACATTATATAATGGACGTGCGAGTGGTAATTAAAGTTCGTACACAGGTGACTGTTTTGTATTTATATAAATGAAGGTTGTTTTAAATACTCTAGGTAACCATTAAATTATGCCAACCTTATTATTATTACTCATCCAAGTCAATATGATAATAATAATAATAGTATTAAGCATTGTAATACTGCCCTATAACAAAACATCTTGCAAAAAGTTATGATAGCACACTAAAGGCATTCCCGGGAACTTCCCAGGACAGACTACCCAGTGCTCTCTCTCCTCTGGGAACACAGAAGTGATGGCTGCTGATAAAGGTCCTCTGTATGCCTATGCAGATCTTTTATTAAAAATCATTAGTTTTAAGATCCCCATTCCAAAATATGGTTGTTACGGCGATAACACCACTTTTAACATTTTGCTCAAGAAGTACTTTTTATAAATAAACCCCTATACCTGACAAAGAATTGTTTAACTTTTAATAATGGTATATTAAATTACAACTATTTGTTGATCTATCCATCTTAACATGTAGGCACAGACACTAACGTTGTCTCAGTTGTACTGCTTTCATAGATACCCCTATCTATCTCAGGGTATATACTCAGGTGTGTGCATTGTGCTTAAAGCTAGTTTGTACAGTGACAATCCCTTGGTCAGAAGCCAGTTTTTGTTTTGGTTTATCTTCTCTTTCAGTTGACTTTGGGATTTATAGCCTCCTGTCTCCCTTTGTAATCATATGCAGATTATTTGAAACGTTGCATTAGTTGCGAGTTTGTTTCCTAGTTTTTTTATGTTCAGTGGCAAGATTCCCTTTAATGTCTTCTTCCCTTCAAATGAAGCGAACATGATGTATCTAGGACATGTGCTCACTTTTCTGTATGAAATCATGTGGGTGGAATTCATCTGCTTGTGACTCAAAATGTGGATTTTTTTGTTTTACTTTTTTCTGTAACTAAACTCTAAGAATGGTGTATGTGAGGATAAATTGAATGCACTTGGGGAGATATGGTGTCCTAGTCTGTAAATCGGAATCCATGATGAATACAGTACTTTGGATGGGATTCATCAATCAGACTGATTGCTGATAATAGCCTATAAGTAATTATGTCTTTGCAAACCTCCCCATTTACCAAAATTGTCAAGACCAGATGGATGTTGATGTATGGCATGGCATGGCGTTGCATAAAATCTGCTTTTAGGCTTCTGTTTGCTTGCCACCAACTGGAAATATCACTTAATATTTACCTAGCAACCAGAAAACAAATGCAAATATTAAATGCAAATTGCCATGTGGCACTCAAAGGGTGTAACAGGATAAGTATGAATTTTCCAAAGAGGAGTGGATTCCTAGTAAAATATTTACTCCATTAAATCTACTGATCCATCATGTCTTCCTGTCCTCATAAAACAGGTAGATATTGTCAGTCCAAGCCTAATTAATGCTAGCCCAGAGTGTCATAATTTAGGGCGTTAGATTAGCTGACTACCCTGAATTTCCAGGAACGTTTCATCAGTCGAATTTCTGATATTCCTCTTACCGCCTGGCCCAACATGTATGCGTCTACAAATATTTTTTTAAAAAAATTGGTCATTTCTGGCTTTGTTTAATTTCCACTTGCTTAATTTCATCGCTTTTGGTATTTTTTTTTAAATTGTACACAAGAAAATGTTTGCAGTTTCCATCTGGACTGCATTGATGGATAGAATAAGTCTAATATGTCAATTTGCCCATTTTTCCTTTGTAATGGCTCAATACACAGTCAATAAATCAATCAATTGATATACTAGTAAGTGGGGACACTTTGTAAACAGGACATGTTTTGTTCTTATTACAGTTGGTTGTTGGAGGGGTGTTAAAAGATTGTTTGGAGGCTCATTGCCCACATCCGCATTCCCCTATATCTTTCCCCTATGTCTGTTTAGGATAATGTGCTGGTCTTTGTCTGCGATGTAGCATTCCACGTATTCAGCAACTTCAGAGGCGTTGCGCCATGCAGCTGCAGGACCTTTCTTGTGTGCATCAAAAGCAGTGTCTTTCTACAATGTTAACACTTTCTAGAGCAAAAAAACTATGCAAGCCTACACAAAAAGCTATTTACGACAAAGCAGTGCCGTAGAACCTGTTTCATATGCTTTTGTATCAAACTGTATTTGATATCAGATCACATTGAGCATGTGAGGTCCACCTTTGGGCTTTCCTTTAGGAGACTCTTCTGGTAGCAAAATGTTTGGTTTTCTTGGGTACTATGGGTACTATATATACATAGATTTCTAGATGCATTGTTTCACACACCTGCATCCCCCCCTCCAGCTGGTGGTTGCAAGATACTGTCTGAAGTTCTCTTACAGGAACATTTCTTTCCGGTGACTCAGCTGTGCTATGTAGAACAATCTCAGATCTCATGTCTTCCTCCAGGAAAAAAATAATTATTGCTGCACAATGCAATACTTGAAAGTGTAACAAAAAAGGCCATTGTGAGGACAGGGATGTTATATTGATGACAGGCCATTACACTGTATTTGCTGAAATGTTTCACTTGTTTCAATGATAAAACAACACCTGATACTGGCCTGATAATTCATGATGGTAGACATGGTGATGGTGGACACATAATCAGTTAAAATAGCTTTGCAACTTCCAGCCTTATATATGTATTTATTAATTTATTTTGTCTTTTTATGCAGACTCACCAAGGCATCTGTTAATTCTTCATGGCAGCTGCACAGACGGTCAGTCTCACCTGTAACACTGGGAACCACCCCAGCTTCCAGTCTTTCACCCCTGACTCTGCCTCCTACAAGCACGACATGGGTAGCGTGGGTAGTTTGATTGAGAAGCACGACCTCTCACCTGAAGATTTTAAATTGGATTTCCGGCCCCTTCAAGATTCCCACAGTCCAGGAAACTTCTTGAAGAGGGGGCTGCAACAGAGAGAGCTACTGAGTTATCTGAACATGGCAAAGAAAGACAGCAGAAACGCAAAGAAATTCCCATCTGGGGTGGGATTCAGGAGGGAGCACAGTGTGGATGGCGGGGAGAATGAGTACCCCGTCTCATACCATAAAGATCGACGGGGCACGGATTTTAGCAAGACATCCCTCCCTGAGAGAGGACGCTATGAAAAGGTCAGTACCTAATCTTTAAATGACGGCAGTAGATGTAGAGGCTTCGTCCTCAATGGTTATGTATAGACCCCAGCCATCCTCAATAACCCATAGTCTCTGCTATATTACAGGTGAGATGAAGTATTTCAACTTCCTGACTTCATTGATCATATGCAGGGCCAACCTTAGCAAGTTTCCTTTGCATTTTGGAGAATAGTATACTGAACTGTAATTCTCATAATTTGTCTCTGAAATTTAATGCCGTAATAAATTATGTTTTGAGTCCATGCTGATATTTGCCTAAGAACAGTATCCATTCCCTAGACTAGCAATACTTTATGTCCAAAGGACAACTGTAAGGTGGACTCGGGGAAGGTCTACTGGGATGTCCCTGGCTGTCGCCTTCCTTGTAACTGGAGAAAAAGGGTCTCCCTAAGAACTGTCCCACCAATCATGCCACGACACACCAATTAGTATACAAGAGAACACACTTTATTGGGACTGGGCAACGTTTATATAGCCACTTTACCAGGGGAGAAGAAAATACAATTACAAGCATTACTTACTCCCTGTAAATCAATGTGAAATTGCAGTCCCAAGAATTTTCATAAAATAAGGCTTTAGCATTGGTTACAAGAACTAAACTACTGGAAGGGGAATAAAAACCCACATTGTTAGAACCCACAGTGCCAGGCAGATGTGTAATGTCTGCTTATCAGATTAGTGGAGTAGGCAAGGAGTATGTGTGCTCTTACAAAGCTGAAGCCTTGAGTAAAGCCGAGATCTGCATTTTATCAATATTTACACTCAAAAACCATAGTTACTGCATTCATTCTGCTCCTCTTCAACGTTGAATCTTTTTGCTGTGCATAATCGATAGCTATTTGAAAATATGGAAAACCATTGATTGTAACAGTCCTTGCTTCATCAGAATTAGCCTTTACGAGTTACTCCTAATATACATTAGCTTAGGACTGTTGCTTTCATCCCTACCCTCAGCTTTCACGTCACCATACAACTACTGGCAGCTACGTACACAATACCGATAATCAGTTACTGTGCATATACCAAACGTATACTCATTATGTCACACCAGTACCCATGTATTGGGAGCAGAGCTGCTGGTAAGTATGCATTGGCGTCAAATGCCATTATTACATAGGAACAGCAGTTATATATATATATATAACACCTTTTAATTATATAGTATACACCTATAGTGATTGCTGACTTGCAGAGTGATAGTCCATCATTTATTATGTAACAATAGTTTTATTTCAAAAACATTTATTATAAAAATCAATATACCTATTTTCCTTTCAAAGTATGTATTGGAGAAGGGTTTAATTGCTGGGTATACATCCTTTGGCAGGATGTATTCCAAAAGTATTGTGTTGCCCAAATAAACACAAACAGTAGCTGTAATTATTCCACAATAAACACTTGACTAAGCAAGTGCGAACAGTCCCAAGAGCCTGCATGTATATGTTTGATAAAGTGTATCTAATCTAAACTTTTGTGGACAGAACACCAGTGAATGGAGATTCAACCATAAATAGTGTAAAGATGTAACTTATTCGCCATAACTGCAAAGGATGTAAAACACACAGCAGGATCTTAATAGCAGCAACACCTTTATTTTACATCCTTTGTGGTTATAGTGAGTCGGTTACATCATTATACTATTGATGCGTCAATCTCCATTCACAAAAGTTTGGGTTAGATACATTAGACACATGTTGGTTACATCTTTACATGCTTAGTCAAGTGATTATTGTGGTATGTACGTGATCCTTTCTGTACTCATTTTATGGGTTTTCTATGCATTATTTTTATGTAACTGTGTGTTGGACAGGACTGGGTAGCACCAATTAAACATTTTGTTTGTCAAATGTGCTGTGGACAGCTTTAGTACTGGGCTATTTATTGTCCCTTTTTTCTAACTGAAGATGACTACAAGTAACTTGCCCCTAATTAAACAAGCTTTATCTCTGCAGTCTCGCTTTGGACCTTCTGCTTTGAAGCCATCAAATGTGAAGAACTTCATGTCCATGCAGAGTTTGTGTTCATCTGGAGGCCACAAATTGTCTAAAAGTAACGGCAGCCTGAACACTCTGGGCAGTATGAGTACCCAACCCCATCATGGACCACTAAAGTCAAATAACCACTATATTAATCACCAGGAAAAAGAACGTGATGACGAAGAGGTGGAGAGCCTTTCTGACTCCAGGCAAAACTCAATAAACAGTTATAACACTTACAGTCCAGGATTTAGCGTAGCACGAGGTCAGATAAGCGCTTCTATGGGACACATCAACCATATAGGAGGATCTTTGGATCGAGCTTCCCGGGTAATGCGAGACATGACATCTGGTGACAAAGCCTCACTCTCCTGCAAAAGCATGGCCACATTGAGCCGTGTTCAGTGCTCAGGGGAGCCTCCACCACCATATGAGTACTCTCAATCCGTTGAGGATGTGGCTCGGCAACTGGAGGAGAAACTCAATGAGAAAGGAGGGGAATTGAGGCAAATGAGAAGGAACCCAAATGACAACGAGGATCCTTTTACTCAGGTTGGTGATTACATAGATAACTATACCTAAAGAAGGCTCTTTAACTGGAAAGTCTGTGGATCTTTACGGCCTATGGTTACAGACAGGTTTAACCCACCTACACCAGTGTAAAAACCTGAAGGTGAAAGGTTCACAGTGAGTAGTTCAACTTCTGGATGCTGTGGATTTGCTTTTTAAAAAGCTGGATAGCCCTGTTTGAAAAAAATATTCTTGTAATCATGATCCTAATGCTTTTCATTTTGGTGAGAATAGCCTTTTACCTTGCTCTCCTGACTCCAACATTAAAAACCACCTCCCTGGTAATAGAGCCCTCCTACAAATTCACAACTCAAGGGAGTTGATGGTTGCTATAACAAAGTCACCGGATAACTAACAGAATTACTGTCTGTACTGTATCTCAGTCATCATACCTGGCCTCAGGAATTGGGAGATAGCAGAAACACTTGATTTAAAGAGGGTCTGTGTGGAGGAGGGTGAATATTTGTAGGGCAGGAGCTTAGTAGGAGAAAAAGATTAAAGAACAAGAATGCAGTGGGGGTATGCATTTTGTGATTAGTCAAGACTCATCCCCTTAACTCATCTCCTCCTGGTGCTCACAGTGGTGCGTCTTCCTTGTATATCAATAGTTTGACCAGTGCAAGATTTAATAATTGTAGATGTTTAGTGATCAGTGATGTGTATTTTTCTCATGTTGTGTGAGTGATAGAAGTTGATAACTTTAGCTGGCCAACAAATAAAATTATGTAATGTTATATCTATTGCGTACACTTATTCTTCTCATATACCATCAGAGGACACCATTCTGATGTATAATGTGCACATAATACACTATAGATACACATTTTTAATCATTTTATCATAAATTACACGGTTTGTTCAATCACCTTACTTTTTACTATAAGGTAAGAATAGTAACTGGAATTGTATAAAGTTTGGGCCTGTTCTGTTTCTTTGCTATTCCTTAATTGTCCTCCTAAAATGTTATTACTGACACCTAACATTTTGTGAAACCACATATAGAAATCGCCTCTTGAGTCCAAACAAAATGTATGACTACTAAAATGTTCTTACTTGCTCCTAAAGTCTATGTAGATTCCTTTTTGCTTTGGCAAATATCCCATTTGTTTTCACCCCACAATGTGTCTGGAAGCCATGTTACTAAAGTGTGTTCTTTGCTCACTTTCTACCTTGCCAACAGGTGTTTGAGGACAAGCGTCGGCTGTGGATGGAAGAACTAGATGAACTAAAGCAGATGTACATGTCAAAGCTCCAGCAGATCTCCCAGCAGGCCTTGCGCAGCCAACGAGCACTGCAGTTGCAGCTGTATAAGGTGCAGCAGGAGAAGAAGCGTCTGCAGGAGGAGCTCAGCTCCTTGAGAGGGGAATATGAGGGACTGAGACAAAAACAGTCCCAGACTGATAATTTGAGCCCCAAACTAGAGGAGTCCAAGTGGGAGGTATGTAGCTCCATACAGAAATACAGATATAATCTACGGGTTATTATTGAATGCTTATTGCGCAATAACATATTATTATAACATAAGTGGTTGGCAGAAAAGGTGCCACAATATTACTGTCTGCTTTGTTTAGGGACATTAGGTAAGGCATTTGATTGCACAGACATGGAAGAAGCTTTGTTTATTATAAAGACTGATAGCATTTGATATAATTCTACATACACTGGAAGATAATGATGTGATTTACAGGAGGGTTCAGTTTCATTGCATTTTTTGGAAAACAATAGGCTGTAAGACTGAATGAGCATCAGGTTTACCATGTAGGCATATTTGACATAGATAGCGAGTTGAAAATAATATGGTACATTTTGAGGGGTAATGTTAAAATTGATCTGTTGTCCACAAACAGGGTGGAATAAAGTTGGTGAGAGTGGCGTGTGTTCAGGCATGTGTGCCTACAATCCCCTATGGTCTTCACCATAATGTTACCTATACACATGCTGTCAGGAATGCTATTTGTGGACTATGCCAATACAATATACTACTTCTCTAATTTAAATCTCTAGTGCAATGCAGTGACACCTTGTAATTTTTACAATGTGAAGCACACTTTAAGATGAAGTCTTAGAGATTGAGGAACATTGCAAATGGCCAGCCTTTATTTGAATGAATCAGTGAAGAGGAAAAATAACATTTTGGTGTAATGTTTGAAAAGTGATATTACCATTACAGGAAACGTAATGGTTTCAAGAGTTGCTATAGTAATAAAGCAACAGGGGTTATTTATAAAAAGAAAATTGTTCCATAGTGCCAAGCAATGTCTTATGCCTCCTACCTAAGTTCATGCTTTTCATGCCTACCACTAAATAGATTCTTCTCTATAGATCTCTCAGAAGGCGGGTGAGATTTCACTTCTCAAGCAACAGCTACGGGATTCTCAAGCAGAGATTTCACAAAAATTAGGGGAAGTCTTCACCCTGAAGACCCAACTTCGAGAGTCAAAAGCCGTAGCCAAGGAGAAAGAAAAAGAGAACGCAGAGCTCACTATGCGGCTCAGGGCTTTGGAGACACAAGAAGAGTTGTCAAAGGTGGCAGGTAGCAGTCTGTGCTCTGAAAATGAGGACTCAAAGTCTCGGAATCCAAAGGAAACCTCGGAGGCCATAGATATAGAGAGGCTGAGGGCTGAATTGATGTTAGAGAGGCGCCAGAATGAGGCACAGATTCTGAATTTTGAGACTGAGAGGCAAGTTTGGAAGGAGGAAAAGAACAAAGTGCTGAGGTACCAAAAGGAGATCCAGGCTAGTTATCTGGAAATGTATCACCGCAACCAGACTCTAGAAAGACAGATTCAAGAGCTGAAGCACGCTTCTGGATATTCACCAAGCACACAACCAGTCTGGGTGGATGCTGTCGAATCTTGTGAGACTTGAAGCCGATTGTTCATGGTTTACACATGCTGCTTTGAGAACTGAGCAAAGATCCCATTGGTTTGGGCTTTTATTTATATGATGAGACAAAGTGAGGAGTTTTTATTCTCATCTTAAAGGAAACCACTGGGTTTAAGTGACAAGGTCTTTTGTGATGAAGAACGGGGACTTATGCTAACCTAGATCACTTTGACCATTTGAATTATTTGAAAATAGTCTTTATTATTATATT
>VKOC01000003.1:10028533-10090810 GCA_009364415.1 Spea multiplicata | reverse complement strand
TTGGGGAGTGGAGGAGGTGTTATTACTTCAGGTTTTTTTTAATTAATTTTGCCATTTCATTATGTTTATCTTTTCATTAAAAAGACAGTGTAATGTAGGTTTTTTTATTTTAAACTGATTGGATTGGTTGGCAAATTCTGTTATTGATGTCATTGCTGGAAATTTGCTGTTATTTAGACCTTCTTGTTGTGTTGTGTTTTTAAAATTTTCTTTTCCTTTTCAGACTCTGTGTAGGACTTGTTTTTGCAGATTTTTGGAATATTTAATACGTTTTTCCACATTGAAGATGATTTCTAAAAGGTATGTGGTGCATTAACCATTCCTTAAATGTACAGAACACAAAACATAGTGACATATAGGGGGTGCATGCACATAGTGAAATACAGTGCTACACTATAAATATAGGGACGCAGGGTGGTGCATAGACAAAAATAAGGACATGGGAGGACATACAAGCATAGGGACACAGGAGGACACAATATAAATATAAAAACACATGGGGGCACAGAAACACAGGGGCCCACAGACAAACAAAATAAAAACATAGGTACACAGAGTCACACATATATATACAGGGAGACACACAAAGACACTCACAGGGACACAGAGGCCAATACATACAGGAACACACAGGGTTACATAAAGGGGTACGCTTGAAAAGTGGTTCATTTGCATATCAAAATACAGGTAATGTCATAGACACGAGGAAACCTTTTCCTAATTCATGCATTTGCTTGCATATCTGTTAATACAATGTATAGATTATGCTTCATCGTTATTTACTCTCTAATTCAATTCAGATATCCGAACTATGTTCTACACTAGATGAATTGTATAGTTTAACTTATCAATCATTTAATTTTTTACAGGCTCAAATCTCATTGGAGGACGCCTATTGGAGACTAACATTTCTTAGCTCTTCGCTTGGTAGTGACTGGCAGGCGGGGACGTCCAAGATATGATATAAACGTGGAACATATTTCTGCTTTTTCAACTCTTGGTTTTCATTGGCAAACAATTTCTAAATGTTTTGGTATTAGCCGTTGGACTTTGTATCATCATAGCCAAAGAACTGGATTTTGAAGACCCCGATTATCAAATATTTCTGATTCTGAACTTCAAAATCTTATATATGAAATTCTCATCACTACTCCAAAATGCAGGAGAAGTCTATCTAATTGGTAGCTTAAATGCAAGACAAACTCAAGTTTAATGTTTATTGACCCGGTTGGAAGAACAATCAGAAGAAGATCAGCTATCCAGAGAAGAGTTTCTAATGTATTATGTTCTAATCAATTATGATAAATTTTATATTTTGTAATAAAAAATATAATACTGTATCATTCGCTTAAAAATTGTAAATATATGATATATAAATTATATAATTATACCATGTTCAAGGTCTATCCATTGTCTCAATTATTATCTTTGTTAACATGTTTTTCTTTCCTAATATGGTGACAGCACATGAAGAGAGTCCTTACATTTGTGAATTAAATTCATGACACTCAGAGAGGAGGTACACAACCACAAGCTTTCAGCTCCTCTCCTTCCAACTGACGCTTCCTCCCGGAGCTTAGTTTTGTATTCTACCTCCTCACAAAGAGGATGTTCGCTGTTGAAGCTCCGTGTTATGCATTTAAAAAAAAAAAGTATTTTTATTTAATTCTTTTTTTCCCCAGAAGATTTACAGTTTTTTTATTCACTTTCAAGGCATATACCTGAATAGAGTGTACCTAAATTAGCTATGTGGTTTATGAGGTGAGGAACCTGTAGTCAATGCATCTCCTGTTGCAAGGTACCATGAGGTACCTGGGGTGCGGGGTGAGGGAGGAGTCCAAGATGCAGGGGTGTCTAGAAAGAGTCTCAAGAAACTAAGAGGAAGTCAATAGGCAAGCCGAAGGTCTAGGCAGACAGCAATCCAAATCAAGATCAGAGAACAATCCGTGGTCAGGTCCAGGCAACAATCAATAGGCAGGGGTCAAAGAACAATCCGGGAGCAGCAATCAATAGGCAAAAGGTCACAGTAGGGAAGGGAGCGCAGAACTAGGGACGCACTGCAGTCGACCGAGTGCTTCGGAATATCTGAGCACCGCCATAACGGTGCTCAGAGGTTTTATAGGGATGACGTCATGCCTGAAGATTCACCTCCCGTGCCTTCCTTACTACTCTGTTGAAGGAGACAGTGCTGTAAGCGCCGCCCCTTCAACTGAACTCAGGGCTGCCCCGCCCTCCTTCCCTTCGAGCGCACAGTATGTAGGAGAAGGCGGCGCTGGAACAACTTGTAGAAGCGCCGCCCTTCCTGTCGTCCCTCGCCACTGCCTCCGGTGTGTTTAATGAAAAAGAAAATTGATTAAAGCTTCTGTTACTAATGAATGAAAAATGGAGGTGCCTCAATCACTTCTGACCAAGAGAAGGCAGAATGCCCTCTAAAGACTATATGTAAATGGAGGACAGAGCAGGCCTTCATAGGGGAATAAAGCAGGCACATACTGTATTTGCTCAATTATAGGCCGCACTTTTTCGTCCTTTTTCGGCGTGCAGCCTATAATCGGAGTTTATCGCAGGGATGCGCAATTCGTGCGCCGGGCAGGTGTTTTGTTTTTCTTTATCATTTAGCCCTGCTGTGGCCAAGCAGCAAGGTTAGGTTCCAGATCCCCCGTACCGCTGCAGGGGACCTGGATCCTTCTCTCTGGCAGCCAGTGGGTGTCTGCCCGATGCAGACAACCCCCGCTGCTGCTGGACTTGATATGATCTTCCGGTTCTGTCAAAGAAGCCCGGCAGCACTACCGGCCAGTAGTGAACGCCTGTGCAATACGCGCAGATAACCTCAGCTGCTGCCGGAACTTCTTTGACTTAGCGTTGACATAGAAGCCCCGGCGAAAGTGGCGAGAAGCAGTAGAGGTTGTCTAGGTGCATCGCACAGACGTCCACTGGCTGCCCCCGCTAGACACCATGGACTCTGGGGATGCATTGGTAAGTCTGGGGGACAGGGGCAGGGTGGCATAAAGCATGTCAGATGGCGAAGTGGCATATCTGGGGGCAGAGTGGCATATCAGGGGTTATAAAGCATATGAGGGTGGGAGAGTGGTGTATCTATGAGTAAGGTGTATTATTAATTAAGGGGGAGGACCTTAAAATGGATATTGGTTTTCCAAATTTTTGTTTGTATATGACCTATGCTGACTAACTGCATAATGGGTACCAAAAACAAAATGCATGTATTCCTGTTCATTGGATAAAATACTGCTTTACCATTCCACTCATGTGTATTTGTTCTCTATAAATATTTTTTTCTTTAAAATAGCACCAAACGTTAAGGGTGCCGCCTATAATTGAGCCAATACGGTATATTTAGACATTTTAAAGGTACTATCACAGTGTTGGTTATGGATTCCTCGCCAATTGTACAGAAGATGCTTTGACCAAAGCTTCCTTACCTCATAAACCACATAATTTAGGTAATTTAGGTACACTCTATTCAGGTATACACCATGAAAGTGAATAAAAAAACTATAAACCTTCGGGGGGGAAAAAAGAATTAAATAATCACAGAGCTTCAACAGAATACAAAACTAAGCTCCGGGAGGAAGCGTCAGTTGGAAGGAGAGGAGCTGAAAGCTTGTGGTTGTGTATCTCCTCTCTGAGTGTCATGAATTTAATTCACAAATGTAAGGACTCTCTTCATGTGCTGTCACCATATTAGGAAAGAAAAACATGTTAACAAAGATAATAATTGAGACAATGGATAGACCGTGAACATGGTATAATTATATAATTTATATATCATATATTTACAATTTTTAAGCGAATGATACAGTATTATATTTTTTATTACAAAATATAAAATTTACCATAATTGATTAGAACATAATACATTAGAAACTCTTCTCTGGATAGCTGATCTTCTTCTGATTGTTCTTCCAACCGGGTCAATAAACATTAAACTTGAGTTTGTCTTGCATTTAAGCTACCAATTAGATAGACTTCTCCTGCATTTTGGAGTAGTGATGAGAATTTCATATATAAGATTTTGAAGTTAAGAATCAGAAATATTTGATAATCGGGGTCTTCAAAATCCAGTTCTTTGGCTATGATGACACAAAGTCCAACGGCTAATACCAAAACATTTAGAAATTGTTTGCCAATGAAAACCAAGAGTTGAAAAAGCAGAAATATGTTCCACGTTTATATCATATCTTGGACGTCCCCGCCTGCCAGTCACTACCAAGCGAAGAGCTAAGAAATGTTAGTCTCCAATAGGCGTCCTCCAATGGGATTTGAGCCTGTAAAAAATTAAATGTTGATAAGTTAAACTATACAATTCATCTAGTATAGAACATAGTTCGGATATCTGAATTGAATTAGAGAGTAAATAATGATGAAGCATAATCTATACATTGTATTAACAGATATGCAAGCAAATGCATGAATTAGGAAAAGGTTTCCTCGTGTCTATGACATTATCTGTATTTTGATATGCAAATGAACCACTTTTCAAGCGTACCCCTTTATGTAACCCTGTGTGTTCCTGTGTGTATTGGCCTCTATGTGTCCCTGTGAGTGTCTTTGTGTGTCTCCCTGTATATATATGTGTGACTCTGTGTACCTATGTTTTTATTTTGTTTCTCTGTGGGCCCCTATGTTTCTGTGCCCCCATGTGTTTTTATATTTATATTGTGTCCTCCTGTGTCCCTATGCTTGTATGTCCTCCCATGTCCTTATTTTTATCTATGTACCAGCCTGCGTCCCTATATTTATAGTGTACCACTGTATTTCACTATGTGCATGCACCCCCTATATGTCACTATGTTTTGTGTTCTGTACATTTAAGGAATGGTTAATGCACCACATACCTTTTAGAAATCCTCTTCAATGTGTCTGGAAAAACGTATTAAATATTCCAAAAATCTGCAAAAACAAGTCCTATACAGAGTCTGAAAAGGAAAAGAAAATTTTAAAAACACAACACAACAAGAAGGTCTAAATAACAGCAAATTTCCAGCAATGACATCAATAACAGAATTTCCCAACCAATCCAATCAGTTTAAAATAAAAAAAACCTACATTACTCTTTTTAATGAAAAGATAAACATAATGAAATGGCAAAATTAATTAAAAAAACCTGAAGTAATAACACCTCCTCCACTCCCCAAAACCACTAATCCCACAACAGACCATGTCAAGGCAGCACATTCACATGTAACCCCATGAACCCCAAAAATTATCACTACTTCCAACATTAATCCCACATGCCCCAAAAAAGATCAAAACAAGCAAGTCCCCATCTCACCCCAGAACCCCCATCCAAAAACTCACATGATAGCATCATGCCATCTTAAACAAGAATTAGCAATGAAGCTAACTGAACCACAGTGAAACCATTTCACAGATACTAACATAAATGTATATAATACACAATTCAAAATGCAGAAAATGATTACATTAAACAAAGGGACAAAACCAATGGGAAGAAAAACTTACCCAGCTCAATGGAGAGGCCTACACTGCTTGCCAGCAAGCTCAGAATGAGCTCTAGGAGGCGGAGTCAACCTGCCAGGGTCATGATCATGTGACTGATGACCAGTTTCAGTATATATATATACAAATTTCACTCCATCTGTTTCACTATATGATATAAACAAATTTCACTCCATCTGTTTCACTATATGATATAAGTGTTTTTTCAGTCTATATATATACAAATTTCACTCCATCTGTTTCACTATATGGTATATGAAAAATTTCAGTATATGATATATGCGTTTCACTATATGATATATGAAAAATTTCACTATATGATATATGCGTTTCACTATATGATATATACGTTTCAGTATATGATATATGAAAAATTTCACTATATGATATATACGTTTCACTATATGATATATACGTTTCACTATATGATATATGCGTTTCAGTATATGATATATGAGTTTCAGTATATGATATATGCGTTTCAGTATATGATATATGCGTTTCAGTATATGATATATGCGTTTCAGTATATGACATATACGTTTCAGTATATGACATATGCGTTTCAGTATATGATATATGCGTTTCACTATATGATATACAAGGGAAAAAAACCTGAAATAATGTCCCTAACGGCCCCTCATAACTTATCATTTGTTTGATACACTATTATTGCTGTATAGATTTTTTGCTTCTGTTATCTTATCTGATATGAATAGAAGCGTTTGATGGAAATACATTTTTTTTAGTAAACACGGCATTGTTTTATTAATTTTATTTTGACAAAATGTGGTGCGTAGACAATTGGAGAAGGGAAAACTTGAAATACTTTTTCACATGTTTACAATAAGTCAGAATAATAAGTCAGGAGAATTAATCAAAATATCATCTAGATATAGTATGACAAACTATTTGTCTCTAAGGCAGTTATATTTCAGAGGGTTTTTTTGGGCATTTGTTTAATGGGAAAAGCCATGGGGGGCCGGGTATATTCATAGGTGAACGCATGACGTATTTCATAGTGAACGCATGCGGTTGAATTCATAGTAGACGCATGAACCGGTATAGTCATAGTGAACGCATGACGGTATAGTCATAGTGAATGCATGACGGTATATTCATAGTGAACGCATGACGGTATATTCATAGTGAACATGTGTTGAAAGCAATCTTCCACTCATCTCCTTGTCGTACCAGGTTGCATGCTCTTTGAAGAACTAGTTTGGAGAACACTGTAGATCCTTTAAATCTCTTAAAGAGTTCTGACATAAGTAGGACAGGGATTGTCTTATAATTGAATATTTAATGATATTTTCCATGTAGGGTGTGGTATTGTTATTTTGATATTACAATGCATCAGATCAATTATTCATGCATGCCACTCATACTGCATTATTCTGATTAAAGTCTTTGTGCCTCATTCTTTCCTTTAAAGGTGTAGTGTTTTTTTGGTTTTTTTTTACACTTTTATAAAATAAATAAAGAACTAAAAATACCGGTATTACCTTTGTAACTTTTTGCCCCACCACAAATTGTTTACTAACTTCCAAGTTCCGCGCCTTTTTTTCTTGTGGGATAATTTATTCTAGCCTGCAGTCATTAATCACCATAACTAATTTGAGCGGGTTCACACCGCACCGGAGTTTAAGGACACGTGTGTTTTCTGGAACTCAGCTGTAGATTAACCTCTACTCCTCAGCACATATTAGCCCTTCGTGGACATGAATAGGGAAACAGAGGGTCTTATTTTTTTCTGTTTGTTTAACCATCATTTGGATCTTTCTTATTTAGTGGACCAATCTGTATGTATGTGTGTTTGTCAAGACAAATATTGTGAAAAATTAGAAATACACTACATGTACCAATGCACTATGCATTCAAATAGGTAGCGGTCTCCTGGTGTCGGCCAAACCCAGATTTGGTCATATAGTGCCTTCTTAATGGTTTGTGTTTTATAATATGTATACAACTAGCACAGAAATATATTCATATACCGTATATTCCGGCGTATAAGACGACTTTTTAACCCCAAAAAATCTTCTTAAAAGTGGGGGGTCGTCTTATACGCCGGGTACTTAGCAAGCCGGAGGTTCCCACGAAGCCACCAATCTCTCTAATCACTACGCGCCGGCTTATTGATGACCGAGCGCAGAGATGCCGTCAATGTTCCCGGCGCTCGCATCGATTGCCGGTGCGATAGTGATTGAGGTGAGCAGGTGAAGCCTGAGGTCAGACACTGCCAGACCTCGGGCACAGTGGAATGGAAAGAAAGAAAGATTAGGTTTGGACATGGCCTAGAGTAAGAAGGATGGGGGAGAATCAGGGGGAGAGAATTATATAGATATATATATATTGTATAGTGTAAGGTTATTATATATATATATATAATACTATATTATGCACACATCGCACACAGCTGGTCTGGTATGATAACTATATATATATCACCCACTGGTTGTGTGTATATATATGATAGTATAATATATCACTCGAAGTGGTGACTATAGGAGTAACTATGTATATATTATATTTATATGCACACAACAACTCACTGTGTGTATATATAATATAATATACTGGTGTGTTGTATATATTATTGACATATATATATATAATCAGTACAATATACACCTGGTGTGTGTGTGTATATATAATATATACTATACTGCGAATGATAGCTGTTATATATATATATTTACACTGGTCGTGTGTTATATAGCTATATATATATATACACCACACACACACGTGTGTGTATATATATATATACATATACATATATATATGTGTGTAAAGGCAGGGGTGTGTGGTGAGGGCAGTGTATAAATGTGTATGTATGGACAGGCATATGTGTAATAATATATGTGTGTGTGTGTAAGGGCAGTGCATGTATGTATATGTCAGCCAGCAAATCAACCAGCAAATCACCGGTAAGGTACATTGCTTGCCGTGATTGGCTGGTTGTTGTACGCTGGGTAGAGGGGTAGTCTTATACGGCGAGTATAGTCCAAACTCTATATTTGGACTGTAAAAGTTGGGGGTCGTCTTATACGCCGGCTTTCAGCTTTCTTGTTGAAGAAGGGCTTTGTGTACTTGACCCTTTTTGAATGTTATGTGTACAACTACAACTACAAACTGGGGATTAGTGAGTAAAATACAAGTGTCTAGCTGAGCTGAGACGTCACATTACATGGGTAAGTCTCCAGGAAGGAACATCTCAACTCAATTGTACAACTGTAGATAAAAAAATATATTTACCTGCCAGGGCCGGCCGAAGACTTAACGCCGCCTGAGGCGAAGTTTAAAATGCCGCAATGCGGCATTTTAAACTTCGCCGACGCCCCCCTCCCCCCGGTACTTACCTTTAAAGAGTCCTGCGGCGAGTCTCCCTGCTCTGCCACGGTGCCGGCTTGTAATGCTGAGCGCCGGAAACTGAGGTCATTTTTGTTTTAAATTTGAAATCACCCCATACACTTAGGATTCTTCTCTAGTTTGGAAATAACAGGGCAAATATTATAAGGTGCCCATCTCTAGCTGCATATATTTAATAAGATAGCAATGTAACTGCAATAGCAATCATGGAAACCAAAAACTGCCCTGCAAACATCTATATTTATGAAGTAGACAACCCAGAGTGTTTCACTAGTCATTTTTCCACTTTTTTATGCAAGATTTCTTTCAAAGTCTGCAAATAAAGTTTGTTTCTGACACATATCTCCAATGGTGCTGTGGATTTCTTGTGTATGACATACAACTATTAGAAGACACCCTAATTATGTATCACTGTATCCTTTGTACGGTGCTTCCTCAACATGCATAATGCAAATATAGGGGTTTTGCTACATTATGTGCAAATTGTGTTTTATGCCCACTGTCACTGCCCAAAATCTTTTAATGTACAAATATATGCAAATGCACATAAAAACGCAAGGTGTTACTCTAGATTGTAAGCTCGTTTGAGCAGGGCCCTCCTCACCTGTTGTCTCTGTAAGTCAAATTGTTATGTTATATACTACTTGTTATGTCCTGTCTACCCATTGTACAGCGCTATGGAATTTGATGGTGCTATATAAAACAATAAATAATAATAATAACTTTTTGACTCCTTATTCATGGTAATGGAGCCTATGAAAATGTGGGTAAGAGAGATGTGTGCCTGTCTCAGTCTTATTCGTGTCCATTTTGGCATTATGGTATTTTATTTTGCTTGTTTTCGTGGAAGAAGCATACTTATCTGTTGTTAGGTGTCAAAAGTGTTATGAAGCGCCTGTCAGCAACAAACGTTAGTAAAGGAATTTGTGATACATGCAAACGCATGCACTGGTTTCACTCCAGAGATAGTACTCAGGAATGCGTCACACTCAAGTGATCACATTTCCTGCAAAGATAAAGTACTGCTTTAATTCACGCTCCTACAATCTAGCCAGCATACCCTCATTCTTGTGACTTTCACCTTAACCTTTCCTTAATTTGCAGATGCACACTGCTAAAATGATCATGCTCGGAGAAGCCAGAGGTTTGCAATTCTGCTCACATATACCGTAGAAGCCGGTATTCTGAAAGTTGAAGTGATTTTCCAGCTAGACATTAGCTTATATTGACGGATGAGAAACTAATACTAAAAAGAAGGAAAGGTCAATGAATTAGCACAGTCGATGAAATTCTAGAACCAAACTCTAAAGACAATCTTCTTTTACTGAACAATACTGTAAAAAATGTTCTCTATCAGTCAACAAAAGTATACATGATCCTTATGAAGCTTTACAGGTTTAACAGAAAGTCAAGTTCATATTCTCATACCCCCACTGTCATTCTTAGCACATTCTATCCTAATACATTTTACAAATTCCATTACTAAATTGTGTTAACATGTATTTATGTAGTTGAGGCTCTTGTTGAATGATTTAAAATTCCAGACTCTCTAGCATAGCTTACTGGCTTTCAACGACACAATTTTCAATATGTCATTTTGCTATCCATGTGTGGCATCCATAACAGCGGGATATGTAGGTGAGTTTTTGTGGAATCACTGATTTAACCACATTTTACAAATAGCCACCCGTCTCAGCTTTCTTGTTGAAGAAGGGCTTTGTGTACTTGACCCTTTTTTGAATGTTATGTGTACAACTACAACTACAAACTGGGGATTAGTGAGTAAAATACAAGTGTCTAGCTGGGCTGAGACGTCACATTACATGGGTAAGTCTCTAGGAAGGAACATCTCAACTCAATTGTACAATTGTAGATAAAAAAATATATATTTACCTACTTGTCACACCAAAGCCACTTATAAGTAAGGTTGCCAAATGCAAAATGAGAAAAAAAATGTCCTTGTTGTTTAGTTTATTTTTTAACAGAACTTATATCGTATAGACGTCATACTGTGATAACATAACCCAGTTGTAACAGGCATAATTTACATAGACATTGATAAAACCAGTACACCTATTTTTTTTAAACGCTCATACATCTGTAAGTACTGTACTGTGACATTAGAAGACATATTAAACTGTAACCATTGCAAAAACTGTATAAAACATTAACTAGTTCGGGGGTGTTTTTTCCATTTTTATTCTTGACAAATGTTAAGACTGCAGCCCTGATACGGTCAATGAAAGATGAAGTATATGGCTGAGATAAACTGTAGCTTTAGCTGAGATCAACTGTAATATCTGTTATGGGGAAACGCTTTGTCTTCTAGACTTAAGGCTGCAAATGCAGTAAAGCCTGTGGTTGTTTTAGCAACCCCCAGAGAATGGTCCCATCTAAGTCATAGTGTTTTTGGTGGGGTACACCAAGCAATCGCTGAGTCTAGCAGGTCATAAATTCATCTGTATAATGACAACCATAAGATGGAGCCTCATAGATCTTTATACATTTTGCCCCTCCCCAGTACTTTTTTCCTTTTGTGGCATATTTGTAACAATTTATGAATGAATGAATGAGCTTGTTTAGATCTCTGACACAAATTTGTACATTGAAATTTGGTCCCTGAAGACGGGTGGACTGTCATTTGTGCTCTCCTGGTGGGGCGAACAAGAAGATCCCAACCTGATGCAGCCTTTTTGATTGTGGGGGGGAAGAAAGGGGTTGCATTTAACCACATTGAGAGTGCCGCCTCAGAAGGGCAAGATTGAACACTGCAGTCCACTGTGAAGATACATGGTCTCCTCAAGCATGACACAATGGGCTTCAAAAAGAGTAGAAGTCACATCAGCTTTTGGGACCTCAGGAAGGATTGTCCACAGTGGCATTCTAAAGAATGTCAAAAGGCAGTGCAGGGGAGCACTGGCATCTTCTGGTCAGGGAAGGTAAGACGCACCAGCAAACAAAGATCACACTAGCATGCACTTACACGTGCATACTTGCATAGCTCTGTACATATGATTGTTCCCAAACTCATATTCTTTTTAATCATTTGAGTGCAGTGCGTTGTACATTTTTCCCCTCGAGAGACCAGGGCACTTTTTGCAGGGCACTTTAGTCTGTTCACTAAGAAGCCAAGTGATCAGTAAAGGGTTAACTAAGCTAAAAAATCGACGCCAAGCAGTGCCTCCTTCCCAACTCCCTTTCCATGTCCAGTTAAAGTAGTAAAACTTTTTTTTGGACAGCCCATTTCCTTGGGCTGGAAATTAAGGCCTTTTATGTGTTGCGGGTGGCAGCCTTTGGTTGCCAACATCATGACACCCAAATGGTGCTTGGATGGACCTCATACTCCTACCATGGGACTAAGGGGTATGTAGAGTTTTTATTTGTAACCCATTTTTTTATTTTAACTCCCTTCATTGCACAGGGTAAGGATGGAGTAAGAGAGGTCTGGTATGGGGACAATGTACAGAGACACCAGCCTGGCGTTGGCTGGACAACACAAAGATTTGCAACAGGCTTGACGTTCCTGGAGGGAGAAGCCAAATGGCAAATTATTTAGATAAACTGGAAAATGGTCAGGGCTGTGGCAACTGGCATTTAATGTGGATATGTGCAAAGTAATGCATCTAGGGCATAAAAACCCAACAGCAGCGTATAGAATATTTGATACAGTCCTAACCTCAACATCTGAGGAAAGGGAATTGAGAATAATTATTTTAGTTTAATGATCTTAACATATATAGCTGGGAACAAAGACGTGACAGGAGGGATATGATAGAAACATCTAAATACAAAAAAGGTCTCAATGCCATAAAGAAGGAGACTATATTTAAAAGTAAAAAACCACCACAACAATAGTTTAGACATAGTCTTAAAGTAGAGAGGCAAAGGTTTAACCCCTTAATGACAACTGAAGGTCTGGGCACGTCACCCGAAAACGAAGGGTTAACGACAATTCACGTGCCAGGACCGTCATGGCTTTCTGCACCCAAAAGGTGTTGCTGTAATGCCTCGACCTCGAGGCATTCAGCAACACCACGATCGGCACTAGGGGCCATGTCAATGGTGTTACTGGAATGCCTCGATCAGGAGGCATTCAGCGACATCAAACACTTACCCCAGGACAGGCTGTGATCGCTCCGGAGAGAGGTCACAACTGCCACTGCGTGTGTGACTTCTCCAGCCGCAAGATGGCGACCGCCCTGCAAAACAAATAATAAAGTTGAAAAAGTTCGCTAGATGGTCTCCAGACCCTCTAGAGAACTCTGGCTCCACTTGCAGGTTGAATACAGGTACTGCATTCAACCATGCAAGTCAATGGAGCCCAGCTTTCTAATCACAGTGTGATTAGTAAAATAAATCAGAAAAAATAAAAAATAAGAAGAACAAGAAGAAAAAAAACAGTAAAATGTAAAAATTATTTCCCACTGATGTCACCATCAGGGGAACCTTCAAGTCCCAAAAAATGTAAAAAAAAAAATTTAAGAAAAAGGCAAAAAAAAATAAAATATATTATATAAAAAATATTTTTTGTGAGCAAGTCCTAAAATTAGCATATTAGCTTAAAACAATTCTCGCATGGAAAGAGTTAAAATACTGGCATATTAAATGCCCGTGGGGTGTCTACTTTTAAAAAATGTATGATTTGATGGGGTAAATTGAATTGGCCAGGTTCAACAACGTCCCAATTAACACGGGGGAAGGATGGCCACACATCTAATTTCCAATTAGAAAAATGCACATGTCCCACATGTGGCCTTTTAGTTCCCCCCAAAAATGACAAATCCATGCATGTGGGGTATCACTGTACTCAGGAGATGTTGCTGAACACATTATGGGGTGTCGCGTGACAGCGGCATATACCAGGAGCTGTAAATTCATACATAAAGTAGGTGTGTGGGGAAAAATACACACAAAAAATACTACTGCAAACTTGAAAAAATGCTGGTGGTAAAATGTGTGCATGCAAAGAGTTAAAATACCAGCATTTAAAATACCCTGTGGTGTCTAGTTTTCAAAAATATATGGTTTTATTGGGCACACTGAAATGGCCCGGCTCAAAGATGTACCAAATAGGGCATGGGCAGTGGATCCCCAAATGCCAAAGTTCAACATTGAAAAATGTGCATGCCCCAAATGTGGCCCTTTTGCCCCCAAACAGCCAGGCAAAATAATTCATGTGAGGTATCGCTGTACTCAGGAGATGTTGCTGAACACATATTGGGTTTTTTTATAGTGACATATACCAGAACCTGTTTATTCATACCTGAACTAAAATGTGTGTGGAAAAAAAATGCAAAAAAATGACTACCAAAAAGTTTGACAAAGACTGGTGGTAGAATTAGTCCATGGAAAGAGTTAAAATACCAGCATTTGAAATACCCTGGGGTTTTCATAAATATATGGTTTTATTGGGCACACTGAAATGGCCGGGCTCAAACATGTACCAAATAGGGCATGGGCAGTTGATCGCCAAACGCCAAAGTTCAACATTGAAAAATGCGCATGCCCCAAATGTGGCCCTTTTGCCCCCAAACAGCCAGGCAAAATCATTCATATGAGGTATCACTGCGCTCAGGAGATGTTGCTGAACACATTTTGAGGTGTTTTATGGATAGTGACATATACCAGAACCTTTTAATTCATTTGAAATACCCTGGGGTGTCTAGTTTTCAAAAATATATGATTTGATGGGGTAAATTGCATTGGCCGGCTTCAAAGATACCCGAAATAGCACATGGAGGGAAGAATTACCAGATTTGGAAAAAAAATGGCTTTGAAATAGCAAAACGCTACCTGTACTTATTGCCTCATAACGTGTAGAAAAAAGCAAAAAGACATAAAAACATTGGGTATTTCTAAACTCGAATAGTAGAATCTATTTCAAATAAAAGTTAGAAAAAGTCATTTTTTTCTAAATTGTGCACATATTTTATACTTTTTTTTATAGTAAATAATATGATACAATCAAAACAAGTCATCTAAAGAAAGCCCTTCTTGTCCTGAAAAAAAACCAATATATAACTTGTTCAGTAAACGGGAAAGAAGAAAATTACAGCTAAACACGAGCACCTCAGAAATGTTAAAACGGCCATTGTCACGAAGGGTACAAAAAATAAAATCAGCCTTTGTCACGAAGGGGTTAAAAGTAATATCAGGAAAGTGTATCCATGGAATAGCCTTCTAACAGAAACAGTCGGGGTTAATACAGCAATACAGTTTTAGCATGCATGGGATATGCATAAGGCTATCCTAGATGTAAAATAAGGCCAGGGGCTAAGGAAAGAATTTAGAAATTGGGCAGACTAGGTGGGCCAAATGGTTCTTAACTGCCGACACATTCTATGTTACTAATGTATGAGTATTACTTGACTGTTGTAGCTTCGATCTTCTGGGCTAGGCTTACTCCCCATTGAAAACCCCATAAGGATAAGGAAAGGCCACAGCCAATTTTATTTATTAGAGTCATTGTCACGCCAAAACCTGAAACAATAAACATAGGTGCATTAACAAGGACAATGACTCAAAACACCAACATGTAAATATATACAATAAAACACCCAAGCTTGCCAAGTAATCCAGGTACCATAACCAAATACCACTTAAGGAAGGGACATACCGAGATGCCCCCACCCTGACCTGAGGTTCCCAGCACTGACAGCCAAGAACCTCCCACCAGATGTTACCAACCATTCACTTACCACCACATTAACCCCCTGGATACCTGGCAAGCTGCCGCCCCACAGACTGTGACAAACGACACAAACCTACAAACAAAAGAAAAAGGGAGGGAGGGTGGTACACGCAACCAGGTAAGCTAACCACAAGAATGGTTCCTGAGCCCGGGAAACAGCCACTTATATAATCTTCCCCTAACTCCACCCCCGAAAATTCCTGCCAAAAAGCCTACCCCTCCTCCGCACAACAGTCAGGGCCCACTATAGCCCATGCTGCCCCCCCCCCCCCCGTGGGCATCATGACTGTTCACACATGTTATATATATACTGTTTCATTTTTTGAAGGAACAAATCCAAGGGGAGAGTCAGATATGCATTCAAAGGGCAACAGGGCAAAGCACAACAAATATAATTGAAAGAGTGGAGGCATCAGGGACGAGTGTATCTGATTTGAGTGATCTGAGATTTGATTGCGGTACCTATTTGTCCTATTTTCAGACTTCCAGTTCACGGTTGGTGACTAGTCTACATAGAAGAAACTATGTTATGGCCCTTGGAGGAAAATGATTTAGATAATGTTGACTGTGCTGTAATGATGGTATGTTTATTTGGTTACATGAGACATAAACAAAGTGTCCACTAGATGGCAAGTGTGCTTCAAATACACAGGATATACATTAGGATTGACTTCCGCTAATAGGTAATATCAATAGGTGACAAAAAACCCATGCTGGTACATTATAGCACACATGGTACAGGTTTTTCAGAATTATAAACAGGAAATGTTTAGAGGACCAATAAATATAAGAAATTTTAACGGTGTCATGGTATTGTTGCAATATTTATCGCTACCATAGGTTTCTCCACTTTCTTACTGAAATATTGAAATGTTAGAAATTGAAATTCCCAAGTCCCAGAATCGGCATATTTCTATCATAAATGACAAAAAAATGGATGGCCAATGAAAATAAATTTCAAAGGGGCCCACAATAAGTCCCCAGGAACTATTTTCCCCCACACCTAATCCGCATAAACAGCAGCTTGCGCTGTATTGTCAATGCCAGGTCACACATCAAAAAGACCATTAGCGAATGTAACTTTTTGTGTGTAATTTGTTTTTATTTTAAGGTGTATCAATGGTGGCTTCTCCACTCTACATAGGTAGCTGGACTCACCTGTCCTTACATGCATCTCATGCCATAGGCGCCTCACCTAGCTACATCCAAATATACCCTAATTTTAGGGCAGGCACATTGTAGTCAAGGTTAACATGCAGAGGTCAGTGTCCTGGAGATCAAACAAGGGGAAAACAGATGTTTTCTTTCCAGAATGCAGATTGTGGGTTAATAATGGGAAAAGTTGTATTTCCTGAGCAGGTTTTTACTGATCGTCTAATCTTAAAATAAGCAAGGTCTGGTAGAACAACGTATGGAACTTTGGAGAATAGTGGAAAAATTATGACATCTATGGGAATAGCTGACAACAGTCAATAAATGATAGAAATAAGGCAAATAATGCCAAGGAACGTATGTCAAATTGTGCAAATTAACGAAAGGCTGGGAGCACAAAAATCATCCCTGTAACCCTCGTCTATTGCACGGAACTCCCTTTGTATAGTCCTGTTTATTAAATTCAAAAGCTATTTTATCTATACCTTTCTGTTCATACATATTATGTATTTCAGACTGTGTAAGAATAGAGTTTTTTGCTTAAGTCAGTACCTATTTATTAGGCCAACACAAAAAAGTGGAATGAAGAAGAGACTTAAAAAAAGACATCTAAGGTCCTAAAGACGTATGTAGCCTTTTATTCGGCTATCAACTTCAACGAAAGACTCCATTTTTGCTTGGGCTAATATAGCTATATCAATTTTCCTTATGAAACGGTTCCAAAGGGACAAATGTTTTGTTTTCTTACACAGTGTTAATGAGAGTTTTTTGTAATGCATTTAAGATAAAAGCAATACTAGCTTGAGAGAGCATTAAGACACTTAGGGAGTTGCCAGACATGTCCTGGTGTTTCCCCACAAGGAGAGGGGTTACTAGATTAGCTGTCTAGAAGAGATGATCCCATCAGAATAAAGATATCTTGTAGGGCCATCCACCCACTGAATCTAGCTTCTTACACGCCCAGGATACAAGCAGACAATGCAAAAGGAAGGAACAAAATGAATCAGAGGTAGAAAACAGAAGGCTAGGAGAAGAACGAGAAGGACCATGGGGAGGATTAAAATGAAGGAAAAGGTTTTTTAGCAGGTTCCTAGAAATAAAAAGGTGACACCTCCTCCCCAGTCAGGAGCACCAAAGATCAGATGGCTTATGGAAGCAATCACTCTTTTGCTCATTATTCTGCAAGCGAACACCGTCCTGCATCCATTCAAAGGAAAACAATAACAGAAAAATATCCCACTGAGATAATCATTTACCCTGAGTGAAAAGGTCCGTTGTTTTATAATTCACTAAAATAACTGCTGCATTAACATTTCCACGGCCTTATTTTTCCATAATACATGGAAGGGTACGAATAGTGAAAACTAATCAAACTAAAAGAAAGTTTACAGTTTTCTTATAGTTTATAGTCTTTCCTAACCTCTTTTCCACTCTTACCGAATATTTCTCCACTTTGACTGTGAGAAAATCCTAAAGAACCCAATCTTCCTTATTTTACCAACTTGACCATATGATAAGATTATGAGACCTAATACTTAATATTATTTCATTTCCTATGTCAATTTTTTGTTCTCTGTTTATTACAAGTCTTTCAGGCTGTCCAGCATTGCATGTGTATTGCAAAAAATATGTGAACTGAGGAAAGGGAGGAAGAGAAATCTAGTTTCTCTGATACTATTTATTCACACATTTACTACAAAGAATCTTGTCATATAATATTGCTGTGTGGCGCAGAGCTTGTAGGTATGTACGTTGATATGCATTCTTCCAAAATGCACACGTTTTAAAGGGAGTTGGGGAAATAGAGTTTTGTTTCATTTCTGCCACCCCTGCTTCAATATGCATGGTTGCTTTTTAATTGCAGGCGTACAAGCCTTGAAAGGAACTACCAAGAAGAGTTGAGCTGGGGTGCAAGTGTGCTAATGCTTCAGCAGTGTATTTACCTATACTGCCTATTTCCACTGAAGCGAAGTAACTCCTCCCTAAAAGAACAAATACCAAAATTGACACTAATGTACATTATAAAAGAGATATACAGCAAGTAGGGACTTGACAGGGCAATCAGGTCTTGCATTCAACAGTTCCTATTTTCTTTGGTGATGCTTATTAGTGGAGGTAAGGGCTATATATATATATTTACATATTCTATGTATGTAATATATAAAAGGTATGCTCCTACTTACAGTCTTTACTGATAAAGATGGGCGTGTGTATAAAAAGCTATTGTGGTACAAAGTTTTAAAATTGGTCTTATCGCTATAGCAACCTATGAAATGGTTGCTAAGACACATTTTTAACCATTGCATTAGAATATTTATTATACATAACCTCCAGCCTCTTAGAAGCCAGCAGTTGCTTGTAAACATATTGTAAACAAGCACGTGTAAACATATGCCTTTGTAAATATCATTCCCATTCTGTATGCCAGCACTTGCAGTACTTGGTGTGGCCACAAGAGGTCCCCTATTACCTGGCTCCATAGCACTAAATCAAAATTCACTAACAGGCTATGTTTCTATTGAGCAAGAGTTAGCAGAAGAGGATGCATATTTGTAAACAGAGCTAACCTGTTGTGTTGTCCTGTCATTGTAACGTGTTCCATTGCCTCAAGTGCATGCTTTCTCTAATTCACATGTTTCTTAGAACAGTTTAGGTGCTTTTAATTTCAATTCTTGAAGGCATAATCCTCACTGACTCACCCTACTGTTTCTATAAGGCCCAATACTTCATAAAGTAGTAATATGTCCCATCAGCTGTTGATTGTCCATTAAATCAGGTTTTATTTTTACTATTTGCAAATTAGATATTTTATTTAAAAAATTTAATAAAATATCAAATTGTATGCCAAATTATTATATTTTATTTATATAGTGCCAAGACTACACAGCATTTTAAACTTTAAATGTAAACTTTTTATGTTAAGTAAATTGTTTTCCATTATTATACAATTTAAATGGACACTTTCATGGACAGATACTTAATTTACTTTATTGATGATAAACAAAATGTTGATAAAACATTAACTGACCTTTCTAGCATGTCAAGTAAATATAATCTTTTCTTAATGTTTAACCACATAAAAACCAACACGGGATTTTAGGTTCCATGAAATCATCCTATCAGTGCTGTCACTTGTGTCACGTGACAATGAATCAGTCCCCCAAAATCGTGAACAAGGCAAAATGTCGCAGAATTATTTGTGCAAATGGTTTAGGCACGCAGCAGCAAAAGGAATGATGTTTCTAAGGCAGTATTTGGTAATAAAAGTCTTATGTTTGGCAGAATCGGTGGAACATCTTTAAGCAGAATGAATTGTTAGTTTGCAGGTCAAATTGACAGATTTAATAAGAGCTATTATAATATAGAATTATACACAACACATTAGAATGGCATGCAGGTGCAGCATTCACCCAGTGTTTTATTGTATTTAGAGGAGGCAAGCCAGCAACCAGTAATGACCGTTTGCTTTCGTACTTAAGCGCTCCATGAGGTTGACCTCTCTTATGCATCATCTTTCTTTTTTTATCATGAAAAACTGATTCGCTTTGTTGATAGCAAACCCAGAAATGCAGTTCGGCAAAAGCACATGGAGTGTTTGACTCAATTTAATGAGGATAAATGCTTGAGAAACAATCATCTCTAGATTGTAAGCTTTAGAGCAGGGCCATCTTTACCTAATGCATCAGTTTACCTAAGTCTATCGTTTCTAGTGTTGTCATTCCCCTTGAATATATGTATTAAAAGAAGTGCTGTGTCATTTTTTGGGGTGCTATGAAAAAATAATAATTTCTGAAAGGAATGGAAAAGGAAATTCTGTAGTTACCAGCCACCAGCAGGGTGAATATTTATTCACTATGGGTCAGAAGTCATTTACTGTACATGAATGGATAGGGGTACAAAGTTTTACTCATCAATGATTAAAACTAATTTCTTTTAATATAACGAGTACCTGCTATCGAGTGAGAGTAGCCTTATTGGTTGGTTCTGAATACAAGGGAATAAAACCATTAGCCGGAACTTAACATCTAGCTAAGATCTGCTTTCTTGTTGGAACGAGGCCCCTTGATAGTTGGTAATAGTTTCTATTCTGTTATAGTAATTAACATGCCGTATATGAGTAGGGTATCTACTAATTACGTGCACACTAATTTTTATGTACCTTTTCCCCTTGACGATAATGTTTTGGTACAAGAGCCTTAGTTTGGAAATGTATTTTACCTCTAGGAATGCCAATATGACAGAATGACTGTCCAGCATTTAAGGTTCTCTGTTTCTGATGCATGATCAGGTCTTCTTATTATTTGGAATGATTAATTAGTCCAGGTGTGATGTTACATTCACGCTCTAAATGATCAGTGTTAAATGTAAAAAATGTAATTAGCAACTTGGCTAACTCTGACATGGGCATAAAATGAAGTTATAACACCAGGAGGGTGTGAGATGGCAGTCAGAGATCTACTTAAAGGAAAATGAAACTCCCAAAATAAGTGAGATGTTACTACATTTATAAGACTGTGCTAACATTTTATCCCAATGTTCTGTCTATATATTGTTATATATGTTAGATTTATAAGCATCTACTGTAGATGCTAAATATGTGATTTTTGTTTAATTCTAGGTTTGCAGATATTTACAGCTAACATTTTGCGATATAATTCTAAGGGCACGATATGTTTGTTAAATCCTCACAAAGCAGTGTCTCTAAATGTTGTTTTAGCTTTTTTATGACAATACCCCTCAGGCAAACCCAGCAAGGAAGTAGAGAGTTGAAAGAAGGTGCTGTCTACTTTTCTTGGTGATATGTGCGTTTTCAAATACCTTTCATGACAATAGGTGAATAAGGGTTTCTCACTTGCTTTTGACGTATCCTGTAGAGAATATGCCTCAGGTGACTCACGGGGTCTATTCACTAATTTTCCTGTTGTTAACAGATATAACTTGACCACAAGACAATGCAGGAGCCTGCATGGTGAAATTATTCAAGTTGAGTTCATGCTGGTTGACATAGTGAGTTAAACTCAGCTGCGACACATGTAATTTTGGAGTGGACAATAAGGACCCCCTGCCAGAAGAAAGCAAGCATAGGACACCTTGGTGGGACACTACTACTAACGAGACACACATCATTACTGCACAAAGCATCATGAGGTGGCTACTTTTCTTCAAGGTCTTCATGCAATATCTGATTATAATGATGATTATCATGATGTTAATATAAAAACCTCAGAGACATTGTTGCTTTATAGTATTTTTATGATTTCAGCTAATTGGGTAAAAGTTTGGTTACCCAGGCAAATATGGTGCGTAGCCTTGCTAGCACATCCTAAAACACTTGCCCAATCTGAGACCAAATATAATCAATACAGGAACAAAAATTATCTTTGGGAAAATAGATTATGAGATAACCAAGGTTTTTTTTCATAGGGGATTGAACAAACAACAAAATATAACTATTAAGAAATCTTGTGCAACTTATCACTTTATATTTAAGGAACCTTCAATGTATTGATAGTAGGTTTAATATCAGATCATTTAAGAATATGTAGCCGCATTGATGGTGCTATATTAAATATACCTTAAGAGGCATTAGGAAACATTAGGACTACTGTCCATTTAATGAAAGAAATGTAGAAGTATGACACAGAGGTTTACATATATATTATATACAAGAGGTTAGAGGTAAACCATTGATGTCACAGGAAATAGAACCTAGTCCTTATAGGTATTAATGAGACTTTTTGCACTCTGAGCCCAACTCTTCTTTGTTTGATCACTGAGGTGATTAAAAGCATCCCTAATGACTAAGACTGACAGGTTTTACATTCTTCCTTAGAGATCCTCAGATTAAACAGAGGAAAGGTGTGAAGAGGAGACAGAATGAGGGATTTAAACCATTAAACTCCCCACACATTAGGTGTTAAATAAATAGTCATCCTTTCTGAGTTGAGTGGTACTACAAAAACATGGCTGTGAGGTGGAAGGTCACAACACAAACATTGCATCTCCTCTTACAATCCCCCTACCAATACTACCCTCAGGTGCTTGAGGCACTAAACGGGATCTTTTACACAGAAAACAAGTTAATTGTCCCAAATGGCTCCAGAGTAACAACATTAACATGCAAGAACGCAAACATGGTCTGAGACTCTCATATCATTCTTAGTTAGCCAAAGAACCAGGGGGCATTAAGGGCCTTGTGTTTGCAGCTGATAAAATAAGTCCCACTGCATCCCAACAACAAACAATGATAATAGATCAGGGGACAGATTAATACTCTGTGGACATTTCCTGACAGGAGTTCCATGGGCATGAATAACCAAGGTACCCAAGGCCAAACACCTATCATTTGTCAACGGCACTAATTTGTTCCTTGTTGCAAGGCTAGGATCCTCTGGGATTACTGTTACTGTTGACTACAATCCCCATGATGCACATCGTAGACCACAACAACTAGAGGCTACAAATCCCTTAATTCTGGTGCCCAAGCCCTATAGAATGTTGTCATTTTATGTATAAGGACACATGTGCATTTGGTCAATGTACAAGCCAACTGCTTTTATTGTTGTCCAAGGTTTTTTTTTAATCACAATCTTTATTTATGAAAAACAAAATAAGGTTTATTCACTTTTCATTATGAAGGACCAATACTAGCAAGCTTTCAAATCACAGAGGTCTATGTCAAAGTGGCATTTGTATATACAATTGAAAGAAACTGGACTAATACGGCTACCCCAAACTACAGTACAATTGAAAGAAAATGTATAAATCTACATATTAAGACAATTATTATGTATCTTTTGAATTATATATTTTTGATTAACTAACACATAACAGTGAATATAGGCAAAAACAAAAGAGCTGACAAATTAGATACATTACAAAAATCTTAACTATTCAATACAGCCTTTAGTCTTAATGCATTTAAAAGTCGCAACAGCAGGACAATGGCTGGGAAACATCACATGATGGCTTTTACATAACACGTTGTATCGTCCGAATCCTATAACATGCTCAAGAAATTTGCAAAAATAGAACAGAAAAAACTTCTTAAGACTTTTGGTATTTTGTGTAATTAAACGTTTGTTGAAAATCAGTTGAATAATCTGTTTAAATTAATTTCCAAAACACGAAAAATGTATGTTTTCTCTTTGTTGATTAACAAGTTCACAAATTTCTGATAAAATAAAATGATTCAAGCTTTAGTTACAGATATGGCTGTTGGCTTGGTGTAGCATGAAAATTAAAGATGGGTGCCTTCAAATGAAAGTATTATTATTATTATTATTATGGTGAGAGTGATAAAATGACCAGACCCTTACGAAAAATTACTGCAGTTTTTCTGAAGTAATGCTGTTTTTTGGACATGAAAAAACTGCAATACTGCACTTTTACTGCAGTATTACTGCACATTTACCGCACTTTTTTTTTTATTGTAAACCTACAGTTTTACTTCAATGTACTGCAGCTTTATTGCATTTGTACTTCCGTACAAAAATAACTGCAGTACAACTGCAGTACAGTGAAGTACAAATGCAGTAAAACTGCAGTAAATGTGCAGTATTGCAGTTTTTTCATGTCCAAAAAACAGCAGTATTACTTCAGAAAAACTGCAGTAATTTTTTTGTAAGGGAGAAACCAATATATATATATATATATATATATATATATATATATATAGTGAAGGAAAAAATATTTGTTATTTGATTCCCTGCTGATTTTGTATGTTTGCCCACTGACAAAGATATGATCAGTCTATAATTTTAATGGTAAGTTTATTTGAACAGTGAGAGACAGAATAACAACAAACACAATCCAGAATAATGTAATTTAAATAAGTTATAAATTGATTTGCATTTTACCCAGTGAAATAAGTATTTGACCCCTTTGCAAAACATGACTTAGTACTTGGCGGCAAAACCCTTGTTGGCAATCACAGAGGTCAGACGTTTCTTGTAGACTGGACAGGCCACCCCAGGACCTTAATGTGCTTCTTCTTGAGCCACTCCTTGCCTTGGCCGTGTGTTTTGGGTGACTGTCATGCTGGAATACCCATCCACGACCCATTTTCAATGCCCTGGCTAAGGGAAGGAGGGTTTTTTTGATGGTACATGGCCCCATCCATCATCTCTTTGATGCAGTGAAGTTAGCAGAAAAACACCCCCAAAGCATAATTTTTCCATCTCCATGTTTGATGGTGGGGATGGGAGATTGACAGTTCGCCTTCTCACTAAGATGCTTGGTGATGGTCTTGGAGCCCATTACAGCCTTGTGTAGGTCTACAATCTTGTCCCTGACATCCTTGGACAGCTCTTTGGTCTTGGCCATGGTGGAGAGTTTGGAATCTGATTGATTGCTTCCGTGGACAGGTGTCTTTTTTACAGGCAACAAGCTGAGATTAGGAGCACTGCCTTTAAGAGAGTGCGCCTAATCTCAGCTTGTTACCTGTATAAAAGACACCTGGGAGCCAGACATCTTGCTGATTGATAGGGGATCAAATACTTATTTCACTGAGTTAAATGCAAATCAATTTATAACTTATTTGAAATGCATTATTCTGGATTTTTTGTTGTTATTCTGTTTTTAACTGTTCACTGTCTTTGTCAGTGGAAAAAATCACAAGGGGATTAAATAATTTTTACCTTCACTGTATATATATATATATATATATATATATAATGTATATTTTATATGGCATATGTGTTTATTTTCTAATTTAACCACTCAAGTGCTAGAGCGAATATCACCAATTAGAAAATGATTAATTGTTACATTTTACAAAAGATGTTTTAACCCAAATCACAATTAAAAAGAACAATCTTGAATGATTTATAGTTTTGCTTTGTAGTGACTAATCTGTAAACAAGATCCCCCAAAGACTAAAACTAGTTTCGCCCAGGATAGCTGGTTCCAGAGCCTTTCGCAGACAATTCAGTAGCACTGCTGTTATCTGAACAAACATTAAGAACATAATCCCCAATCATTACAAAGGGAAGAGAACAATATAAGTTAAGATAAACGCTAACCAGTTTCTGCTACCGTCTGAAAATGAGAAATATCATGGATGTGTTAAGTGTCATCATCTCCCCATCAAATGCATTGTGAGGCACATCATGATGAATCCTCCCTTAATAATCAAGAGGGGAGCAACTGAGGCACAATAGAGCTGTAGCGTTATATGCTCAGTATGCCTGGGCCCTAGAATCATTTTTGTTTTCTTCAGCTGACCCAGGGTAGTGCACCAGCTTACCTCCGCAACTATGTCCTCTATGTATTTAAAGGACTCCAAGAAAGTGTACTATGGTGTATATAGTATATATATCCTAGTTATAAAGGAGATCTCTGGTGTCCTAAAGCTGCCCACACAGCAGTGGCACACCCAGAGCGGTTTTGCCCTCTGGGCATAGTTGGTATAGATTCGAATATGCAACTGGCGATTTTTAGGCAATGCTATACATAAAATAAGCAATATTATCAACATTCTCTCCTGGTCTGTAGAGTTCAGTATCATTTTTTGACATGTTCTGCCCACAGAAACGGATACTTCACAATCTGATGAAAGTGCTTATTCCGCTCCAAAAATGAAAAATACAATTCGCCATATAAATTAGGGTGACGTTTCTCTCTACTTTTCAGCCCTTCAAACTTTTGAAAATAAAGGTGTGATCCAACACATCTCCACAATATCATGGTATGAAAGTTTAAAAAAGTGTTCCGAAGAGCATAGTAACCGATGGAATGATGGTGCCAAATCGGTCATTTCATTGCTTTCAAACATTGCAGCAGAAGCACTTTTTATACATAAGACTTATGTTATTTTAAGATGGTATTTTACTTACTGGCTAGCAAAAAGTAACTAAACAGTAGTAGTAATTCTGTTAAACACAGTCTCTAAAAAAGGACTTAAACCAGACCCCAAACCATCTGTGTGACAGGAGCATTATCTCACCCAACCAATGCTGGCATTTATTAGAACCAAAATTTGGAATAAAAATGTCATATATAATCTGTCAATTGGTTCTTCCGCAGTGACACCTAATCTCACCACTAATACTGCAAATGATAAACTATTGATATTATGCACTGTAACCTTAACCATATAGATTATTTTCAGGTGTTATAATACTCTCATATTATATTTTAATAGTTAAAAAAAGAACTCTTTTGAACCGGGCACAGTGCACACTAGGATAGTAATAGTAGTCTTTACTTTAAAACTGTTTACACAAAAAATTGAAGGGTGCCAATATTCCTGGCATCGCATGTTATCCCTGACCAGACTAGATGTTTTTGCTTGAAACAAACACCAAAGGCTTTGTGTGGAAAGTAATGATAAGAGAACACTGATAATGGGTATTGATCAGCTTTCCTAAGATTTCCATTGTCCTGGACGTGACTGAAGATAACGGAAGAGGTCTATATAAATGTAGGTGTCTGTGGTTAGTCCAGTCAGCAAGTGATCATACAATCAGCAAGTCAACCTTTCAAATGGGGATGGAGAATATGCTTTCACTTCAGGAGACTTCTGGATCCATGGTGCTCCTAACCAACAAAACCACTGTAAGTATCATCCACAAATTCATTTATTTTAACCAATGCATTCAGGATAACAACAAGGAAAGCAATGTACCAAGCTAGGAAAACCAATACTTGGTCCAAAGGCTTCAAGACATTAAAGAGACATTCATATCAATCGATGGCAGTTAAAATGTATCAATATGGGTTTCCTTAGCTTCAATATAGTGCTTCCATGAAACTGTTTAATGAGGCTACATTGTCTCTCTTTACTAGAGTTGATACACTAAATAATTGCATGGATTGTCTGGAGTAATGCATTTAAAGTATTGGATATGGTACTTCCCATGTTTCTGCATACATACAAGATAAGCATATGTTCATTCACTGGGCCCACTAAAGCAGGAAGATGCCAAGGGGTAAATTAAATACAAGTGTTCCTAGCCAAAATCCGCTTCCAAACTTGGGTATAGTGGGTAAACACAGAAAATAAACTTATTATGACAAGCAACAACAAAGGCCCCTAGGATTATGGCTTTGGTTTCATTCTTTTAGAGACTGCTGCTTGTGCACAAGGAGATGAGGTTTGCTGTAGTATAGAAGGTTGTTCAAAACAATGTTTATTTGTCACTAAATGTTACTCTTATTTGTTTACACAGAATAATTATTTGCCATTTTTACTTACTATTGGACATTTGCTATTTTGCTGTAACTCACCAATGTGTATTATGCATGTTCATTCACTTCTAAAATGATCTCCATTTTCAGCAGATGTCCAATAAGCTCTTGTCTCTGGCCAGCCCAAGTCCAAGAAGATCATGGAGACTGAGAGTGAACACACCATCGATTGGTGAGTAACTGTAATCCTGTCAATGGAGGACCCACTGCAAAATAAAACACATTAGTAACAGACGTACATATTAATTTATTGTCACTTGTTTTGGTAGAAATGCATTAAAGGATTGTAAGAGAAGTGTCCCCAAGTGAATAAAATGTTAATCTTTTTTTGCCCTGTGGAATCGTCGGGGTATTAGAGAACCTTATCATGATAGACATCTGACATATAGAATATATAACCTAATGACGCCTTAGTGAGAGATTTACTCTGAACAACCTTGTTTTGAGGCATGACTATAATTCATCAGCTTGAAAGTCTGTAGAATTCTCTAGCTTTTAACTTGTTTGTAATGCTACTGCGTTAAGGGAGCAATATAAGGGACAGCAAGGGTGACATAAATACCGGTAAATACCAAAAACTAATTATTTAATACATGGAGAATTATTTGACACAAAATGTAAATGTTAATTAAATAAAGAAGAAACATATTTCACATAATATATGGGGAGAATTAATATTTCCTCGTGAGATTTGTATAGTGGTTTTGCCCACTATGCAATATAATTAGTTACTTTACTGGCAAAAGGAATGTTCTAGTGTTTCATGATGACAGTTTCTGCTGCCGCTATTGTAATGAACATTTCTGTTCAGAAGAAGAACATCTGAAAAAACTTCTAAGAATCCCTGGCGCATACAACTATCGAAATCTGTTATTTTGCCCATTTTGAGATTTTTTTCATATAGCCTCTACCAACATGAACCTAACAATATATTCTTGTGTTTGTAACCTATTAGTTTTGGGAGGCATGTATTTATTCCATAGGATTAGCTGTGTTTTAACCCTTCCCAGTGGTTAATTGTCACCATCCTTTAAGAACAGTGAACCAATGTTAGCCTACTCATGTGATCATGAATTACAGAGGTAGAATATCTAATCTGAATGCCAGTCTTACAGTGCGTCATGTTTGTTGCCACAGGTATAGTATGGTACCTTCCTGCCAGCTGGTTGTGTCACATTTACTTGGAGTATACATGTGTCCGAGAGATGAATGTCCACACAAAGAGCTGCCTTGTTTCAGGTGAGTTAAACAAAAAACATGGTATACATAGATACACATGCTCCTTTCACAATATCTTCTGCCGAGCGTGGTTTATGACCAATAGTCTGCATTCTGCGGACCCTTCTGTGGAATATTGTGCATTCTGTATCCTCCCATCAAACTTTAGACCATTAGTCACTTTCTGCCTTCGTCCTTTCATTCATTCGCATTACTTTGGTCTTTTATGTCTGTTATATGGTGTGCGTTTTTCCTCTAGTATCCAGTACTTTTGTTCCATCCCCTGGATAGTCCACATGTTTGTTAATGTAAAAATGGGAATTTTTATATTGCATATTATGTGTATGTGGTATTTAAATGAAACATATCATTCTAATTACACCACAATGCCATTTTGTCTTATGAAGCTGCCCAGGTGCTGTTGGCCCTTTCTACAGCAGTAATGCTTCTATTCACGGTGTCTGCAGTCTTCAAAATGGAACAATCTAAAGTGGCTCCATCTTCTCAGAGCAAACTACATAAAAGACCAAGATGGAACCATCTTCTCCCAGCACTTAGGAGTCAAAAATATGTCCTTCAAGCGCTGTCAGCATTCTTACTTGCTAACAGTTACCTACTAGTACAGCTCAGCAGGTCAGCAGTGGACCCACTGGAAAGAGAAACACTTAATGGTAAGAGATCAAGGCTCTGTTATACATTATGCAAATTGTCCTCAACCTCTAGGCCAGAAAAGACTACAAAATAACTATGAATATACGAGGAGATATCAGTAATAAACTTGTACATTCAGAGGGAAAATGTTATAATGTCCAGATTATCCTGTGTTGTACTATTTCTCATAATTTGAAGGATCAGTCACCACATTTTACAGGGGCCACATCATTTTCACATATCTTAGAATATATGTATTTAATAAAACAATGTATGGCTTGTGATTTTTGTTTGCCATTTAGTTGAAAATTCTGGCATATCAGCTTCCACTAAAGGAAAGCAGAAACCTAAAAAACTTGATGGGAAGGGAAATAATAATCTACGTGCAGAAAACTTAACATGGCAGCCTGTGTAGTATACATATAAATATGTTATTAAACAAATACCTTGCTTATTTTAGTACAGAAATATTATTACATTGGGTTAGTTTGTGTGCAGAACATTACAACATATAATCTGGGAAAGTGACAAATCTGGGAAAAAACTTTCTGGCCACATATAAGCAGGAACTGTTGTTTTACTTAAAAAAATGTTTCTACCATTTCATTCTATGGACTGTCGCAACAAATTTTAGGGTAATAATAAAAAGATAAAGCTGAGTCGGATTTGTATAGTACCGTATATACAATAGTATCAGAACAATAACAATGGGTGGACCAGTTGTCGATTGCTTTCATTCAAAATTACTGCAATTGTTTATTAATTATTAACTATTTTTATTCTAGGCTCCATGGACACTGACAGGGGCAGACATGTTGGAAATAAATCAGAAGCCAATACATGGATGGTCCATCTTTTTCCATCAGAGGAAAGATTTACATATTTAGAGTATTGTGTTCATTTTGCTATTCCTTTGATCTTTCATTCTGTGCAAAATTCTAACCCGATATGGCAAAAAGAAAAGCTTTGGGGCATCTTGTATTCTACCACCCTATTATTATCAGCCATCAAATATTTGTCATCTATGTTTACCTACTTCCTTATTGGCTGGATGGCCTACCACTTCCCACAAAACCTTCTGTTTCCATGGTCTCCAGTGTGGGTCCCCGTTCTTTATGTAATATCAGTAATCTGTGTGTTTCTCTACACACTTTCCCTGACAATCTATGTGAATCTCAGTTTTAGAGTTGCTGTGTTCAACTCCTCCATAACTAACCTAACTTTGAGAAGGAAGGTCCATTCATATTCATCTCCTTTAGGAGTGATTCTGACGACACTCATTCTAGTATCCTGCGAAATTCCAGCGTTACTACACTTGGTCCATTTTCTTCTGCATAGGAGAACAGAGTGGCTACTGGTGTGTCTGCTGACATTCAGTTGTGGCCTCTCTCTATTGTTTGTTTTTGCATCAATAATTGTTGGTTTAAGGAGACGCTGTCGCCCTAATAAGGCCAAATCAAAACAAAGGCAAATTGATAGTGGGGTCTGCCTGGCAAACTCCTTTGTGTACCAGTCCAGCCCAAATGCAGGAAAATCCAGTACTTGATTGGGCATGGTTTAGTAACTGATAGTAGAAATGGCACACATTATGTGTCTGGGCTAAGAGAACTGATTAGAAAAACAAAGTACGTGCTTCTAGAGCTGTCCATTTTGAGCAACAAATACCATTTCTGAGAGGTTTTCAAAAATATCTACTATTGGTTTAATCAAGTGTATTTCCACTGTAACATGATCCTTCAGTCTTACCGAATATTTTCACCACACATGTGGGATCATAAACTGAGTGAATCAGAATGGTTGATTGAAATATTTATGTATATGTGTATTGTAAAACTTGATGCCTAGAGCAATGTTTTGGTAATATAATGTAATGCATTCTCAGGTATTCTTCCCTGGCATGTGGAATGTGGACACATGTTACTTGTGGGAACTTTTAGGCTCCGGGCTAGCTGAAGCCTCCCCTTGCGGGAGTCTCCGGCAAAACCTGAAGAGTTCCCAGGTATGCTTGTTACGCATCCTTCCAATCCTTGAAGGGTTAAAACATTGCCATCCATGTACTGTTATTTATACCATCCATGTACTGTGTATCTTTAATCTTTTTATTAAATTATTCATTTTATTTAAATATGCAAATCCTAATTTGAACTTCTTTCCTATTATTATTGACATCATTATGTATTTTTATAGATACAACCTTTGGAGTATGACAAATCTAAATGGATCAGTTTCCAATTGATACATAAGGAAGATAGGGCATTGATAATAATCTCACTATATTAGGCAATGAACAATTCCACTAGATACTGTGGTAATAAGACTTTTTCCCCTCATGGTGGTGGCCCCATCCATGGGCACCTGACCCTCTTGTGTCTTGTGTTGAGTGGTTGCTCACTGTCTACATTTAATTTGCTTTAAAACTGGTACAGGACAAAATAGATTTTAAGAAAGGAGAGAGTGAAAAGAGGGTTTTAGTACATTCAGTACAGACTGCACAAATTTTGCTCAAGCATAACATACCTGTCCTCAGCACTATTTAACTAGCAAAAATAGGCTGTGAAATAAAGCACATAAACAAGGGCTGGATTTTAAAGGTTGCAAAGTTTTATTAAACTCTTAAAATATTTTAATGTAATGAAAATTAAACATTCCATAGTCAACCTCAAATTGTTTTTAATCTGTTAATCTAAACACAAACATTTTTAAGATTAACAATTAAACCTTGATCCTCCTCCTTACTAGTAACCTACCAAATACCACCTATCGTAACCAAACCCAACAGTGGGTAAAGCATTACCCAACAGAATTCTGCAACCATGAGTCCCTTTCAATAGTGCTTCAAACACAGGACTAGGATTCCCTCACCCCAGACACCTCAAGGACATTGCCTCCAGTCACCAAAAATAAAGACCTACGTCTGTCAGGAGCACCCAATGATGCAGAAATAACAGCCCCTACTCTGAATCTATCTCCTCGTACCTAACGGCAAACCCACATTTTTAAAAACAAACCTGGAAACTACCTTGTTCAATGTGGCCCTGGCCTTATTAACCTGTGGTAAGACCTCACAATGCTCCAATGAACCCTTGGCCAACAAAAGTCCGTGGAACAGATCCCAAAGACCTACCATGTCAGGTTTTATGAACTTATGGACTGTGTTGTCCATAAATCTTTCCCTCCCACTCGTAACAACAAAATATCAGGGGTATATCTATAGAGGAACTGTGTGCAGCCTCCTGGAGCACATCATTCCATCTCATACCTTTAAATCCCAGTCACCTGAACATCTGCAGGATGAAGGCCCAATAGAAAATCCTGAGGCAGGTTCCCTGCTCTCCAGGCATCCCAATAAACTGCGACCTAAAACCCCTGCAGGAGATAGAGCAGCCTAAAGGGTGACACATAAAAAGAGCTATCCCAACAGCCAAAAACTGTCTGGATGAACCAGCAGTCGAAATGCTGATTCAATGTCCACAACCAATAGCATATGAGGCCTTAGACAAATATGAGAAAATTTCATTGTTCACAGACCATCACTTTTCCTTGTTCTTTTGCCCAGAAGAAGACCCTCCAAATATCCAAGGGAACAACCCTCAAAATATCCCAAGGAGGTGAAGAAAAACCCCAGCCATCCTCCCCAGCTCAACCTTCTTTTTAAATTTTTCACCTTAAGGTGCATCAGTGTCAATTTTAAATTAGATTACATCAGATTAAAAACCTGCCTTTTTGTCACAAAACTTCTCTTTGTTCGGCTTCTTTTTGTCATCAGCCTTAGAAACGGTTTCGAGATTACATTTTTGTAAGGAAGTCAGGAAAAGATTTCTATGTACTCTCCCCTTACCATATATGCTGTCTAGTCTAGTGTGTTAGACAGGCCTCTCCTCTTGTCTGATCTGAAACTCCCTCCCCTTCTTTTTTGTGACTCCTTGGACCCTTCTGAGGTGGAGGACTCCGATGTCTCCTGCTTCACTAAAGGCCATGATATCACTACCAGCCTGATACAGCTGCCTGGAGCTGGGGCTGCTTGGCCTGGAACCACTGTGGAACAAAGCCTCCTTTTTACACCTCAACAAGTCTGACATTTGAGAAGTTTGGCCTTCAGATCCAAGTTGACTGCTGCCTTCCACCAATACTGGACTCAACAGTGAATAATACATCAAAAGGAAGTATAATAAAAATAATAATTAAGTAACACAGAGACTCTTCTAAACAATTAAACTGCATGTTAAATAAGAGTAACATGTGGCATTGAATAATGTGTTGGTCATGAGGTATACAGGTTACCATGAAAGAATGAAATGATTAGAATTAGCAGACCCTTAATCTGAAGTTCCCAGCAGTAGTCGAGTGACATTTCTACTAAGCATTTCATTTTCATTTCATGTGTGCTAAGGCAAAAAAGGTAAAAAAGTTAACTATTGCACAGTTTGAATATTTTAGTAAATAGTAGCAGTTTCTTAGACAAATTAATTATGTGGTAGGAAAATATTTCCTAAAATGGGTGGATCTTGATGACAGAGGACATTTGGTATAAATCATTGTGACGTATATGCTTTAAGTTACAGCGTAATGTTTTTACAAGGCTCTTATATTTTGTCTTAGAGGCAGCCTAAGGGTTATAGCGAGAAACAAGTGTTATCTTGCATTGGTTACTAAATCATATGGCTTGCATTGGTTACTAAATCATATGCACCCAGTACTGCTAAAATAATAAACACAGTTATTAACCACCTGATAAACATTAGTTAATGTCACAGAGGTGCAAGCATAAGGACTGTAAAGGATGGACCATATATGTTCTTCTGTGTACCACAGTCTACAAGGAAATTTCTGTGTTTTAAGTGCATGAAGCTTTGATGACATTGTGCTGATGGGGCTGAGTATGCCAAGGTACAGTATGATGTCATCCCAATCACATGTGTATGCCTCCACACAATAGCAACAATTGGTGAATACAGACCAATTGTATTGGTGAATACAGACCTATAAACCACTCACTACTGAAAGAGTAAGGGTGTCCCTAGGCTTTTAGATGCCGTATATAAAGAAATATTCCCAACACTGATTTGCAATTACTTTGGACCTAAGTTATTCTTTCATGCCTTGATGTCCCTCTTTTCTAGGAGTGCAAAATGTTTGCAGGATATGCCGGAAAAGTCACAGCAAAAAATATACCTATGTACCCAACAGAAATGTATTTTAAATAATAACAACAAAATAATTATTATTCTTCTGAATGCCTTACACATATACATAAATATACATCGGTGACCCTGCTTCCTAGTCATGACCATACCTAGGAGCCTCAGGGAGTAGTCTCTGGCTCCTTTTTATTCTAGTCTGCTGCGATCTTGTATAAGAGTCCCAGTTGGAGCTTTTTCTCCCAGTATGTTATGGCTGAGCAGGTGGCTCAATTAAGTATATCTTTAAATAATGACTAGTAAAGGGTTCCATGAAACCCAGAATTTAGAGCAATTTGGTTAACACACTTAGTGAGTCACTGCATAGAATCTTTATGATGTGCTATTAAAAGGTTAACATTTCAAGAGCCTTAGGGTCAGCTCATTTAGATGATTAGGTATTGTCATGACCATAGCCACACCTTCTAAAATAAATGTGTCTGTATGTGGACATTTAAAATGTGGACATTTAAAACGTGTGTTCTTTTGTAATTAAATTATACATAGATAACCACACGCTGGATTGTTTTGGTATTGTGGCCTCTGTTAGCTGCTGGCTGTCTCATGTGGCCTTACTGATGTCCCATATACACCATGGTTGGAAGCAGTCCTTTCAGAAAGACACTGATGTCCTTCAACAAACCTGTCTCTACAAACAAACTGGGCTGGAAAAAGCACTGAATCAACCTCATTATCCCCAAGCCTCAAAATCCATCAAAAAAGAGGATGTCAGGATGATATACAGTATATGTTGTTTAATAATGAACAGTGCGAAATGCCTATTACATGTTAATTTAAGAATTCCAAACTCTGTCAGGATTGCAGACTTCAAAGAAAGAGTCAGACACATAGGTGTTTAGATGCTGATTTATCTGAAGAAAGGTAGTAACCGTGTGGCATGTGAGATTCATTATTTCCTAATGGGGGTCAGCATATTTTTATGACTTGCTTGGGGACAGGTTTTACCGGCCCGGCAGAATGTCATGAGCTTTCATTCAGAACCTGAAATGTTAGGGAAACTTCAAAGTCAACATGTATCTGAACACCTTCGGGGTAACGGGTGAGCAGTGTTCACTGGTGTTTAATTCTGGGATAAGATGTAACATGTCTTACCTGACTGAATTTCAGCTTACGCATAAAACATTGTAACTCAGACTTTAACAACAGTGAATGGAGTCATGGTATTTTTTTTTAAATGTATTTTTATATAGTGTTAAAATAAATACAGTGTATCATCCCTCTCTTAGAAGCAATATAAAATAATATATATATTATATATTTTACATATATATAATAATACGTTTTGCTCTTGTTTTGCTGTAGGGTATCAATCTGACAAGACTCTTAAGACTGAATATGTATTGTATAATGGTCTATGATTGAATGTGGGATTGGATTAAAAAAAGAGTGTACATTTGACAAAAATGTTAGATTCTAGTAGCCAATAAGGCAAGGGCCTTCCTGACCCGTTTTCAGCTCCATTATGACACGTAGCTTCAAGTTAACATGTTTTCCCACTATGCAGCTAAGTGGAACTCCCTATAAAACCATGTCATTTATGTGGGTTGATATTACAAATATTACATAATTTATACAAAACCCAGAGTTTAACTAGGTCATGGTGGGAGGTTGCACCACACACGTACAAATCAGCAAGCAGCTCCTGGTTTTCACTAATTTAGTTATATTTTCATTAGGAAACCCAACCATTACATGATATATGGTTGAACTGGCTCCTAATTTAGATTTTCTTTTGTTTGTTTTTTTAACATTTTAACTGGAGAATAACTTTAGGAGTGGAGCTTATGGGTAACATGTGGAGTCCAACTTGCCTTGCGTTTGTATCCAAGTCCATTTTTAAAAGCAGTAGCATTTTTCATGGACATTTTTATTGTCCCATAACCTGTAGTACTACAGGTTAAGGGACAATAAAAATGTCCGTACTACTGCAGTAATAAGCCCTCAAGAAGATTAATCCACAGCTCATTGTCTAGACATTAAAAGTTTCCCATCTTACATGTAACCCTGTTAAAAGGCAAGTTCTGTTGACCTGTGTAGCTCTGTTACTCAATACCAATCACCAAAGGCACATTATAAGTTATAATACACCGTAATTCTGCCGTTATTATTATTATTTATCAGGCTAAATCAATTCACAACACCCCCATCAATGTTATCTGGCACTCGCCACATGCATTATACATTAATTCTTGGAGTGTCACCAAGACACACTTGCACTAAAATTGGCTTGTAGGCACGTATCAACAGTTTAATCTAGTATCTCAAACTTAATAAATAAGGCCGTCCATGTTAACAAGCTTCCTCTCAATGTCAACTTCCTGGTCTGGAAGCAAGGCTTTAGCCAGAAAATCAATGAAAATCAATGTTTATCAGCTCGATAAACAATGTTATTCCGAACTCTTGCTAAGTAAGTGCCCAGGCAAAGGCAAGTAATGATCTAACTGGAAAGTGACCTTTCCTTTCTCTATCAGGGGTCTTCACCCTTTATTTTAATTGAAACATACATATAACAAAGAATATATTTAAAATGCAACTCATCCATTTACTTTATGTTTTTCTTTAAAACTGTATTTACAAATATTGAACATGGAGTATCCCAGGCAATCCAGTAGATTGCGAACTACCTTTTGAATTCGCCTTTGTTTTCAGTAACATGTATAATAATAAGCATAGTAAAAGAAGTTTTAATATCCAACCAATTAAGTTGGACCAATTATGGTTAAGTAATATGTGGTGATTCCTGACATTTCTTTTTTCTACCGATTTTTTTTTTTTTTGCAGATATATTGATATCAAACATAACTTTTTGTTCTTCCAGTTTTACAAATTACTTTAAATGTAAGATTTCTTGAAGCAATAACAGCAGAATTGTCAGGTATCACATTTTCTTCATACCTATTTACACTTCAGCCTACTTTTGTATAGTCAATGCATATATTTTAAAAACAAATTATCACATCTGACATCCAAACCATTTATCTCTTGTGATTATTTAATGTAGCATTTTAAATGATTCCGATGTATGTTAAACTCTGGCCTCACATCAAGTACCACAAAAGCATCACATTTTTTCCTTAATTTCCGAAGATCTCTCAGGGAAAAGCTTTAGTAGAAAGTTGTAACGCAGTTCCAATACTCTTTGGACTGCAACAGACAGCCATGGGCCTTTAGCAACAGAGATTGTTTTTGCACGTTATCTGTGAAGATATTAAACACTTCTGTCAGCTCTCAGAAACAGTGCAATAGAAAAGAGAAGAGATAATTTTTCACTTAAGTGGAAAAAAATGATTAATGTGTTGTGTATAGAAATAAGGATAGGAGACCATCTTGAAAGACAGTTCCCCTTTAAGGTCATACTGACCTTTTAATTATATCCTGGGGGTTATGTATAAAAGATGATTCTGAAGTTTTAAAAGTGGCTTTCTTTCCAGAGCAACCAATATAACATTACTTTGAATGAGATGACAACTGCTCTTTGATTGCATTAGAATCATTTTTGTAAAGAATGTGATTATAAAGTCTTATTTTTGTGTGTGCACAAAAATAAACAGTATTTGGTTTGCAATATGATCACCATGCATATGTGTCCTTTACACGGTATGTCATAAGCATTGACTCATCTTTCTCAAACATAAGTACTAAGCCACTAGAATAACTACAGGGGTCTCAGTGGTCGCAGCCTCTAGGGGGGCCTGGCGCAAACCTGTTACCCCTTGTTCGTGTCTCCTTGTACCGGTTTAAAAAAGTTTAGAAAGGGCTGCAGTCCTGGTCAGAAGGGCCCTTTCTAAACAATTTTGGACCGACATGGGCAGACAGAAACGTATTGGGGTCATGTGACCCCATGTGACCCTGCGGTGGAACCGAGGCTGCTTGCACATTGTGTGAGCAGCCAGATAGCAAGCTGTGAGGAGGTGAGAGGTAAGTGGGGTGGGATGTATGTGTTTGTGTTTATTTATAATATCTATATGTGTGTGTGTGTGTGTGTGTGAGAGAGAGCATGGAAGTGTATTTGTGTGTGTGACCAGGGATGTTTACTTGTGTGTGTTTTGTGTATGTGTGAGCATGCATGTGCAATTGCTTGTGTGTGTGTGAACAGAGACGTGTAATTGTGTGTCTTTGTGAGCATGGAGGTGTAAGTGGGTTGAGAAGGAGTATGTGTTAGTGAGTAAATGTGTTTACATTTGTTGGATGTTGGAAGGGTGTGCAAGAGAAAAGCAGGGCAAAGACAAGTTGTTTGGGGGCAATGATGGCACAGGACTACCTGCTTGAAGATAGGGGGCCCCGGGCACCAGGACCCGTGGTTTCTAGTTACGCCCCTGTGCTAAGCCTTCCATTATACTGGATAAACAACCTAATATGTAAGGAGTCAATGTTTGTAGTTAGGACAAATTGATTTAAATTGTAGAGTCATTAAATTTCAAAGGATACTTTTAATTGCCATAGTTTAAATTGCTGGCTGAAGGCAGTGAATAAGTTAAACTAGTGGAATCCTCAACTTCGCTTCTGCCTTAAGGTCATACTACCCCAAAAAAAGCACATTACCACTTGGACAAAAAATATGGATAATAATGGCCAATACATTTCTTCATAATACCATGCCAACACATTGCATATATAAAAACGAATTCTATGAGAGAAAACCCTACAAAAACCCTAGAAAACTCTATTGAATGTTTTCGTCACTCCTGCCATCATGTGAGGACAGCACCATAACCTCACATAGACCAGTGAGTACTAGGACTGCCTCCACCCATGAGACGACACAGCCCTAAACTCACCCATGCTTTCCTTTTGTTATTGATTGTTACAGCTGCTTACATGGGTGATATCAGCATAGCCTACGTGGACTAAAAAGTGGACTGAAAAAAGCCATAATTCCTTTTTTATTTATCCACACAAATCCATATGTTTTATTAACATCACATTAAAGGGAGTTTTACACATATACCTCAAGATTGTAAGCTTGCAAGCAGGGTTTGTCTTAGTCTGTCAATTTTAGTCTTGTCATGCCCCTTGAATATATATATATTGTAAGTGCTGTGTAAATTGTTGGCGCTAAATAAATAAAAGATAATAATATTATGTTTTTCAGTTTCAAAAATGTAAACCTAGTTTTCATATTATATAAAATAAACCTCTCATTGTAAGGTGTCTACTCACAGACAATATGTCCCATAGCCAGATCAGATAGTAACAACTTCAAAACAAAATTTGAAACAAAATGAAAGTCCAAAGGGATGGTAATAGTAGCTAGTTACAAATGGAAAGTTTCTTTAAATTCAGTTGAGGTTTTGATTACCCAAAATTTTAGATCTAGGCAGATAAAACATTGATTGTGATTGCTAAGATTGACCATTCTCCAAAAGAGGGTTCCATTCTATGGAGAAGGAATCATTACTGGATGTCCTTTAGAACTTTTAAATGAATATGCTTGCAGATTAGTCATACCAATGCTACATTCTGGATTTAAGTTATCCAAACCTTATACTAGCCTTAAACAAAAAACTCCAATGGAACTTCTTATGACGTTGTTTATTTATACAAGTTCAAATTGGTAATCCAATCTAGGTAAGGTTTTGGAGAAAAAAAGAGACCCAGGTACTGCCTACTGAAGGCAAGTGATGACAGAATGTCCTTGTTCTGAAGGGCTTCTCTGCATTTCTCTTTCACATTGGCTCTGATGGTGCTGGCATCAAGTGGACAGGCTCTTCATTGTCATGAGCATCTACACAATGTCTTTCATTAGTCTATAGCAAGAAGGCGTAAAGAGGCTGCACTTGTTATTTACTTATAGACCCAAGATATCACCCAAATGTAAGCCCTTAAATTAGGTGTAAACCATATATTGGAGGACCCCTACAAGTTGGAGAACACAATATTTTAATTATCACACTAGGTATTTAATACACAAATGGCACATTTGAGACGTAACAATAGGTAATTCTAAAGCAAAGGGAATTATTTCCTTCAGTAGCACCTTTGAAATGGAATCCATAGACATTTTGTATGTGGTTTTATGAGAAACCTTAACATACTTGTCATCAGGACATAATGTGGTTATCGTGCAATCTTAAATCATGTTCTTCCCACATTACTAAGCCCAATGATCATCATTGACAGCTATGCTTGAATATTAAAGCGACTAATCCCTTGAAAAAAGAGGTTGTCTGGTCATAGCATTGCTACATTCAGAAGTTAAGGTATCTAAATGTACATTTAATGCTAGCCTAAAAAAACTAATTCTATAAAATCTGCTTCTGTGATATGTGCAATAAAACCCTTGAGAACTTTTTTAAGGAAACATCACATGTTTGCAGTAATGTTATTCATTCTATGCTTATGCATGACATCAAAATATAGAAAATTCTATATTCCTGTCTGTGACTCTCCTGGTCCTAAATAGTGATTAATAGGGCTTAATTTCTGCAATAGCTGGAAAAGTAATTAAGGGCGTACTTCAAGCAAAATATTACCATTATTAGTTAGATTTTGAGGTGCTAATTTGTATGCAGGTTGCAAAGAACAGAGTGAAACTGTCTAATTTTCTTGTGTTACAAAGCCAAGCCCTGCAGCTCAGATATATTATAATTAGCAGAGAAATGACACTTACTCATACCACATTTTATTTTTTCTCACCTCTATACAGAATCCTCTGAGGACATCTAATGCAAAAGACACATAAATAACTTAAGTATTACTTATATTTAATGTATTTGGGAAGTCCCACAGTCCACTACAGATTTATCAACACTTAAGGGGTTAAAAATGAGATACCTTTTCTATATAAAAAAAAAAGCTGTTTCTTATGTCAGCGAGAAAAAAAAATCTTTGAAGCCCGAAAGCAATCAATCTGTCACGGGGGCCCCAACTGATGCACTAATTATCAGGTCTTACCCACACCTTTTCTTTCACAAATTCAGGCTGCATCTGGGGTGATAATGCTTGCTGAGGTAGTCTGGAGAATGATAGCAATATCCCAGCCCCCTTATTTTTACCGCTCACAATGCTTCTGGCTTTCTCGTGGGTTTCTGATTTTAGTTAATAATGGGATTTACATCTAGAAGTAGATTAAAAAGTTATTGACTGCTTACGGAAATATATATATATATATAAAAACGTTATTAGCTCTAGCAGGTTCCGTAAAATCACACAGGATAGCAAACTGGTACAAAAGAAGAAGAGGGCCCTGTACTTGTGAGCTTACAATCTAGTCGGTGGTTGATGGGGAAGTGCAACAATAGGAGTTTTAGTGCTTCGTTGAGAGCACGATTGTAACAGACATTCCAGGTGTATATCTTTCTAGGAATGGGGGATCAATTACATGTATACCAAGGGCATGTGTACAAGCTCGGGACACCCTAATTTATTTCAAAGTCGAAGGATTTATGGAGTCTTATCTGACTTTAGTGCCTAGTTCAACCTGACATTTTTCCCATCATACTGTAAATCTACATGTACTTTCATGGCACTACTCTCAAGTAGTCCATGAAATATTCAATGGTCAGTCTGTGTCTGGGTGCCTTTGTCTAGACCATGAAACTACAGCCCCCTTTTCATATTAATTTTGGATCTACAAATACAGAAATGTACGTAAGACAATACATTTTTTGTTTTCGTAAATGTGTTTTGGACATGACTGGATAGGGCACTCTGAGATTCTACATTGGACTTGATCAGGCCTAGGGCAGCAGAAATGATAAATACATGGCTGATAGATAAACGTAGTATACATTTCCCTAGTAAAAGGAAAAATCTGATGAACCTTTCTTTAATGTTTTCCAAAGAAGACTATATATTTGGAGCAAACATAACTGCCCAGAGCTGTTTATACAAATTACAATATACCACAGATTGGATAGGAGCAGCCCATCATTTCCTTTCTAAACAGGTTTGTTTTCTAATATATCTTTACTTTCAAAAATTCCATCTGCTCAAGAATTAGGCTAACATTACTTTCTTGTTAGTCATTGGTAAGTAGAGAAACAAAGGTAATTAGAGATGTGTTGATGATGTTTAAGTAACAAACGAGTCGAACTGTCAGAACTTACAAATAACTGATTGCTGGTGAGAAAAAAGCCTGTTCTACTCCATTGTCAAAATGCAACATTAACTGGATTACAGCCCCTGACAAGTGGGATCAATTAAGTGCTTTGAAGGGCAGATTTGTGCTAGAGTGGATATGGGCTAGTGACCAGTAACTGGCTGCTGATGAGTAAAGGTCCTTTGCCTGGGGAAACACAGGTGTTAAATTTGCCACTAGCTATTGCTTTGGAAGTAAGGTATACTAGCAATTTTCTTTTCTCCTCTGAAAGAAAAACAAACAAAACCAGTCTACACTGTGTCCAAATTCAGAATTCAGGAAGTAAAGGTCTTCCTATTCCAGTGGCGCTGCCAGGATAAGCAGCCATCCACGAAATGACCTGTTAGAGAAATACTGAGCCCAGGGAGAGCTTTACAAATATATCTCAGCATCTACGGCTAATAGCTGCTAATTGAAGAGGCATAGAATTAGGCAGCTTTACAAAGCATACAATGGACAACATTAAGATCTGTAAACACGTTCAAGATCTAGAAGAACTTGGAGTTCAACGAAAGCCATATTTAAATTATTCACACATTTGGTTATTTTTAAATAATTGATGAAGATGGCAGGCTTATGCTAAATTTATGAAATTCCGAGAAAGGTTTATGAACTTGTTATTGGGTGGGTAGAGCAGGGACCTCCTCTCTTTCAGTAAAAGTATGATTTTATTGGATCAACTCTAGAGAATTTGCTGCCACTATATAAATAATTGTAATGTAATGTAAAACTGGATTGGGTATACAATCTATTCATACTAAAAACACCTGAAATTGTTAAAAAAAAGAAATAGGTGCCAGCAGTACACGGACTGCAGGCTGCAGGTGCTGCTTCTGTATATTAAAGAATTATAAGTTGCTGCTGAGTACTGCCTGAAGGAAAGCTGTTATAGCGTTGGTGTTATTTGCTGCAAGCCTCTAATGGAAAATAAACAAATAAAATCCTTTATAATAGCCTACATTTTTCAAAGTACTTCCTACCATACTTTTATATTCTTTAGTTATTATGCTATAAATATAAGCTATATACAAAAAGTATCATAAATAGTAACTTCCTCATTTATTTCTATGTTTCACATGAAAACTCACCTGCCCATAATCATCAGCTGTTCTGGAAGCCTATTTGAGATCAGAACATGATAGTGAATGTACGAATGTAATGTGATTCAACAATTACTTGAATATTTAAGCCACATCGACTGTGTAGATTCAAATGTGTTGATTTGCACATAATTAACGCGGGGAAAACAGGAACAAACGCTCATGCAAAACTTTATTTTAGAAACATATAATTTAACCGTTAAATTTTGATGGTACTGTGTGATATATACACTATATGGACAAAAGAATTGGGACACCTGACCATTACACCAACTTTTTTGACATTGCATTCTGAACACATAGACAATATGTATTTGTTCCCTCATTTGCAGCTATAACAGCTAGCTTCAACTCTTCTGGGAAGGTTTTCTACAAGGTTTGGTAGTGTTTCTGGGAGAAATTTCTGGGGGTCGGGCACTGATGTTGGTCTAAAAGGCCTGGCTCACAGTCTTCAAATGTGTTCAATGGGGTTGAGGTCAGGTCTCTGTGCGGGCCAGTCAATTACTTCTACACCAAACTTATCCAACCATGTCTGTATGTGCCTTGCTTTGTGCATAAAGCTTCCCCAACAGAGGTGCAACTGGAAACCACATGCCCCCAGTGCCAAAAATTGCCTCAGGCTTCAACAAGCAACATGTCCAACAGTGCCACGTTTGCCCCCAAACAGGTGGTGAGTACCAACCTTGCCCCTCAAACAGCTTGTGTTCGTGTGTAGTGTGTGTACGTTGCAAGAGGCCAGAAGGTGCAAGTCCTTGCCTAACCCCAGGCTCCCAGATTGGTATTGGTGCCCCGAGCCCTCATCCTGTAGTAGACTTACTTGATTTTTTGTAGCCTGAGCTACTGTACTGCTGTCATGAACTGGGCTGTCTCTGACCTGTGACCTAGGTTAATTGAGGAGCTACCAGACACTAGCAGAGAGGAACCAGTTCTGCGCAAGTATGTATATAACCTTATTAATCCAGTGCAGCAACAGCTTCTCAAAGTGTCCATCTGCACCCAGATAGGAAGAGTTCTATGGCTGACAGCATCTCTAGATCACTTTACTGGTGTTTTTCCACTCCTGTGTTGTGTGGTATGTAATATGATGTTGTGCACCACATTATATTTTGGCCAGTTTTCCTAATATGAATGAGACTTCCCTGAGCAGGAGTTGTGGAGAACAGGGCGAGACATCATAAAGGAATTTAGAGGAATCTGCAATAAAGGGTTTTTTGTTTTACTTTACACTTATTATGTTTTATTTGTGATTATGTGGAAATGTGTGGAACTATTTGTAATTGTATAAATGCTCCAGTGCCCCAAACCCTTTAATCTGGCCTTCCTTGAAGAAAACAGTTGTCAAGAACTGCTTGTGGCACCCAGAGATTTAAAAGAATAGGTCGCATCAAATATAGTCATATTTACTGCTTTGCAAGAGGTTCGTTATAATTATCAAAGTAACCAACATTGAACATTTCCAGGGCATGAACAATCTAGTATGTTGTCAATTAGGGGAGCATAATTACTTAATTAAATGTGCAAATCCATACACAGTTAATAAAACAGATTTGGCTGCATTAACATGATTTAAAATCACGCTCATAAGAGATCAAGCACAGAGTAATAACACGTTTGCATTGAAAGTTGAAATTTAAGACTAGGAGTTACAGCAAACGCCAAATGTGAACAAACCACGCATAACATATTCCACGCTAATTTTGCGTGAAACTTGTTAGGCATGGTTTGCTCATGTACAGTGTACGCTGTATATGCCTAGCATTACATCTCACGGTTGGGTACAAGCACGCTTTTATTCCTTACTTGATCTCTTGGATTTGTCTTGGAGAGTTGGAAGCCTGTGCAAGATCATATGCTGGAGTGTGCCATCAATGACTAAGCTGGGTCGGATTTCCTATTCATCTTTCCTCCAAAGTTCATTAATATGAGACAGTGTGAGTGGTGTTATTCTCTCGCTTTTCCATCAAAATCACTCCGTCAAAAAGACACTTGTGTCTTATCATTAAATTAACACCTTGATTAGGGTTGTTGGATCACACAAAAAATCTCCATGCTTCTAATCAATATATGCATGTTATATTAGCAAGATATATCAATACAAGCAACAGTTAATATTTCTTGACAGGAACTGCAGACGTTTAAACTGCAACTGGATGGATACCTGGAAAAACATAATATTCGGGGATATAATCTTTAATTATGGGGAAACAGCTTATTGATCCAAGGAGAAATCTGACTGTCGTTTTGGGGTCAAGAAGGAATTTTTTTCCCTGGTTAGTGCCTTCTGATACACTTTAGAATGCAGTATAACTGGGGTGGACAAGTATGCCTCAAGGTGGGGTAGAACTAAACCTGGATCTTCCTTTGTGGCCAAGTAGAGATTGATATCAGGATGGACAACCTAATGATATCTTGAAGAGCCACTTGATACACCTGTAGGCTATATCAGTAGACCTAGTATAAAACGTAGTTCTCCAGACTGGTGGTGCTCCATTAAATTATATTACTTCCTAAAAAAAGACCCTGTTAATACAAAAGGATATTTTTGACATGGCAGGTTTATTTAGAACGTCTCAAACCTGTAATCAAATATCATTGCATGAACTCTCCAGTATTGCAGGAGGGACATCTCCCTGTCTATTCTAGTGCTGATCTCAGTTCTCATTGAAAAAGTGAGAAAATGTAATTATCTGAAATATGCACTTAATGATGTGTTAATTAGTGAGAAGATGAAATGCTGGCTTACAAAGTTACTTACTTTGTTCGAGAAATTTGTGAATGTTTAGTACCACTGCAAATCGAATTCTACTGAGGTACAGCCATGGCAATACGGCCAATAATAAAAGAACCAGAAATAAACACCTCTCTTTTGAAGATAAGTGTTTACATATATTAGTAACTCAAATCCTCTAACCAGATTCTCTATGTTCTAAAAACAATACTTGAACCTCTAGTTGTTGAGGTGCAACTACAACTAATGCAAGCATGGGAAGATCAGACATTTGGGGATGTATAGAGAAATAACTGTGGGATAAAAGTTTGAGGAGAAAAGGCCAGCATGGAGAAGTTAAGGGAAGGTTATGTGGATGGGAGGAAGAAAGGCATCTTTGTATAAGTTACGGGCATTATTATATATATGAGAGGAGGGGGACTATGCAGAAGTTGGAGGGACATTATGTGGAAGTAGAAATGGCAGTTTGGAGAAGTAAGAAGAGGAATGTGTGGATGAGAGAAGGAAAGTAGTGTGCAGTGGACAGACTAGATCGGTCGAATTGTCCTTTTTTGCCACTTTCTATGTTAAAGAAGAAATACTCTGTGTTTCATTGCTTCCCACATTTCTCATGCCAGCAATTTTGCCCCCAGGCATTAATGCCATCACCCTGCCCTTCTGGATCAAGAGCACGACCTCTTAAGGAGAACATGGAGACGCCATGTACACTTTAATGTTGCCACTGATGGCTTTGCACTGTAGTGTATGGGGTTATATACAGTATTTACATTTACAAAGTCTGCTATAGCAGGGAACAATTATAATGAGTATGATGCCATAAACTAAAAGACAAAAGCAGAGACACAGTTCATATCTAAAAAATAATTAGTTATAGTCACTATCCATGACAGAAAACAGTGACCATTTGGAACACTGGTGTCAAGGTTTCCTGTGGATGGCACAATGAGATAAGGTTTGGATATATCACATTATAACAGACAGAATGAGTAAGAATTTATGGGGATTATGTATCTCTTACAGGGCTAGCATAATGTGCAATGTGACTAAACCGAGCCAGATACAGAATATAGGAAAGAGAGCCATAACTAGGAACACACATAAAGAGAAATGCATAAATACCAGCTTCTTATAATCAGGTAAAGTCTCTGAGGCATGGCCAGACCTGTGGATCGACCACAACAATCAGGCCCATATAGCATAAGGAAGTAGGTTAAAATAGGCCTGAGGTAATGCTGTTAGCTATCAGGTGCGTGATAAACGTAGTGTGTGTGCCGTGTGGGTTCAAAACTGACCATGTCTCATCAGGAAACAATCTCTTTAGACAAAGACAGGAACTGTCAGAAAGATAATAAACCACATACCTCACTGTGTCTGTCCATAAACCTAAAATACCAGGGGCCATAGCGTATTAAATCTTGAAAACTTTTCACATTCAGAATTAACTATCAGTGCTATGGGAACTCACAGTATTTTTTAAATAAAGCAAAGTACAAGTATGTATGTATTTAGTATTTTATCTTAAAAATATTTAGATCTTTTGTTTTGCTTGGCTTTATTGACTCAGCTACCCATGATCCTTAGGCACTCTCTAACATGGAAGCCTTCTGGAACATGGAATACAAATGGCGTCTGACGTGCCATATGTAAGCACTGTATTGCAGAAAAGGCTACAAAATGTGGAGCTATTTACTGTAATACATGACAGCTCATGCACAGATGCCTTGAAAAGACCCAACACCTACACTCACCCACCTTAACTAAGGACATGAGTCATTAATGACGGTGAGCGAGTTAGCCACAGCTTTAGTAACAATCCCCCATAATAATATGAACATGAGGTGCCATCACCTGCCCGCTGGACATGCCTTCCCAAGATCATTTCGGTGCAGCCTCCATGTGCCACCACTTCCATGCTGGCCAAAGGGGGGGACATAAACCACAGAACAAGAAAACAACCAAAACATCCATTGTGAAACAGTAAATCTAAAGGAAGGTTGGTAATTGCCTGGCCCTAAGCTTACAGAGTGTAAGAGTTCCCTTATCTTTTTTTATAACCCCTCAATGCTGCAACCCCACTGTCCAATGAAGGCCGTAGTTGGGATGCCCGCTCCGTGACTTGGGCCAGCAATCAGATTCCCCCTTTCGTAATAGTCCAAGGGGGCCTTCAACTTTGCGCATGGGTTGTCTGATCTAAATGCAAGATAACACCACTCCTTGTAGTCTGAAACCTAGCTGGGAGAGGCAACTCTGGAGCACAGTGAAGAAAAAAGTAACAGCAATCTATGCTCACTGATGAATCAGGAAGGACACCCATAGCAAACTTTAGGAAAGGTTTCCAGCTAATTGCCACCTAACACCTCCCTGCTGCGCACACATTACTAGGTCTAGTCATCTTTATAGTCTAGTTACCTGCATTGCTATAGACTAGGACATTATCTAACATTCAGGTTTCTGGTTATTTGTGCTTGTCTAAGTCTAGGGCTTAGGCAGGGAATGAATTACCATCCCCAATGTTATGTACCAATGGTATGCTACATATATTACCTGTTTTGTAGGTATATATACACTTTAACTTATAGGTGGGTCACTTTGTGATGGGGTGTTTAGAATGCACACAACTTTGTATGTTTTTGTACTGCGTAAAGACATAAAATAATGTGGATGCTTCATTGTGGCTTCATTGTGCTCTAGGTTTAGTAGCATGTTTAGAGGCATTGATAGATATTTGGCAGTACTTATATTACTAGGCGCTTAGAACCATCAGTTGGTTTTTGACCAACTATATGATTGTCTATGTTGACTTTTAAATAATCTTAATGTAAATTAGAATCGAGTTGTCTCTTTGTGTAGCAATTTAGTTGCCATCCTGACTTACAATGGTTCTAAAAACGTAAACTATCCATTTAGCAATGATTTAATGATTGCATGCAGTTCATGGCAGATAAGGCCACAGTAGGTATTCATGCATGATAACACCTTATGCTGAGCCACTTACTGATAAACAAATCAATAATTACACAATCCGGTACAGTCTAGAAACAGGTGCTATTGCATGTATGTAGAGTGTTGAAATGTAAAATCAGAATACACTTCAGATTAGTACTCCCGACACGCAGCCAGCTGTCACTGTTAAGGTGACAAAATAATTTAACACCTTTGCCAAAATAAATTAAGCAAGGACAAGGGTACATATCATCAGTAAGGAGGATGCAATATTTTACTAAGCTGCAAGTGTGGTCGTATTTTACAGAGTATATTTTGATGCACTGTCCTTGTTCGGTATAGTAGAATGTACAGCTAGGACAATTTCCTAAAATGAGAAGTTCCAGGTCACCTGATCTTGTGCTGTCACAAAGTGTTACCTAGGTTTGTCCCCTTACTTTCTCATGTCCCAAGCTCAGTCAGATGCTGAGGAGAGAGTATGCGTATCGAGCAATGTTGCAGGAAAAGAAATGAATATGCTGGACCAAGACATAATGCCGCCTGGGGCGAAGTTTAAAATGCCACTCCCCCCCAGACGCTGGGGGTCATTATCTACCCCCCCAGTTGTACTTCACTTACCTTTCAGCAGTCCTGCGGCGAGTCTCCCTGCTCTGCCACAGTGCGCCCTGCTTTACTGCTGAGCGAAGAAACTTATGTCATATTCCGGTGCTCAGCATTACAAGCCGGCACTGAGACCGAGCTAGAGGGCTCGCAGAGGAGATAGAGGGGCGCTGAGTGGATACCGAGCGGGTGCCCCCCTCTCCTCCGCTTTAAAAAAAAAAAGACGCTTGGGGCTGAAGCATCTCTATAACCTGCACTTGTTGTATATTGCCCATTTATCTGTTATGCTTTTCCTTTGAGCATGTGGGGTCATGCTTAGAGCACCCATTGGTGGTAAGTACCTAGCCGACCTCCCCAAAGTGTATTTCTTATTGTGATCCTGCAATACATTGTGTTACAATTATCAGATGTACAATCAACCATATGCTGATCCATTTTTATTAATTATTAATTTTAATTAAAATGAAGCCCTTTGAAACACATTTTAAGAAAAATGTATATTGTCATATTGGCCCAATATGAAGTCTTTAGTGAAAGTTTATGTAAAACTGTTAAACAAAAGTTAATTTGTAATTATTATGTAGTGACAAATACGTTTTTGCATTTGTAGAAAAAAATAGCTTAAAATTTGTTTAACTGTACATAATGATAGGAATAAATGTATATAATTATAGGCATACATAGAAATGGTTGGCTTACTTTATGCCCAAAGTGCATTTTAGTGTAGCAAACAATAACAGGAATGTCACCTTTCCTTTCTTTTCAGAGTTATATAAAGAGAGGATTATGCAGATTAGTTTATTTCACAGCCAGGCTTTAATTAACAAGGTGATACCTTTTACAATATTTGGTAACACGACAGATGCCTGCAGATGTATAACACAACAGGAACTGTGCTTTGAATTAGGAAATGAAGCTCAGGTGTGCTAATGAACACGCTAGTTCATTTAAATGAGGACAATCTGTTTGGAGACAAATTAATTAGTGTAGTCATTACAGTCAAGGAGAAAATAAATCTAAACCCAATGTTTAGATTCAAATAGGAAAGAATAACATTTGTTTTAATACAATCCACACAAGGAAACAAAACAATATGCAGTATACCTTATAATGAAAGCAAAGTATCCTATAAATACTGCCATAAATAGTAATGTAATGGACCACCTCCTTGCTCTCTATCTCTCCGTAGAAGTCATCTTCAAGAAAGTAACCATATTCAGGGAGGTTCATTAATCAATCAATGAACTTTTGGGGCTGAAATGAGCTTGTTCTTCTCATCTTAGTAGAAAAGCCTTATCACAGTTACCGGGCATTATGAATGGCCAACCCCTGTTAGCTTCTCCTGCTAGATGGGTCAAACCGGACCATGATAATGTGTAGTTGAAGTGGTGATATGAAAATGAGTGCTTCTAGCACAACTCAGTCTGTGGATTAATTCAGAGCTAGACATAAGTTCGGTACATAGAAACACAGACTGTAAGACACAATATGTACCCAATAACATTTCACCGGGTGTGTAGCCTGGTCTCCTCCTATTGTAGCACCGATCATGTAGCACACATAGCCTAGACAGACTGGTCTAGGCTATGTGTTGTCTAACAGTTGCCTATTGATGTAGAACTGATATGATATTATACAATATGATGAAATAAGAGATTCTGGGATGATACAAATGATGATGGTCCTAAATACCTTGAAAAAAAAGTAGCTGAGGTTAAACATGCCAAATACCTAAACTGTAGTCAAAGACACAGTTACAGCAAACTTGGGCTCCATGTGCTTCCTCCTTAAGTTGCAAATAAACCCCAGTGTATCTAGGAATGCAACAACCACTAATGGGTACATGATTTTAGATAAGTGTGCATGTTTCTCACATTCATCCTGTAAATTGCAAGAAATAAATCTTATACCAGCAGACACCCACATATTAGCATCCATTAAGTAGACATTGATGGCCTAAGGTAGGCTAGTCAGCAACAGGCTCTGTAGAGACAGATTCCATAGATGCCCCATGAGCATCAATGACTTTCACAAGCCCCTTCATAGATTCTTTGTCCACATATAGACACTGGACCTATCATTTTCAACAGCAAAGTATTAAACTAATAACCTAAATACAGGGGGGCTGAGGGATGCATTATAAACTAGGGCCAGGGGAGGCCTGGAAAGGGGCATAAGAGGCAATAGTTCTTTCGCTTGCACTGAGTTGAAGACCAGCCTTTGGGTTGATAAGGTCTTCAACCAAAACATTTAGACTCCTGCAGATACTTTCTACACCCCCTTTCTGTAAAACAAGTGAGTTTTCTATCCAGTGTGTTTTGGGCTTCAGTATTACTGGACCATTTGAATGGACCTCTTACTATGGTTAAATGTGGTCTCCCCTGCTACAGATTAATATTTCTCCCACCCTACTAGACAGGTGACACGTGGAAGCAGATAAATCCTAGATGCTTTTGCTTTGATTATACACCCCCTTCACCCCATAATGAGCAGAGCAGTGGAATATAATAGAATATAATAGGAATATAACATTATAGCCTTATGGCTATTCCAGCAGGACACATTAAACTTAAGCCTCTGGTGTCTAGCAGACATCAACTGAGTCTAAGCTTGAATCAGCTCACCAGTATTTTAAGATCAGAGAAACAGATGTTTCTGTCATGGCTGTCACCACCTCTAAGGGGGAAAAATGTGCTACAAAAAAAATGAGAAATCACTTTGTCATCACCTGTGTCCATTCCCCCAGGCTGTCGGGAATCTTGATATAACATTACAAAATGAAATTTAGAAAATAAAGAAAATTGTGGGTATACAAGATTTTTTTTTCTGAAATACAATCTGAAAATAATAGTAGAAGAATTATGAGATATTTGACATAGTTTTACCAACTAATTAGAGAGATGAAAGAAACATAGAAGATGGTTTTGATTCATAGTGTAGCAAGTTCCCTCAGGACAATAGTAAATTATATCAGGCAAAGCGTAGATTTTCCTGAAAATTCATATTTATTGTTGTATTCCTTTTTTTATTAATCTGTCTTATATCTGCTTTTTCATGTTGAATTACAGTCTGATTTTATGGTCCAGGTTTAAAATCTTATTATCTAATATAAAAATCACTAAACGTTAGGATTCAGATCTACAGATCGAGGTGCAGTGGCTCTACCTGGGTCCTGGGATTTCGCAAGCTCTGGTCTAAGAGATAATTGGGTGCTGGTTGTTCCTAGATATTGCATTATTAAGTTGGAAAGTTGAAAGGTTATATTCCTCTAATTACAAGCCTTCTAGCGAATAATACCTTTGTGTATAAAAGTCAATAGTCAACTATAGCAGATAGGAATACAAGATGCCCATTCATGTAAACATCAATAAAACACCAGCAAGTGGTTGTACATAGATCCCTAGTGGTACAGAGCTCACATGTTGGAGACAGTCCCCTAAGGTCTCCCAAAAGATGTGACCACATAGGTTAGGGACCACAGATCTGATATGCAGAATGTTTTGCAGTTTAATTTGAAATTTAAAATAGAATCGGTGGGTGGTTACTGTTCTTTGCTTATCTCTGAATTGATAAACACACATAACAGCACAATTAAAAATACATCAACACTAATTGCAAATCGGATATTCTACAGTAATGCATATCTCCTTTACTCCTTTACAAGGACAATGAAAAATTTCCTTGACAAAAAATTGGTAAAACAATCATAATTTATTTTACACTTTTCCCCCCAAAGCATGACAGCATCATGTTATTATATAATTATATTTAAATATACTTTAGGCTAGGATGATTAAATGCCTCTTTTTACTGAGCCCTTTTAAAATGATGTAGATTTGTGCTGCCATGGGCAATGGAGTTTTTTTTACAAGCATTCCTGATGAATGCATACATCTGGCCCCATAGGTTAGGCCATCCCTTCATAAGAAGACTGCAGTTGTTTGTCTGATGGTGGTGGGGGATAATCTTGTTTTTGTCCTGTTCCCTCCAGTCAACATATAGAGACTCAAGTTATGATCTCACATCCTAGCACAACGTGATAGTGGATATGCACATCACATTGCTGTAACCATTTTGTTTGGAAAATTAGTAATAATGTTAATAAAGGTTTATTTGCATCATTTTCTGACCTTACCTAATAAGTAACTATATCCGCTTGAGGAACTGATTTTGCATGTTTAGCAATAACGCTTATGTTCCTATGTTAATGAATTATGCAGGAAGATCTTTTTTTAGAGAAATGTATTCAGACAATACAAGTTTATGGGTTGAAGAATAGAGAAATTTCACTTATTTTACATTGTGGATTGCTTGAGAGAGATCCCCAGTGCTTGATCGTAGAGTTCTTTCATGTCCTGTCATCGTGATATTACCAAGCAAATTGGGCTGGCAGTGATACTGCTTGGAAGGACTTAGCAGAGTTTTGGGTAGGAAAACGTAATGCCTCCATTGGCTATTCCGGGAAACCGTATACAGACTATATATAATGCATCTATAATATATAAGAGTTGGCAGGGCTAAGCCACATCAATGTGATACAAATCAATGGGAAAACGGAAGTATGGATTCTCTCTTTTGTGTTGATGGGCAAAAGTAGCATGTGCTAATAGTTTGCCATGTAGAAGGGTATTGAGTCCTACAACTGCTCATATATAATATATGAATGAATATATAATTAAGTAACTGTTAAGTACAGTTCTGTAATATCAATGAACGCTCCTCTGGGACAGATCTTTGTGATTTGGATCTTCATGTCAATGCACAATGCAGAGTGCAGGATATTTTCCTGTTGTATAAACTCAAAATACAACCAATATGAAATTTAATGACATGCGTTGATAATATTATTTTGCTTTTATGCGAATACAAGCATTTGTTGTTTATTAAGCACATTTTTGCAGTAGTGTCCCCACACTATCTATAACTGTCACAACTGTCACAACTGCTCCTCAACAACAAGCTCACCTGTTTGTAATCAAAGGGTTAAAAAATAAATGGCTCTTCTCTTACAGTAAGAACTCCTGTGGCATTCTGAAAAAAAATATTCCCACTGAAGAAAGAAGTATAGTTCTTTGAAGTGAAGAAAAAAGTTATGTATATGTAATTTTGGTTTTCCCCAGGGGACACATGATTATATTTTCCTCTTGTCAAAGGACTGTGGACAGATGAATATTAATTGCGAGTATGGACAGCCCAAGCACGACTAAAGGAATTTCTAGATGTGCTTTAAAGAACCTTAAAAATGACAACACCTTGCTAAGTCCTTAGATACATTGTTAGTTTATGTTCAATTAAAATCATTGTGAATTTAGTTTATGAGAAGAAAATGAATGATAAAATGTTCACAAATGGATAAAACTATTGTAATGCATTTGTTCTTTAACAGATGTCAAGGGCTGACTAAAAGCTGGGAACATGTGCAGCCCAGTCAGGTGCCATAGTTTTAGATTGTATCTGTGTTAGAAAATTATAGGTATTAACTAAGTCATTCCCTTCCATTCATCTATATTTCTACCTGCAAATCGGTTACTACAAAAAAAAAGCAAAAGCTTTACCAATGCAAGACCAGTATAACTATAGACTTATCTGTCTTGAACTCTCCTCCATTTGTCTCACCCTTCCTATCTCTAAAAAGGAAGATAAGGTGTCAGGATAAGGATCCGCCATGCAGAGTTGGTATATCCTGGTACACAGCACAGGAATAACAGGCAGGCCAAGGTCAGGTGAACTGGAGCAGGACTTAAGGCTTCAGGACACAGGAAGAAGGCAAGAACTAAGGTCAATGTCAAGCAGAGGTCTGGCACACAGTTCAAGATCCAAAGGCAGCAGTACACTAGGATAAGGCAAAGTTGTGGTCAAGGAGTATGCAATATGTCAGCTGTACCGTACTAATTTTAAAATACATCTCAAAATAATTTAACTCTTCGACACACTCAAATTGCAAGTAGCGTAATCATTTCTCCCTCTTGACTACTGTAACCTGGTCATGCCTTTCAACTCAATTATTTTCACTGCAATGACAGAATGAAAAGGGGTCTGGACAGTAATAAACTACCAACAAAAAAACAAAATGGTGTCTAAAATAAAATTAACTTTTAATTAAACTAGATCAAAAAGGTAAGAACCTGCGGTGAAAGTGAAATGTGCATCCGGTTTATATGGGTTATAGGGTAAGAGAAGACAGCTTTGATCAAGTGTTTCTCATCTAAGGCCAGGTAGATGGTGTAATTTCAGGTACACAAGAATGCTAGGTACCTGATGCTAGGTTGACTCTATCTTTTTAGGTGAATCAGTACGCACTGGTTGTGGGAATTGTCCATTAAATAATTCATAGTATGACTCCCCCATATCCCGTATCAGTGTATTTAAAATATCACTTATTACACATATTATATCACTACTATTTCTGCACGGTGGCTTACAAAGGTTGTTTTTTCTATTTAATCTAGTTTCATTTAAAGTTAAGTTTTATTTTAGACAGGATTTTTTTTGTTGGTAGTTTGTTATATTATTTAGGAGATTTAGTTCTCAATACTAGATATATATAGACATGTGTGGATAGGTATTCTGTACTATTACAGTCTAGGATCATGGCATGTACAGCCCAGATTCAAGTTAAAGTCCTGCTAAGACCATGTGCACTGATCTAATATAGGTAATAGCTTTGTCACAAAATTGAGGGCTTATAGTAAGTTCCAATCAGAGTACACATGTTGCGCTTTGATGGTCTCCGTCCCGCCAACTTTACAATACCCACAAGTGTCCTCTCCTTAGCCCCTTCAGCGCCCTTCTTATACTCCCAGACACTTCCTACCCACTCCCTCCAGTGTCTCTGTGCTCTTACCCAGCTCTCCCTGTCCCTGTACACTACATTTTTCACATGCTGGTGCATGAGAGATCATAGGTCTGCTCAAGATAAGAGGGAGGGGTGAGGGAGGGGTAGGGGAGGAAAGTGAGGAAGAGGAGTTGACAGAGAGTGTGTATAGGTGTCTGTGTAGGTATGTGTTTGTGTGCATGGGTATATCTATATGAAAATGCATGATGTTGGATATATATAGCGTTAAGGTGTGTCTGTGTGATGGGTGGTATGAGATATGAGGGGGTGAAAAAAAAACCAGGATAAGAAGATGGAAAAGGAGAGAGGGAGAAAGAGGGGGGGGGGAGAGAGAGAGAGAGAGAGAGACAGAGAGAGAGAAAGCAACAGAGAGAAGACAAAAGTGCACATCCTCTGCAATGGCTCATATAAGTAAAAATTGAGAGGTGTCCAACTGTGCCATTGTTTCACTCCTACAAGGCTCCTGAAGAATCAGTGGTTTACTTTTAATAAGGACGGTAATAACAATAATAAAAGTAATAACAGTATACAAGTTTAATATGCATGTGTGCCTTAGAACTCCACATTTTTCATGTTAAATATATATTTACAGTGGCTCCATTTTGAAAAGAATGGGGATTCCTGAGTTACATGTTTTCCTGGGATTCAAAGTTCTTAACTAAGAGCCAGCTGTCAATAGAGCTGTCACTCAGTCAAAGAAATTCATTTACAGAAAATAGTAACCTTCTGGATGCAAAATGTGGCAACCCAAGCAGTCAATGATCTACCATTTGCATGACTTAAACCTGACTGGGGATCATCAGGTTCTAGTTCAAGAAAAGCTGGAGTGCCATAAGATAGCTTTCCAAATTAGTACTTTTAAAGGCATATGTCATAACTTTGCCTTCTGACTAGCCCATTGTCCAGATAAACTTTTGTTTGCAAAGCACCTGCAATTAGAAACATGAATGTTCAGATAACCTGGGCATGATTTTTGCAGGTCAGTTGAGAGGGACCAAATCCAAGAGGCGTTCTTTAAGTACAGGTACAGATTTGTTCATTTGTCAAGAACAAATCTGAAAGACAGTTTTCCTATTTTGACTATCTTGCTCATTTTGTAGAGCAGAGTTTGTCTCTGCCAAAGACAAGTTTGCCTTGGATGTGTTGTTCAACAGATACACTCTTAGTCATCTGATGTGACATCAATGTCCTTTGGGCTGTCCTGACATGTTGCCATTCTCCATCGGTTGGCATGCTGGCTGCTTTTCCTCTTTTGTTGAGAGTCTGGGCACTCTTCTTCTAGTTTCTGGCGCTTGTGTTTAGTCCTCCGGTTTTGGAACCAAACTTTTACCTGTTTAATAGGGAAAAGAAGTTGGATTATAGGTTTAAAAGCAAAGCAAGTTAATTCGCATAATATATGTTGTTCTTAGAAAATATAAGAATAAAATGTACTTCTACGTTCTGGAGCAGACAGGCATAGGTATTGTCAGGTTTTGTAACATGCACCATGAGCTTTATAGGCTTTATCCCGTTTTAAAAAAAAAAAAAACCTGTGACAACCTAGAGCTCACAAAAATGTTTCATGTAGTTCATTTTATGTTTTCTCTATGAACATTTTTCTGGGCCAGGTAATTTGTTGGATCTGGTCCAATAACCGATGGATTGGAATGGTCTATGCACTAGCCTAATTTTTTCATTGAGTGATCATCCACAGGAATGCAACCAGCTGTGCATTCACTATAATTAAAGTAAAGAGGAATTGCCCTGCCCACAGGATGGGAGCTGTCCTAACCAATATCATCCAAAAGACAAATTAAAAGATTAATAGTAGTTTACAAATACTACATACCTTGAAAAAAATGAAATCTCGGCTGATGATGTCAATTGTCCCCCATATTTTTAAGAGTTACAAAGCAAAGTGCAATTGCTATTAAAACCAACAGCCCATCTGTCCTATAACCTCATAAATATTTCTAAAGAATTTTTGGGCGTTATTGCCGTATAAAGATTTACGCAAAGTATTTGCAATTAAAAGTGTCAAGAAGTGCTCACGACTTCTGATACAAACAAAATAAAACCTCTGAATGATAAGATGTGAAAACATATTCAAAGCTAATTTATGTCCTGTTTTTGTTAGGCAGTTTATTTTATTTGCATTGCCCGCTGGAATAGCATCACTCTAAATAGGGAGATTGATTAACTGTATGTAATGTATTTGCCAGTAACGGAATGGATTCAGTCTCTTGGAGTAGACTATCAACTCTCAATTTAAATGGGTATTACTAATAAATAAAACCAGTTTATACTTCACAGACTAGACTAATTTTGTGATTTTGATAAATGCACAAAGAAGTACAGATTGCAAAAATATTTATATTATAAGTGAAAAACTAGGGGAAATCAAGCCCCTTGCTTCCCCCACACACTTCACTAGAAGCATAGGTGTCGCTACAGGGGGGCAGGAATTGGCCTAGATTATTCTTTTGCCCCTACCAAATTTGGAAAAAAATATGGGGTTATGAGTGTATGGGTAGTCGTGTGTAAGAACAGTGTATGGTATGTGTAAAAGCAGCATGAAAGGGCAGTGTATGTGTATATGCGTGTTTATGGGCAGGTATGTGCAATGGGCAGGGTGTATGGGCAATCATCTGTAAGTGCAGTGTATGTATATATGTGTGTTTATGAGCAGCGTGTTGTAAGGAGTGTATGTGTATATGTTGTTTATGCGAGTGCTGTAGGGCAGTGTATGTGTATATGTGTGTTTATGAGAAAAGCGTGTGTAAGGGCAGTGTATGTGTTATATGTGTGTTTAATGGCGGGTGTGTGTAAAGGTTCAGTGCATGTGTATATGTGTGTTTATGGGCAGGTGTGTGTAAGGGCAGTGCTGATAAAATAACCTCTGTAAAAATAGCTGAGGGGGCATCATTTTCCATTCTTGCCTCGGGCATAAAAGGGGCTAGCTACAGCTCTGCTCACAACAACCAGGCAGCGTGAGGGCCTGTCACTCTGTCTCCTATAGTAAACTATATAGAAAAGCTTTTGAGAGTCTTCCTCTCTTTCTCAAGTCTGAAGCAATACCCAAGTGTTAATCCAATATAAAAGTATCATTGCTGTATTTTGGTATCTTATGTATATTTATTTAGTTTTTTCAGTGGCATGGTGTAGTTGTGCTTTGGCAAGATAGGTTTAATCCCCAATAGCAGACACTATATTTTATCTGTTGCTGGCTGGAGTTATATTTGTAAATACTCAATAAAATCTCTTCCAAATTGTTATCCTGAGTTTTTATTGAAGGGGCTGGGCATTATTTATTTCAATGTTGGGTTTATTCATGTGGTTCATGATCATGTCTAAGATATGGCAGTCAAGTATTTGGGCTCATCATGCCAATACTCATTAATTAATATGCAGATTTTGAGTAGATCGTCATACCTGAGTTTCTGTCAGACACAAACTGTTTGCAAGTTGCTTTCTTTCTGTTCCCACCACATAATGGTTCTTCTCAAAGGCTCCTTCAAGGCGGAGGAGTTGAGATGGAGAGAAAGCTGTTCTTATCCTTTTGGGTTTGCGGGAAAAGGGTCCTTGAAGTAAATAATTATCTGAAGTATTTTCCTCACCTGAAAAATGAAATGCACCAGTAAGTACACAAAAAAAGAAAGAATAGGCCTTGATACTATGTTTGAAATTAAAATTGGGCAAGTGTTGCAGACTATGAACCAATGAAATAAATGTGCAGTTGTTTACAGAGATAAAAACAAGGGACAGAGATAAAAACAAGGAGAGGACTTAGAAACAGCATAACAGCATTAATTTACACATCTTGTGTTATGTCTCAAATCACTAACAGTAGTGATCAAATAGTCCTAATATTTACCTTCATGAACTTAGATTTATTTCTTAATTGAGTCATCTTTAATCAATCAAGGATTCCACATTAGGGGCTACATAATCAATGTAGTGATAAATATATAGAAGTTGGCTCCTTATCCAAGTAACCCCTGAATATGCGAGTATGCCTTATCAATTACAGGAGACATCTATCCCTTGCTTTCTATTTAATGCCTTCAGCCTCTGGGTAGCAGTTTGCTGTGGGCCCTCTGGCAGTATTTAGGAAAGTGCACTCCGTTTTAAGATTTCATCATCACTGAAATGCTGATAAGGTCAAATAACAAACAATTGACAACAACGCAGAAGACATTAAAAAAAAGCCTTCGGCTGCCTTGCTTCTGAGCTTCAAAGCTTACCTTCCAGCTCTAGGAATTAAAGTCTACAATCAGAGATACAATCATAATTGTACAGATAAAATTACACTACATTTCAGATATCATCTTTCTTGTTAGTTATGTTTTATTTATTATTATTTATTGATTTTTTGAAATGTTACAGCTCACTTGGAAACAGTGAGTAAACAGTGACTATTGCCACATCTAATATTGGTTGTCAATAGGCATGGTATTAAATTAGAAAAACCTATTCTTATACTATTACTCTTAATTTACAAAAAAAAAGAAAAAGACTAGAGCTGCAAATTTTTGGCACGGTCTTGAAGCTGTTCCGTAAACGCAAAAAAACCGAATGTGTTAAAATAGGATATAAATGCACACCTACTTGCTTCCCTCGGATTTTATTTTCCTGAAAATCGTATTTACTAAAACGGTCTACTCTCTTTGTTCCACACAATTAGTGTTTTACAGGGCTGCAGATAATATAATATTACAGCAGTCACTTTGGTCTCAGTATTAATACTATTTCCTTAAAAGTAGCCTTCCAGCATGGTAAATCAATCTTTGGAAAAACGCAAAGATAGGAAATAATGAACAATCCATTGTAAAAGTGGGCCCTGGCTTCATCTGGGTGTATGTCAGAAGTGCACAGGGCTTATAATTGGTTTGTCATCCAGCCAACCAGCCATTCTTGAAGGAAGCACATTACGCCAGAAGCAGGAGACCAAAGGAATTAATCAGGACAGTCGCCCACAACTGAGTGACTCCCCTGAATTAGGACAGTATGTAAGTATGCTATTTCATAGCTTACATATCATGGTTTGTTTCCTTTTAAT
>VKOC01000003.1:9967306-10011292 GCA_009364415.1 Spea multiplicata | reverse complement strand
CCTGAAATGCCTTATACCTCCCTATATGCCATTCTGCCCCATAATATCCCTTTTAACCCCCTAAATGCCAGAGTGGCATAAGGCAATTCTGGAGGCAGAGTGGCACATAGGGGGTCAAAAAGGCATATCATGGGGCACAGTGGCATTTAGAGGGTTAAAATGCATATCATGTGGGACAGTGGCATATAGGGGGTATAAGGCATTTCTGGGACTGAGTGGCAAGCCTGGGGGCAGATGTGCATAACTGGGGGTGGGCAGGTTGGAAAAAAAGGAAATAAAAACAAATTTTTTCTCAATTATTTGACTTACAGGACAACAGGTGAGGAGGGCCCTGCTCAAAAGAGCTTACAATCTAGAGGGCGTTAGCGTGTATTACACAATAAGTAAAAGTGCCAATGTTAGGGATTAGCTAAAGGAATATGGGAGGGCGTTAATGTGCATTGTTGTAAGCGTCCTTAAAGAAGTGGGTCTTGAGGGATTTTTTGAAGGACCGAAGGCAGGAGGAAAGACGGGAATTATGTCAAATAGCTAAACAGAGGCTTCTTCTTTTAAGGGTGTGGTTAGAGAAGTGGCTAACAGACCAAAGCATTTAGAAGAAAAAGAACATATTTATTAGACATGCGCAAATGGGCCAAAAATGATTTGGACCAGTTTTTTTCTGGCCCCTTAGTTTTTGGGCAACAATTTTCACTCCCTGGCCATTCGGTTTGGCTAAAAATTCAGAGGCATTTTTAATTTGGGAACGAAATTCTTTGCCCAGTGCCCACATTCGCTCTCATTCACACTCGCACTCACAATCGGAGGAGAGGATGTCGCTGCAAGCATGGTTTTGCCTTCACGTCAACTGGAGTGCGCTAGCTGGTGGGGCAGAGGGTCCAAAAAGTTTCATGCTGAAATGGGAATAAGTATATCGAACAAGGGGCGCATGTACATGTGGAGAAAAATAACAATACAATAGTGTAGCGAGTTCAAAAAAAAAAAATTCTGTGTAGTGAATATATATTGCACTCACAAGAGTAGCTGGTAATAAAGGCTCATCGGATAGCAACAGGTCTTGATAAATCCTGAAATGTATATAAAAACCGCCAATGGTGCAGTATAATAGAAAATATATTTAATAAGAAAAAACAGGATAAACTCACAAGTAAGTTGGCACAACAGAAACGTTATGCTATAAGCGCAGAAGAAAACATCCAGCAAAATAAGGAATATCTGTATGACAAAAGTCTCTCAAAGTCTCTCAACGCGTTTCACCAAACTGGTTGGCTTCTTCAGGAGCAAAATACAGATATTATGCAAATAAAACAAAGTAAAAAGCTGCAGTCTATCAATGGGAATAAGGTAAGGGGCAAAGTTTGTATATGTACGTACTGTATGTGTCTTATGTACACAGTGATTTCTTCTATTTTCGCACATTTGTCACTTTTATATAAATGTTTCAGATCATAACCTATGTAAACACAAAATTCAGTTTTTAAATTATGGTTTCATGTATACAAAGAAAAAAAGCTATCCAACCCTACATGGACCCAGTGAAAAAGTAATCACCCCTATATTACTAAATCAACCAATTAACAAAATGTAATTGATAATTCAATTCAATTTAACTAGACACACCCAGTCTTGCTGAATCTAAACATCAATTAAAAACCTGTCATGCATAGTGTAGTAAGCTAAAAGGAACATGCTGCAGCAATCTAAAGAAATTCAAGAATAGATGAGAAATAACCTACTGCCATCTATCAGTCTGGAAAGGGTTATAAACCCATTTGTAATGCACTGCAATTGCTGCAAACCACGCATTGAGGGTTATTGTCTACAAATGGAGAAAACTTGGAACAGTGGTGAACCTTCCCAGGAGTGGTTGGCCTACCAAAATTCATCCAAGAGCACACAGACCACTCATCCACGAGGTCACAAAAGAACTTAGACTAACATCTAAAGAACTGTAGACTAGAGGACTGCATTGGGATGCGGGTGCTGTGGGTCCCGCAGGACCCGCCAAAAAACTTGCGGGCGCAGGTGGTCAAACAGGCAGGCTGTTTGGTTGCAAAGATGGCACTGACAAGCTGTTTGGGGTTCACAGACAAACTGTTTAGCAGCAAAGATGGAACAGATACACTATTTAGGGGCAAAGATTGTACAGACATGCTGCTTAGGACAAAGACGGCACAGACAAACCGTTTGGGGGCATAGGTGGCACCAACAACTGGTTGTGGACAAAGGTGGCACTGTGAGACATGTTGCTTGTGATGTCACAGCGGGCAACCTGTGGTTTCTAGTTATGTCCCTGTGTTAAATTGTATGAATTAATAAAAACTATTGTTCATATTGCATGAGTGTGAAGGGTACAATAAAGGATGGGTATAGAGATAACTTCCAATTATTCAGTCACCAAGACTAGAATCATTTTTTATTTTAAGGCAAGACGGGAGGCTCTGTTAATGCTAAAGCCACAGAAGACAACAGGCAAAAGTAAAAGGTACAGAAGGTGGAAGCGCAAGACCAGTCTGCCGCCCAGAGGATGTCAGCTAATGACCCTCTGGTCAGAAGAGCACCAGAAACCGCCACCCCCTGACCGAGTAAGCCCTGAATGATCCATCGATGCCCAGAGGTGGGCGAAGAGGACACACAAAACAGTTTGACATAAGAAAAAAGAAGTTGAGAAGATCCTAGACCCTGGCCGCTTATGAGCCAGATACATGCAGACGCATGCTACACAGAAATTTGGGTCGTCCTGAAGGTACACCGGGAGACATTAATAGACCGGTGAGACTTTCCCTCTTCAAACAATCCCGCAAGCAAGTTAAGAACATAGGTTATAGGTGCTCAATAAGGATCAACCTGGTGTCCCACACACCAAAAATTCCATAACTTTCTAGGCCAACCTGTAGGTTTCTTTGAGCAATCTCTGATAAGCCTGGGTCCGTTTGGAAACCCCTGAGATCGTCCACACAGCTAGCGACAACTGACCTTTTAAAATCAAAGGATGTGCCTGACCATCTAGGCCTGAAAGAAGAGATGGAAATGACTGCAGAGCCAAGGGATCCTGAAGTATCAGTCTGCCATGTGGTTTTCCTCTCCCGGCAAATATTCTGCCTGCAACGTGATGTTGCAGGCCAGGCAGGAATCAGATATCTATTTTATCACCTCCGAAAGGAGCTTGGGGAGTGTTCCCCCCCTAGACAAATGATATACCTCACTTCTGACACGTTGTCCATGGATAGGAGAAGGCAGCCATCCATCCAATTTTTGGCCAGGCTCTTGATCCCAAACGACCCCGCAATCAACTCCAAGCAATTTATGTGGAGGGAACACTCCTCCCTGGACCAGAGCCCTCCCGTCGCACCCGTGAGGGAGGCTGCTCCCCAACCCAGCAGGCTGCACGCCAAAGATTGCGCAACCGGAAGAAGGCTATAACAGGCTTGAGGACTAAGGAGCTGATCAAGACCATGAGGTAGGCATCCTTGAGGACCAATCTGGTGAACCAGTCTCCCTGTGATATGAGGTCCCGCAGCAGATGGATGCCCTCCCTAGCGGTAAACCTCGAAGGTGTTTAGGGCCCACAAGTTGATCACTTGATGAAACTCTTCCTGACCAGGAAAATGTAGCTGAGGAAACTTATGGGTTTTACCAGTGCATTGCTGGTAGGATCCTCAATAGGACGTCTGGGCCTGCAGAAAGCTACTGGAGCCTTCGAAACATGCACGGCTGGAGACCTGGCCCCATATAACCAGCCCTGCAGGAAAAACAGGGGCCAGCTTGGCCTTATTACAGGAGGTCATCACTGCCTGTTCAACAGCAATTCATTGGCCACTTCAAAGGGAGTTTGGACCCGGTAGGTTCCTTGTCGGAGTTATCAGAATCTGAACCTGAAGGGACGTTCCTGAAATGCAGGAGTATGACGGAGAGCTGCCTGAGGCATGCTAAAAATGAAAGTCTCCACGGAGCTAGAGAACTTAGATTCAAACCATGCCATAAAGGCATCCAGTGACAGCTCTGTACGTATGAACCGCTGTAACCACTGTTGACACTACCAAAATGGCTGTGAAATCTAAATAACACCAGACTTCGTTGTCCCCAAGATGGCCACCGCAGCACATGTCCATGCTATTGGAGAACCAAGACGGCCATTGAGAGGAGCAAAAAATGGAGGCGCAATCTTGCGAACCAAGTGTTCGCCACAAGACCAAGATGGCCGCCGCAATTAGCCAGCCCTGGCGTCCACACTGCCCACATGGAACCTGACCAGCACCCAAATTACACGCATAAGACTTGCCATCTTTGTCCCCAAATAACCCAGCACAAGTCAACTTTGTCCCCAAACAGTCCGGCCTGTGCCATCTTGGTGTGACATCTTGGTCCCCAAGGCTCAAACATCCTGCTAGTGCCATCTTTGCCCTTCCACAATTATACATCCATGATACACAGACACAGTACTTTTTAAAATAATTCAGGAACTTTTCCAATTCAGGAACAACCACTCATCACACATTAACCCATGGGCTCTCCCTCATGTCAGACAATTCATCCACAGTAACCCATGCTCTCCCTATTCAACTTCACGCATATTAACTGCATGGCTTCTTCCTCATCAGACAAATCTCATGCAATATAACGTCATGCTCTCCTCATTCAGATCAACTCAATCCACATATTACTCTGCTCTCAGCTCAGACAATGCATGTGGTCCCCAGACAATGCATGCTCTCCTCATTCAGGAAACTCATCCACACATTAACCATGCTCTCCCTCATTCAGAGCAATTCATCCACATATTAACTCATGCTCCCCTCATTCAGGACAACATCATCCAATATTAAGCTCAGTGCTCTCCCTCAAACAGATGCATCTTGTCCCTGCAGACAATGCATGCTCTCGCCTTATTCAGACAACTCAATGAGAGAGATTGAGACTCATGCTCTTCCTCATTCAGTACAACTCATCCACTACATTAACATTCAGATGCTCTATCCCCCCTCATTCAGACAAATTCAATCACATATTGAACATGCTCTCCCTCATTCAGACAATACATCCACATATTAACTCATGCTCTCCCTCATTCACTCAATGCATCCACACATTTATTCACACTCTTTACTTATTTTTTCAATACTCTTACTACCATCTTCCTCAATATCTACCCCCTCTCCCCCTTTCCCACTATCTGCCCCCTCTCCTTCCTTTATCACTTTCTACCCCCTCTCCCTCCCTTATCACTTTCTAACCCCTCTCCCTCCCCATGCTCACCATCTACTCTCTCCCCCTTTGTAGTTCTCTCACCTTTAGGTCCAGCGACAGGAACATGAGGCTTCTGTCTTCCTGCTCTGCTGCGGTGCCTGCTGCTACACTGCTGAGCGCCGAAATATGACGTTATATTCCGGCGCTCAGCATGAAATGTAGGCACCGGGAAGGAGGTAGAGGCCTCGTGGAGGACTCCTCCACATCAAAAAAAAAAAGAAGGCGTTTAAAATCCGCTCACTGGCGCCCCCTTTCAAATGGCGCCTATGGCATGAGTCATAAGTGCCATACCCTAGATACGCCTCTGCCTGGGACCCATTGAAAGGACAACAGGAATAAGCGGGCCACAGGCACACTGATCCAAGCACAAAGATAACAGAATAGCCAAAGGTTAGAGGAAGAGAAGGACTGGCAATACATGTATAAATACAAAACCGAACAAAAATCAACAGAACGGAAAAAAATATATATAAATATATATATATGATGAGGGGAAATGATCTGACCTGCATCTACAGTGAGCAGCAAATAAAGAGGAAGAAAGAGGTGTTGGTGGGGGTTTATACACCTCTAGATGTTTTATCTTTTGTTTTTTACCAGTTTTCTCTTAACTCTTTCTTTGTTGCTATTTGTGAGAGTAAAGAGAGATATGCAAAATAGGAGCCTCCTCTCTTGCCTTAAAATTATGATTGGGTATTGAAGTAAATTAGGGGTATGATGATTGTCCAGAGCAGCTCTACACTAGCATATACGTAGATTCCTCCTCCTCCAAACACAGTAAGTTGACTTGATGCCAAATAGATCGATTTTGGTCTCATCTGACCACAACACTTTCCCCCAGTTCTCCTCTGAATCATTCAGATGTTCATTGGCAAACTTCAGACGAGCCTGTATATGCACCTTGCTGGCGCTGTAAGATTTCAGCCCTTCACGGTGTAGTGTGTTACCAATTGTTTTCTTGCTGACTATGGTCCAGCTGCCTTGAGATCATTGACAAGATCCTCCCGCGTAGTTCCTCACCGTTCTCATGATCATTGAAACTCCACAAGGTGAGATCTTGCATGGAGCCCCAGACCGAGGGAGATTGACAGTTATTTTGTGTTTGTTCCATTTGATAATAATCACACCCACTGTTGTCACCTTCTCACCAAGCTGCTTGGCGATGGTCTTGTAGCCCATTACAGCCTTGTGTAGGTCTACAATCTTGTCCCTGACATCCTTGGACAGCTCTTTGGTCTTGGCCATGGTGGAGAGTTTGGAATCTGATTGATTGCTTCTGTGGACAGGTGTCTTTTATACAGGTAACAAACTGAGATTAGGAGCACTGCCTTTAAGAGAGTGCTCCTAATTTCAGCTCAGTACCTGTATAAAAGACACCTGGGAGCCAGACACTTGCTGATTAATAGGAGATCAAATACTTATTTCACTGAGTAAAATGCCAAATTTATACTTTTTTGAAATGCGTTATTCTGGCTTTTTGTTGTTATTCTGTCTCTCACTGTTCAAAATAAACCTACCGTTAAAATTATAGACTGATCATGTCTTGGTCAGTGGGGCCAAACATACAAAATCAGCAGGGGATCAAATAATTTTTTCCTTCACTGTACCTATCAAAACACTTTACACATACATGTATATATATAATATATATATATATATATATATATTATATATATAAAAACACCACTTTATTATCAAATAATTACACAAAATGCACACAGAGCCCCTCTAACACAATACACGGATACATAGATACAGAAAGCCAATCTAACAACATTCACTTACACATAGAAACATACATGCACGCTCTAATACCATACACTTAGACATACATGCACACACAATCTAAAACCATACGCTTACATATACGCACAGCCACTCTCTCTGATAATTCAAGCAACCCACACACATCCCCCTCATACACGTCTCCTTACATTTATAGCTCTAATTCTTAAGGAGAGCTTCAAGTTTATTAGCAATATCGAGGGAGAGGATGTCACCAGAAGTAAGTTTACAGGTTTTCTTAGGGCAAAATTGCAGAGCATCCGGCGATGTCCTCAACCCGGATCATATAATCAGGGGGGTGGACATCTGTCATCTTCCCTGACCATCCAATCAGGGGAAAGGATGTCACTGGAAGTTCTGTCATTTGGCTGAATTGAGCAATACGGGGGAGCTTTTGGTGGTCCTGTTTGATGCAGTCGTAGAGAGAATAAAGACCAGAGCAAGAAGATGAGCTGTGAGACATGAAGCGGAAGTGGTCGGCAGAATCCGTATGTAGAAATTGGTAAACTTTGTTAAATTTACAATTCATATGAATCCGGATGCACAAGTCTATTACCAATGGTGAAAGTAATGTAAAATCATTATGCTTCTGAAGAATAGGTCACACGCCTTTTGTGTCCTTTGGATCTTAGCCCATACTTCATTCCTTCTTCTTCTGGACACTGATTTATGTGTTTTAAGTTTACCCAGCAATGTCCCAGTTTACCTCACTTATGGTACACTTGAATGATGTGGAACAGACAACAATCCACTCCAATTAATGAGTGATTCCAGTCTGTGGTCACTTGATGTAAAATCAAGACTTTCTGGGAAGACCAGCAAAATTCCCTTGAATACCAGGGAGCCATTTATGAAAACCACAGATATTAAGTATTCTCAAATACGGCTCACAAATGTAATATCACAGGACAATAGCTAAATACTGTATATGAAAATGTTCCCACTTACAGCAGACTCTTGGGAGAGAGACATTTAGCCGCTGTCCCTAGATAATACTCATAACTGTATCTTAGAAAGAAGACCCTCTGCATACACCAGTTTCACATGGTTTGGCTTACTAACTTTTCTTGGCAAACTAGACTGTAAGTGGCTTAGCTGACATTCTGCATAAAAGCCATGAATAACCAACCAGACTTGACTGGCAGATTGGTAAATGCCATCATGTGGTCCTTCTGCATCTACAGCATACACAATGAGGCATCGTATTGCTTCACAAACCCAGCTGTGGTCCGATATGCACAATTGTGTTTTTCTAGTCATGTCCCTGTTGTAGAATAATTACGGCAGTCTTTGTTCTGCGTCTCACGAAGTATTAGGATTACGGTAATGATTGCCTATGTGACCGTGTGGTCGGGTAATTACGGTCGTCGTTGAACGCATGCCTGTGTAGTAATGCCTTTACAGCAGTCTCTCCCCCCCGCCCCAGCTGGTTAGTACCGGGGAGGGGGAGATCCCGGTATTTTCAGAACCGATTTTCACGCAGCTGTTTTCTACTATAGATTTGTGAATGACAGGGCCGCCGTGACCACCTTCTCCCGGCACGGATGGTGGGGTCTCCCAACCGGTCCTGTATTGTGGGGGGGAGGTGGATGACAAGAAGCTGAATCCGAGGGAGGAGGCAGCGCGATCGCCCAGACAGGTAAGCAGCAATGGAAGGGTTAATAAAGGTCATTATCTGCAGCCCGTCCCCGGGTTTTTATTGCTAGGTCTATCAATGCTCGGTTTTTGAATGCTAGCTGTGCAAACTTCCAGCACGGCTGCTTATTTGCGCACACTCATACCCGTTAAACGACCGTGCATCTGCACCTATTTTCTGCATCTGTTCATGAGGCCTATGTGTACAATATATATATATATTATACTTGACCTCATCCAGCCCTGCACACGGTTGTCTGCATTGATCGTGTTTGCGATGTTTTCCTTTTGCCAGGTTCATGGCGTCCGATCTGTATGTGGCGCTCAGCTGTGGCCGGTAATGCTTACTGCTGCCTGTGCTGTTTATGGCCGGTCACCGGAGGGCTTGTCTCGCATCTGATGTGATCTGGGCACTGGGTGATCAGCATTTTCTGCTCCTCCACTTGTGCTATTCCCTATGTTTGTATGGGTTTGGGGTGTTAGCAGTAGGGTTCAGTATGGCTTGTGTTATTACTAGGCAGATGTAGAGAAAAGAGACTCCAAAACATCAGAATAGGTTAAGGGTATTCTGTCCATGTGTATTTCTTGCAGTTTGTCATGCCTCTATGACATGTATCTACATATATATAATATAATATATATATATAACTCCTATTCTGCCTGGTTGACTAGGCTTGCCCAGTGCTGACGTGATCCATTGCATCATTGCATTGCGTTTGTTGACTAGAGATGTATTGCTATCAAACATTTACACTGGGGTTTATTCACTAAAAGGGGACGGTATGCAGAAACATGCTAGTGTTGGCCCTTCATAATGAATATAAGTTAAGAGTTAACATCACTCTCCTGACACCTCTTCATTTAATAAATAGACCCCACTGTGTATATCCTAGCAATAAAAAGGTTATTAACCCCTACAGTGTTGTTTGTTTGTACAGACACACATTATTGGCAAGGCCCTGTAAACATATATTAAACTGTCCTCATCTGCCCTCTTACCTTAATATGACCTTCCTCAAAACTGGTATTTTTTCAGTCAGACATAATGAAGGTCATCCTAATAAATTATACTGCAAATGTTGTGTAATAAAACTAGAAGTAAGATGTTCCTTTAGTGTATCTTTCATTGTTTTTATTTGCTATTGGTATCATCCAACATACTGATTGAGAAAAGTGTTGAAAATCTTTAAATGTGACAGCCATTTTTCCATAGCGTAGTTTTACTTTTTTGTGTAAAGCCGTGATCTTTCATTCAGCCAAACTGTTATAAACGATTGAATGCCTGAGTCTGGTATGTCTGTTCACAAGATTGTTGAAAAGTTTCAGCTTCTTGAGTCCAACCCATGTCTATTTTTCCTGCAGTAAAGGATGAGCTGAACCTTGTAATCATATGTAATAAATATCATCATCATCATCATATAATGCATCGTGGTGTAAGTGAGCTGAAGGCCAGCTTCCCTTTAAACCTCATCCTTGTAGGAGGATCCTTCACTAATGAAGATCTGTAGGGAAAGTTGTGATACATTTCGTTTGGTTTCTAAAAGGTGACAGCTTGCCATTTGAATGTTCTTCTCTCTAGACAGATGCCTTTTCAGCATAGAGCAGAACACCGCCTTGTGAATGTTTAATTTTTTTAACAGGGTCCATAAAGATCAGAATAAGTGATACGAAAAGTTAGGTGCCAGCAATAAAACTTTAGGAGTCATGGCCGGGTTTGTCACTGAGAAAGATGAGAGGCTTGTACTTGTGGTTCCTGAGAGCAACAGAATACATTTCCTAACATGCCTGCTGTTTCCATACAGACATGATCCAGAGAGTTGAGTAAGCAATGTTCACCTTTTAACATGTTCAAAATCCTTAGCCCAGTTTAACATGTTATCCTATGTAACTGTAAGATGTTCCTCACGTACCAAGGCAGGTTGTCCATTTAAACTATTATGAGAAAATGGGGTTACTATCTTGTGTTAACTGCTCAACATGCCAACTAGACAGTTAAAATACAAACATGCAAGAATATATTTTTTAAATTATTTTTATTTAAATGTCTTATCGTTTGACTAAAGTCAACCTAGCTGCATTATAAAATAGTTATATTTAATTTTAGATATACTGGATGAAAACTATGCACGGAGCTGCTGAGTAAAGCACTGCTGCGTTCTAAACTGTTATGAGTTGTAAGATTTATTCCCTATACATACAGTAGTTCTGGAGTTCCTAAAGTTTGCAGTGTGAAATCTCTGTGCTCCACTTCTGCAGGATCATGCAAATGTGCGAACATAGGCTTAAAAAAAACCAAACAAACAATGAACCTATGTTTTGTTTAATCTGTGGATGGAAAGAATGTATTCTGCATTCATTTGGCTATTAGCTATAGAAGTAAACATACATTATACTGGCTCTTGGGAGTGTCATGCAAGGACATCACCTGAAGGAGTACCCTGTTTTTCAGGGTAGAGAGAAAAAAACTTTTCATAAAAACAAAGCTTCTATACAGAGCACACAGTGATGGTTAAAGGGACACTCAGAAATTTTCAATGTAACTTTAAAAGGTAGTCTTTACTAATAGCATTTGGCAAGAAGTTGATTTAATGTTGGGTAAAAGCATGCAGAGGTACAACAAATGGTGGGATATTTCAATCCCTTGTTAAACTTAACAAAGATGGCTTATTTAATGATGACCTAAATTGTTGTAACATTGTTTAGATCGCATCAATGTTCTCTTTCAAATTGTTTGGCTGTTTTTCATTTATTTTTTAAACAGTTTTCAAAATATCTGTTTTGTGTAGGTGAGCTGACTATTGTTTTGGGGGTTTATTTACTAAATGGGGAGCTGTGGTTTTAAGTCTCACTATTCACTAGCATGTTTCTCCTTTCAATTCTTCCTTTAGTGAATAAACATTCCTTGTAGTAAAGCCACTACAGAAGCAAACCATGGTGATATAATGTAGCTTTTGGCCCTCCAGCTCTAGACTGGTGCCTTTAGCAACTCTTACCAGCATTGCACTGAACACCATGTGTATATGTGGATTCAATAGACAACAGGAGACTGCCATGACAATGTGAGTTGAATGGAAAGGGCTTCTTCTGGGTAGCTGGTTCATAGGGGTTGGGCACCTCTTAGCTTCTTCTGGGTAGCTATTTCCTTAGTGTTTCATGCAAACATTGCGTAACATTGTTACAGTTTTGTATATTACAAAACAACAACAACAAAAAACATTAAATCTCCATCCATCCATCCATCCATACAGTGAGCTGTCATGGCAGCTGATAACTCCTACTAATCTTCCTACAACTGATTATATTACTAAGTAAAGAAACACTAATACTGAGCAGTCATGAAATACAAAGTGTGTGTAACCTTATTTTTACACAGATGTGGCTTTGTGTTTTTACCTAGTTACCTTATGAACTATGTACACAAGATGGATTAATGCAATAATTGACTCGTGCCCTGCTGGGAATATCCTGCAATACACAGTAGAATATAAATGGCTGTGTTTGGATTATGAATTACAGTCCTGAATATAAATGAGGATTTTTTTTTTTATCCTTCAACAGTAAACTTATGAACCTATTCCAATGCATTACGCGAATTAAATACTTACATGTAAAAAATACAAGTGATGCCACTTCATGGTTCACATACGATCAGTTTTTATTCTACTTGATTACAAAGACTATCTCTGTATCATAAATTATTAGTTCCATAAATTGGGTTTTCCATTTTTTTTGTCATATCCATATTATTTTAATAAAAACAAATTGCCAAAGCAATCGAAGTGTTGGCCAATAATTTTCTTAAGATTCCCTTGCTGTGTTGTGGCGCTTTTATAGTGATCGGTTGTCTGTGCCCATCTTCCATTATTAAAATGTACGTTGGTATGGAGGTCATCAGGGTTTTTAGAAGGTCATTCAAGTTCAATGGCTTAGGGAAGTTTCTGGGAGCTGGTTATTGCTCTGGAAAGCTATATATTCATGGATGTTTGGGTATCTCTTACGACAAAAGTCTTCTACTGGCAGTTTAGGAATCAAAAAAAATCCCAGTCTATTATACCACATGGCACATTAAATTATAAGTTTGAGCCAACTGTCAGAATAATGGTAACTGCGTCCTAGAGCTCCCTCCCTTTCAGCCACATTGAATTTCCTGGGAGCCTCTAAGGCATTTGAAAGCTTGGAGAGGAGGAGCTGACATGGTATGATGACTTCCCAAGCTAATCCCTGTATCTGAGCTGACCTAGATTTGGGTGCAGCGCAGGTCCTGCTGTCTAGCTTCGCAACATCGAGAAGGCAAGACATGCTTTGCTTTTTCATACAAGCTATGCAGTCAATTGGATTTTGCATTAACTTTTTATTAAAATTGGATTAACATATATATTCTGTGTATTAAAGAGGCGCAATGCTTCCACAATTAGCCTCACCCATAATGAATCCATATCAAAGTACTTGGCAATATAATATGCATTGACCTGCTGAAGACACGACTGCTCCAAAGATATAGTGTACAGAACCCTCCATTCTCTGTGATGTGTGCCAGTTTTGGCTGCTGGAAGCCAATCACTGCAGCAAAGCCCTTCCATTGAATCTGTGGTAGCAATTTCTGTGCATGCATATGTGGGGGGGGGTCTTGTTGGATCCACTGGAAATCTCATAGGAGCTGGCTGGTAGTAAGTATCCACACATGCACACTGTTAGATTGAACACTTTTATATTTAGCAATGGTTTTTAATAGTGAAGGGGCACCTATTTAATTACAATCCCTGACCCCTGCATATTGGCGGGGACCAGGCTTCATGTCAGCCAGCTAATATATCCTTTACTTAAATGCAAAGGCTTAAAATGGTAGCAAGCAACCATGTTAGACAGCACTAGGCCCAAAGGCAGTGATCAGGCTCTTGTCAGAGACACCATGTATGAGATGTGTGGTTGGTATTCTTGGTCTGCTCTGCCAACCGGGTATTCTATATGTGGTTGCCACGGAAAGGGTTAATAGGTCTAGTGTCAGGCAAGTAGGCATATCTCACCAAGAGGTCCTGGTCAGGGATTCAATGGTAGGCTTTTAGGAATGTTTTTTTTAATAAATCACAAAAATCTGATAGAAACAATACCTTAGAAAAAAAGGAGACACCTCCACAAACTGGTGAAAAATAAAGATAATTATAAATACCCTACAGGTCCTGCTGCTGCCCGAGAAAAACACTACCTTAAACAGCTGAGAGGATAATAAATACAAGCTTATAGGACACTAAAGTCCTTTCTTAAGGCATAATTAAGCAAATGAAGATAAAACATGACAAATACGTGAGTTTTTACTCCAACAAATGCTATGACTCTGAAACACAGACTGTTGGATGGTGGAAGACAAAATGTGACTTTAGTAACAAACTATTGTAATATTCTTATACCTACAATTAATTGGTATCTGAACCAAACACATGAGTTTAAAAACAAAACCAAAAATCCATACTGGTTTGATAGCTGTGCCCTGCAGCATAATTACAATAGTCAGGTATTTCTTTTTTGTGGAAAAGCTGCTTACACGGGCTTGTACCCTTTTGGCGCTCTAGGTGTTAAAGCGTTGGCTCTGATGTTGCGTAATTGGACATAAATGGACCTTGGTGTGATTTGCATAAAGTACATTGGATGTCACGACTTGCCACCACATGACCTAGCAGTAGAACAGGCTGTGCATTGCATTCGTAATCTAAAATGAATGTAACCGAGGTGAAGGGAAGACTGATTCTATGGACAGAGCATACAAACACTATGTGGTCTACTATGACATTTACATCAAATATTTACATCTATATGTGGAATGACAATGTGTGAATATGCAAAATTCAGAGCAATGTTTTTTTGTGGTTTTTAGTAAGCCTGTAAAGTGTAGTCCAGTCCTAGTGACATTGGGTTGTATGATCCTGTATACTTTGCAAAAGCTGGCATTATGGCTTCTCGAAAACCAATTTTAATTGCCCAGATGGGTCTTTTTAATGTTAAGTACATTAGATGCAGATCTTATTTTTAATTGTCCTTAAAAATGAAATGAAGCTTTCAGTTTTAGATTCAGCATGATCTAGCTTAACATCTTCCAACTTCTGATGTTCTCACTTCTCAGTGCATACTTCTAGATCTCGTGTTTTCCCCCATCCATATTAAATGTATACACACGCATTGGGACACAACTCTTAATTATTGAATTCAGGTGTTTCAATCAGACCCATTGCCACAGGTGTATAAAATCAAGCACCTAGCCATGCTGTCTGCGTTTACAAACATTTGCGGAAAAATGAAAACACTCTGCTGATTCCATAGCTGAAGAGTTCTAAACTTCCACAAAAAGTGTGCAGCGGGAGCTTCATGGAATGGGTTTCTATGGCTGTGCAGTAGAGGACTGCATTGGGATGCAGGGCCCAAAAACTTGCGGGCGGTCTTGCTGGTGTTGCGGGTGGGAAATGGTGGTCGGGCACTTTACCTGTGGGCCCCAGTAATCCTGCGCAGTCCCGCAAGACTGCCTTCGCCCTGCTTCCCCACAGAGTCTCTTCTCTTGCTCCGCCCAGGAACACAGCGTAGTCACGTGATTTTGCGTCACTTCCCGTGACTCCGTGTGGAGGTGGGCGTGATTGACCATATATGTGGCAGGATTGACCACAAATGTGGTGGGAGCAGGGTTGAAAAAGCAGTCCCGTGCAGGGCTCTACTGTGGAGCTTCATGCATTTCTCACATCACCAAGTATAATGCCAAGTGTCAGATTGAGTGGGATGAAGCATGCCACCACTGGATTCTGGAGCAGTGGAAACCTGTTATGTGGATCACGCAGTTTGACAGGATGGATAATGGTATGTGGCTGTTTTTCAGGGGTTGAGCCTAACTTCCAGCAAAGGGACATCATAATGCTTCAGCATTGTCCAGGCGTTTTGGACAATGCTATGCCTCCCACTTTGTGGGACCGGTTCAAGGAAGGCCCTTCTCTATTCCAGCATGAATGTGCCCCAGTGCTCAAAGCAAGGTCCATAAAGACATGGTTAGGCGAGTTTGGTGTGGAAGAAGTTGACTGACCCCCACAGAGCTCGGACCTCAACCCCATCGAACAACTTTAGGGAAGAACTGGAATGGAGATTGCGAGCCAGGCCTTCTCATACAACATCCGTGCCTGACCTCACAAACGCTGGATAAATGGGCAAAAATTTATCATACTCCAAAATCTTGTGGAAAGCCTTCCTAGAATAGTGGAAGCTGTTATAGCTGCAATGGGGGGACCAACTACACATTAATGTCTATGTATTTAGAATGCAATGTTATAAAAGTCCCTGTTGGTGTAATGGTCATTTGTCCCAATACTTTTGTCCATATACTGTATTTTGTTCCATTTATTGTCACTGATACCTGCTCCTTGTCAGAAGCAGTATTGAAAGGAGAGAATCTAATGTCATACAGTTGAATGTTTGTTCTTGGGGTACTGTGCACCATAAATACATGTTGAACTCCGGGGGTATCTAAGTAATACCACCACCACCCCTCACCTCCAGCAATGCCTGTTCTTATTATGATCAGTTACACTATGAGCTGTGTGATGTGTACATGTACTTTCCAGCTAGGTTATGTACAAAAAGAGCCTGGGGATTAGAATTATGGAAGCTGTACTTCCATTGCCGCCTTATCATAAGTCACTGCTATCCCTTAGGTCTTTTTTTTTTAATGGTAATTTCTAAGAACAAATTCGGGGTGGGGATCTGCTGTGCTGTAAAAAACTTTTTATTAAAACTGGATATTTTAGATGGAGGTGTGAAACCATGGAAAAAACACTGTAAACTTGACTCTTATTTCCCTTTTTAATACTCTTCAAAATATTACTGGGCACAAAGAATTGATTTTTGAAAAATATATGAAAAATGGAATTACTTTCCCAGCAATAGTTCCACTTTTAATTTTAATTTCTTATGTAGGTAACCTTTAATCAAGATAAAAGGGAAGTAATTATTTTCACTTCCCTGGGAAAATGAAAGATCGGATTAGTTTGTTTGTTATTTACAGGTGAATGGTGACTCAAAAATGTATACCTCGTATTTGCTCGATTTTAAGACTACCCTGATTATTCAGACCCCCCAAAATCTGAATATTAATTTAGGGAAAAATTCCTTTTATTTTCCAAAATGCCCCCCCAGTTATGCACATGTGCCCCATAAATGCCTTAAACCCCCTATATGCCACTATATATGCCTTTTGCCAATGTGGCCTTTAGGGGCTTAAAGACATATTATGGGGCAGAGTGGTACATAGGGAGGTATCAGGCATTTCAGGAGGCAGAGTGGTGTATAGAGGGTTAAAAGTCATTTTTGGAGGCAGAGTGGCATTAAGGGGGTTAAAAGGCATTTCATAGAGCACTCTGCCTACAGAAATGCCTTATGTCCCCATTTAGCACCCCCCCAAAAAATAAAAACTTACCGGTGCTTCTGAGTCCCCTGTGTGTAGCTGGGGCAGAGTTGCTGCAGCCGGAAGGAGGTGTGGTTAGCAGTGGGGGTTGTCTATGTCCATCGCGCAGACCTTCCCCGGCTGTCAGAGAGAATTCCCCCGTGAGGGGAACTCTGATCTCTGACAGACGGTAAGTTGGGGTGGGGGAGACCGGAGGATCCAGGTCCCCTGCAGCGTTGCAGGGATCTGGATCTTAGTCTCATAGTCAGACCTATTTGAGGTCTCATTATAAGATGAGGGGTATTTTCCAGAGTCGTAATTCTTTTTGTGCAGGCAAGAAATTGGGTGGATACTTATTTCAATACCTCCATTGGGAGACTATAAACCTACACCTGCCCCAAATGTGAAGTTTTTTGTGTGTGTGTGTGTGCCAGCCCATTGCTGGTGTTATAAAAATGTAGATCTTAGAACTAGTAATTTTTTTTTTTGTGAAAGCCTGGAGACCATTCTGCTACCATGCAAGGTGAAAACAAGGTGATCGGTGATCCAAACTGTAGGGCCACAGTGGAGCTGCACTCCCCCAAAGGGATGTGCAGCCCCCTCCTTCCCATAAGCCTTGGGTGTGCCGGGTCTTCTAGGGTCAAACAGAAATCTTCAAGGGGAAGTGGGGGTCAGTAGATACAATCCACTCCCCCACCGATACCGGACAGAGTCTTCGGACCCAATGGTGCTTAACTCACTACCTAAACCAAAAATGCCATAGGTGACTAAAAGGAAAAAATAAACCTTTAGAAAAAGGTATGGGTGAGTTTAAGTCAACGAAAATTATACTTTGTAGTAGTTTATTTGTGTGGATGCCGAAAGGCTCGCACTCCACTCTTGTCAAACCAATGCCGGCTGGCTCATCTATGGTTGGCATGTATGGTGGATGGTTGCCGGTGTGCTAAAAAAATCAAACGATAAAAGCTATTTGACTAGCATTGTGTAAAAATGAAATGTTATTATACGTAGAGTAGGCCTTCTGTTGAGCAGGTGTGCACTTTAAGGAGGCATAGACTGCTTGCAGGCTGTGTTTTTTTGTTTGTTTCTAGTTACATTTTAATGTTCTTGATACTTTGTAATTTTTTTTTTTTTTTTTATCAGTATATCCCTTAAACTTTTTTGGGCAATAAAGGCTGCATTTACAAACTTGAATCTGTGACCTGTGTATGTAGAGATTGCTACAGGTTTATGCTGTAAAGATCATGTTGACCTGGTTTTGTTTTGTTTTTATATTTGTAACATGTACTGACAAATGTTGTCTCTCTTCACTCTTGTCCCATTTTTATTGCTTTGAAAATACGGTCACTGGCGTCACAGATGTGTGCTGTTTTATACAGCTGCTACCATGTCACTGCAGCCCGTTTTTGTTCGTGTAGTTGTTGTTAAACCCCGGGGATTGTGAGGGCGGGTTACCTGTCCTCGGACAGGTGTGTTTTGCTTGAGGGTGTCCCTCGGTAATGTGGTGTGGGCGTGCCACAATTACGTCACCCGTCCGTGTGTTTGGCAGCCCTTGCAGAAACCCGTTTGTATGTGATTGGTCGCTGGCTTGGTTAGGGCGATGACGTAAGCTCCAAGTAAAATTGCCGCACTCTGTATATGTCCGTGCGCGCCCTTTGGTTGGTCACGTTGCGTGCGCGCTCCGGAATGTTGTGAATTGAAGTTAGTCGTTGTCTGTCTCGGGGCCGCGCCCGGGGCCTTAAAGGGACAGGGACCAGCACTTTTGAAAACGCTGCACGTTCACGAGACTCGGGCGTGCTCCCCCCAGTATTCGGGGGAGTTGAGTGCCTTTCACACAACTCTCTGCTGATGCCGAAATAGAAGACTAGCAGCCAGAGGCCCGAGCCTGCCAGGTAAATCGGATACACAAGGTGGCAGACACACCTAGAGAGGTGGCCGTGACCTGACCCCAGAGCGACAGTCAACTGTCGGGGGTGCAGCCGCTGCTGTTACTCGGGTTCCTCACACTAATCCAGCTGTGCCCTTGGTATGACGGGCCGCATTACCAGCTACGGGTAGGGTTTGTATCTGAGACCTGGCATGTCTCGCCGGATTTGACGGCTCGGTAACAGCGACCGAAATGATTACTGTAATGGGTTGACTAACGGGCTTTGGCACAACAGCCCGTCAGATCAGGTCACCTGCTTTGTGTGCCCACCTAATGTAACCCTTTATTGCTCGGCATGTGTCACTGCCCTATGCGCTGTGATCTGCAGGGCCCCTGTCACAGTCAATACCTGGGGATTGTGCCCGCGGCAACAGCAGCCCTTGCGAGCGAGTCAGCTGGGATGTGTGCACACGGCCTGTGCTCTGTTTATATACAATGTGTCTGCCCTCCCGTGCGCTGCATGCGGGAATCTGGGCTCATTGTTCACTGTATTCATTGAGCGCAACATTGTAACCCCCCGAAAGGGTTACATCGGGATACGAAGCTGGATCTATTCGTGCTTCCACTTGTAATTGTCCGTTCTGCGCCCTCTCTATTGTTCTACTAGGTCAGGGTCGCCCTGCTGCTAGCTGCACACCTATTTGCTGTAATGATCTCAGCGTCCTTGTGTCCCCTGATAATTAGATTGTATACTGCCATGGCCAGAAGCTACCCTGAGCGATCACACGCCGTGCAGCCCGTAGATTCGGGCTGTACCCCCCCTGTATATACCGTGCGAATGTGCTGGCTTCAGTCCCCAGCTCCCTCCCTCACATCCTGCCCATGTGCTGCTGCAGCTCTTTGTCTGTAAGCTGGGCGCTCGGTTTGGCATGACTCGGGTACTGCTGTCGGGGTGATCTCTCCGGTAGGGCTGCCACACGTGTCCGGTCACTGTGTATGTGTGTGTGTCATGATGTTATTCTGCTGTCTTTCTTTCCTCAGCCCTCCCTCCGCCCCTCCGTGGTCCGCTCTCCCTCCCTTTGTGTCTCGCTGGTCTCTGTCCTTACTGGCACCCTCTGTGCCCGCGTTACGTGGCCCCCGGGACCGGCTGGTGACCGGACGGGTGAGAGGTTTTGGGGTCGTGTCGGCGATCTAGTGGTTTGCATGCACTCCTTGCTGCGGGAGGAAATAGAAGGTAGTTTCTTTTGTTGTTGCTTTGTGTTTCCTGCTGAGCACATGGTCCGAGTCCAGGCTGCTCTTAAAGACGCAGCCTCTCCCTGCTCTGTTTCGGGGGTCTCCTCCAGACAGGTCTTCTGCAGTCCATGGTACTGTTTGGACGGCTTTATGGGCACAATAATAAGAGATGTTAATCATTGACATATCCGGCCCTCTTGTGTCTAGAGCTGTAAACCTCCAAATCAATAAACAGGCATGTAAGTCTGCAGCAATTATCCGTTACTTTGTTTCATTTTAGGGTCAATGCCCAACTATATTATGGCTCATCAGAGCCCTTTTCCATTGTACTCATTTGTATATCTCCAAGTCACCTGTCTTGTTGACACCCCTAGTTTTTGACTGGGTATTTTTTTTTTTGTAAATGGCAACACAATCCATTTGCTCTTGTAACTTTTTTTTAACCTCAATTAAAAGGTTATTTACTTGCTATATCACATTCCTTTTTGTTTGTGATTGGTCAGCAGGCCTAACTTAATTCTATGACTGGGTGAAGTCTGATAGACCTTCATGGAGTCAAATTGTACGGACACTAATGTGGTGTAAATGAATTCTGCACATTTATAATAAAGTAGCGGGACAAGGATTTGTTGAGCTGACACATTTCTAGAAATAATACCAAAAGCCCTGGTTTCTTGACTTAGGTTTGTTGTCCTGCCCTGTATATTTCCATTGCAAAGATGGTCTTTCACACTCTAAACTTGTAACACGGCAGCCTCCTACCTGGCACTGTTAATGCAAATTTTGCATAAATGCTTTATCTTGCTCTGTTTTAGCAGATACCCGCAGGCCTTCCTTGCACAAACACACAACCATAAAATGTGCTCACTAAGAAACTCTCATTAATCCATGTTCATTAGTTGACCTGTTTTAACGTGGATGATACATTCCTGTTGAAGTCAGCCCAATTGGACGGGTGACCCAATATAGTTTTAGAAAGTCAGTTTAATATACTTTCCACAGAAATAATGTGCCAGAAAACAGGGTCTTCATATGTATGTTCATATGTATCGAAATAGACCTAACATACACAAACAAGTGAGTGACAAGGTGGCCTTTTGTGTAGAGAATAAATGTATAAGATGAAAATGTACACTCCAGCAATACTGAGTACTAGCAAATGTTCGTATAAACATATACCGATGTCTACTTAAATTTAAATGGGTTTGTCTGAAAACCGCTGTGTGGCTGGGATACCGCTCAGGTGCTATTTTTAAATGGGCAATCTAGTCCTTTTTTATGTTTTTAAAGGATGTTGGAACTCGTTTTGCATGGGCTTCTATGGTTTTGGTTCATGCATTCCTAAAGGGGCACTCCAGCTGTCATTGGCAAATGATGGCTGCGTGGTCCATTTTGCAAACGCATGGAGCGACTCATTTGTCCCCATTGTCCAACCCCAGCTAAGTGCCATGCAGAAGATGTGTTTGGTCGAATACATCTCTGCACATGATGTACTCTCCTCCAGTCAGCTCCATGGCTGGTGCTGGGAACACTGCAGGCATGGCCTTGTGCTCATCTGTGGAAAGTCATCCCATGGATTGGCTTAAAGCACCCAATCAGTGGCAAGTATAGTTGCCACATGGAGGCGGCCGGGCTCTTGTGTCAGGTAGGTGCTTTTATTTATTTTTCCCTGATTTGGAGGAGTGCATGCTAAAGTGCTCACAGAGGAGTTTAATATGCACTATTCTATAGTGAGGGTGTCGGGGGCATTATACTGTCTCTTTACTTGCTTCCAGGAAGTGCAAGCCAGAAGCATACTTAAGTATACTTCCTGCACATAATCTAGCATTCTCATTGAAATTATTTGTAACTACAGCAGTCAATAGCATGCATTATAATCAATAGTATGTGCAAGAAGTATACTGGGGGGTACACATCTGTGTTATTAGTGTAGGTCTTTTTTATATAATTAAAGAACAAACAACAAAAAAATGGACCCCAATATACATTTTATATCAAATATGGCTGGAGTGGTCTTTTTAAAGTGTAGACTGAGCAGTGGCTTCAGATTCAATTACCTGTGAAGTGCTCCAAGGTAAATTGTATAAACATATATTCCTGTGATTTTATTTTTTAAGTCACTTCTGTTGTTGCCCAACTTTGTTTTGTGCCCTTCTGTAGATACAATTGCGATTGGCCTTATATTAGATATACATTTTGAGTCATTTTTGTATCCTTAATGATTTGTGGTCTTTAACCACAAAATGATCTTGGCAATCATGAGTTTGGGGAATATTTGCAGACTGCTGGATCTTTGTAACCTGATGTGTAACTTCTTGAAATGTGGGGCTTTGAGTATAAGTGGTATAAATAGAATGATTTATTCTATGTACCTGCAACCATGAGTAGCTAAAGCAAGAGTGACAGACAAGTCTCAGTTTGAACAAGATAATTTTTTTGGCAGCATTGTGGAATGTATAACAATTCTTTCAAAAACTCCTAATTCATGTTTTGGCTTCTTAAGATTTTTTTCTTGGCTATACCAGAACCACTGTGTATTGATTGGACCAGAGCCAGACAGTGGTCTCCCAAGGCTCTTTGGCTTCCTGAGATTGCCATGTTGTGTTATGAGTGTGGTGCTTGCAGTTTTTGTGTTTGTTTTGTGGTTTGTGTGTTTTTTGTATGCAACATTGTTGTTTGAAGTCTCTTATGAAATAACCTTTCCACATTGCTTATGAATAGGTAGCTAGAACTCAATATAATGTACTTGTTATATAGCAATATCCAAGTTTAGTGTTTGAACATTTGGGCAGGAAGATGTACAACATTAACCATGTGTAAAATCTAGTTACATGTGTGCAGTTAGAATGAGTTGCTCCAAACCATAAGGCATTGTGGACTTCCCAGTTCTAGAATTAGGTGATATTGTGTAAGTTTAATGATGCCTTTTTTCCTTCATATGGGAAAAATGCATCCACAGTTGAGGTGGACCAAAACTGTTCAAATATGTCAGAGGGGAATATGAATTTCTGTAGTGACAGGAAACGATGTAGGTACAACTTTTTAATATGCTGTGCAACATGTGATGTTGTAATGGAATGACACACCGATCAAAGAGAAACATAGGTCTAGGGTCTCACGGGTGTCTGCTTTTTGGCAGAGTGCCGACGACAGGTGTGAAGATACGGCGTGTTGTGGAAGCCCCTCTCACCACTCCGCCTTCCCGACGTCACAAATGCGACCATGGGAGCTGGCAGTGAATAGGTGGCCTCCCTCAGCCCCCATTAACCAGCGGAGGTTCTTGGGGCCCTGCAGCACCACTGCACAACTCAGACGAAGGTAGGAGCTGCGGGGCTCTGAAAGAGGCACCACCCAATAAAAAAAGTGCTCTTGAGATGTTGGCTACCTACTCTGTCACATTTTTGGTACACCCAGATGCCTGACATCACACCAACTAAGTGTCTTTAATGTTTGTGTCTAGCCAGCGGACATATACAAATGAGAGAGCCATATAATTACCTTATGTTTTTGTGTGTCATCCTTAGACATATCCATACAGAAGCAAGTTTTTTTTTATTTTTATGTTAATACAGATGTGAATTCTATTGTAACGTTTTTTTGTCCCTCTTTTTCCCTTCTCTCATCTTCTGTCATACTTTTTTAGTCCTCCGATTAGGCGCCAGTGGGGACGGAGGGATAGACCTCAGCAGAGTGTCTTTGTACAGGATGATAGTTTTGTGAGGCCTGCCTTTTTTCCTGTAGATGATCGTAGAGTTTTTGCCCTCACCAGCGCTCCACCACGAATGCTTCATCCTGCTACACACTCCACTCAACAGACGCCATTCATGGTCGACCTCCATGAGCAGGTAACATTGACGAACTAAGTTTGTTTTCTGAAATGTTCACTGAAATGTTTGTTTTCTGAAATGTATCCTAAACTGCACTGTGTTATGGGGATCCGTGTATGTGCTGAGCATGTGCATTCAAGGAGGATTAGGCTTACTGCCTTGTCTAAAATGCTTCTACGTAGGTTCACATCAACTGATTTTTAGAGGAACCTTTGCAGTGCAAGAGATTGGGATGTTACATTTCAGGATGATTAAACAGCTGCCAGTACTTTAAAACCATCACACTATACATATGTTCCAATAGTACAGATGTTTAGCATAAACACTAGAAAATATTAATTTGGGTTGTTTCTTTTTGTTTCATCTTCCAGGTGCACCAGGGACCTGTCCCTTTATCATACACGGTTACAACCGTAACAACGCAAGGCTTCCCTTTGCACACTGGCCAGCACATCCCAGGTTGCAGCACTCAGCAGCTGCCAGCATGTTCTGTCATGTTCAGTGGGCAGCACTACCCACTCTGCTGCCTGCCCCCTCCGGTGAGTGGGATCTGAAAATCGAAGTGCATGATGTCATAGCAACAAACAAATTGGTTGTGAACTGTTTTCATTTGTTGTTTGGTGCTCTGGTTGGGGCTTCTAAAAGTGTGTGTTTTATTTATTTGGCTTAAGTTTATTTTGATGTTTGTTTTTTTTACTTAGGTACCTTCATTTTGTACATGCAAACTGATTTTAATTATGTAGACAGTGCGTTTAACAGTGTATTATGTGGCCGTATTTTGCTATTCTAGCACAGCCAGTACAGTGCAGTATATTTCTGGAGCTACGCAGAGGCAGAATATTGGCAAATTCTGTACAATCTGCCACCTACTCCTACATGTGCTGCTCTAGTTGACATACTGCAAGAGACCAAACAAGCACTGTTCCCATCTTTGGTTATACACTTCTCATTTTCATACTTACATGATTCAATAATAACATAATACTTTAAAGGAGGAGACACAGGATAGCGCTGCATGGACAGCTCCTATAGACAACATTTCAATACTTCTTTCTAATTTGCTACTTTTGGGGGAAATAGTCTTCTCTAGGTTATGGATCTGGGAGATGCACCATTATATTGTCCCCTGTTACTTAGGGTAGCGAGGTACAGCTTTGTAACCTGGAGTCCTCTGTCATCATGTTCGTAAAGTATTTGTTATACTGGCAGTCGTGTTTGGATGAATGGCTGGTTTATTCCCTAAGCACCTTTTTCTTTTTCCCATAACAGCTGATTCCAGGGTGCACAATGCAGCAGCTTCCCGTCTCATACCAGCCATTTCCCCCCCTGCTGTCCGGAGAACATTACATCTTACACCCGCACCCACCAATGCCTCCACAACAGCCTCCCCATCTAGCTTCACTTGCCCCCTTTGTTACAGTGCAGCCCCAGAGAATGGTAAGTGCAGGTTATACTGCATATTTTTACAGGACATTGTGTTTAGCTGTATAATTTAGCGTGGAAGCTGTTATTGGTCACTGGTAAGCTTGCAACGAATTTGGAAAACCGTGGCTAACACTTTGGGGTATATTCACTAAAGGGAGAGTTGTGGTTTTTTTTTTTTTGTTTTTTTGTTTTTTAACCTTTCTCACTTCACTATTCAGCCTGAAAGACTATCACTAGAGAGTTTGCCCAGCCAGAATGTCTGAGCTGGCCCTGTTTAATGCACAATTCTATACATTAGTAGATTTGGTATTATCAACTAACTCTTTCAAGTTATCCTCCTGACAAGGTTTTCTAACTACTCTGTTAAACCTATGAGGTGGGTTGGGTTCTCAATGTACTATATTATAAATTATGATTATTAAAACAAGGCATTTCAGTAAATATGCCCTACTATAGAGCTGTTCTGTATGAGGTTCAGAATAGCATTCTAAAATGTGCAGGTTTTCTTTTTCGCAAACAATATGAACAGTGTTGCTCTTCTTTCTACCTCAGCCTCTGCAGAGGATAGAGAATGAGTTGGATGTTCGGGGGGACCAGCATCACATGGGCAATTTCCCATTCCATCACTCACACCCTGTGCCTGCACTGCCCCATTCAATGCCCATGCATTACCTCTCCCATGATGCACTGCACCAGGATATTTCCTTTCCAGTGGTAAGTGGCACCTTACACAGTTTTTCAAGAAGAAATCTTAATCATTTCCACTGATTTATTGGTTAGTGTTAATATTTAGTTGTGTATATTTATGGCTTGTCTACTGTGCTAATTTATGTGTAGCCATATGCTCATCTGATGCCACGGCGATTGAATGCCCAACGGTATCGCCTACAGCAACCACTGCCACCTCCACCTCTGCCTCCTTCGTATTACCCAAGTTTTCTACCCTACTTTCTGTAAGTATGGCACTGCATGCCTTTCTATTGATATCCTAATGCCATCCCCATAAGAGGATTTAAATGGCATTTTCTCTTTGCAGTTCCATGCTTCCCGTGTCTCCCACCTCTGTTGGTCCAGCCATAAGCCTAGATTTGGATGTGGATGATGTAGAGATGGAGAATTATGAGGTGAGTTGGCTCTGACCCTCCAGCAATATACTGTGTTCTTTGCTGCTAAACAGTTACCGGCAAGCTCTTCTTTGGCTTGTAAATTGACTTTTATCTGTTTTAGGCATTGTTGAATCTAGCAGAACGTCTGGGGGAAGCTAAACCACGGGGACTAACCAAAGCCAACATTGAGCAGCTTCCTTCTTACCGCTTCAACCCTGAGAGCCACCAGTCTGAGCAGACACTGTGAGTGAATTATGACCCTGTAACTAAGGAAGGAGATATGATGTGAAGGAATGCATTAAATAAGTTTGATCTCTGGTGAAATAGTGTTTAAGCCTAGCAAAGTAGAGTCTCTGAGGAAACCAGTAGACCTGTGTAGGTCTGGGTGAAGTAAGAGTAGATAACCAGGTGTGTGCAGCAAAGAGAGCAAAGGTGCCTAAAACCTTGCATGGCAATCTGTCATACACTGCCATCTGCAGGTGTGAGCTAGGGTAAAATATTTAATAGAAAGACTCTGTCTCTGCTTTTACCTCATGACTAAAGGATGCCCAATTTGTTCCATCTGCACTTTTACCTCAAATGTAGCGCCGACCCTGTCTGTCCTCTGGTTCCTCCAAGTTTTCTGACAGGAGCAATGCTTGTGAGTGTAGCACATGTTGTCTCCAACATCCCATGGCAGCAAATCTGATTCTGATTTAACCAGCACTCTCTTCCTGTTGAATGGGTGTTTGAGTCCTGTGAACAGACACACAATGACCTATTAAGCTACAGGAATATACTAGATATGACAGGTAGAACCAAGGTGTTTTTCACGGAATGACTGTATTTCTATGTTCAGAAAATGTTCTAAGCATTAATACATTTATATTTTGGTGTAGGCTATTAGGAATGCAAGCTTAACTAAACAAAGCCTATCCTTTTCCCCTTAGATGTGTGGTTTGCTTTAGTGACTTTGAAAGCCGCCAGCTCCTCAGAGTGTTACCGTGTAATCACGAGTTCCATGCGAAGTGTGTTGATAAATGGCTTAAGGTAGGTCAATTTCTTTCATCAGTGCTCATAAGTAGCCTACTAGACAATCCATCTGACTTCTTGGGATTATTCACTTCAGGGAGAGCTGTGTTTTAAACTTTCTGACTGTGCTATCAATTATGTTATAACTCCTTCTAGCTTTATTATGTATATTTCATGGTGTGAAATTTCTACTACAAATTTTTTTGCAGCAAATGCTCACTCACTGGGTTTGGCTCTTCATAATGTATAGTGAAATGAAGGAGCAGAATCTCTCTACCTTAAGTGAACAAACCCCTTTTGCCAAAATATCACATGGCTGACAAACAGAGGAGGTTTATTGGAACAAAATAAAATGAAAATAAGTTTTTCTTGGTGCTAACCTACATTACTGTATACAACACTGTATTAATGTATCAATGACTAATTTTTTCCCAATGAGAATCCCTGTGTCATTACTGTCAGCTACCTCAAATCTTTTATGCTTTCCGTGCTTGGAACACATGATTAATGGATTCTTACACAGTAATTGTGAACTTTTAAAGGAGAAATTTATAATGTATGCATAAAAGCATGCAGTATTTATATATTTTATATGTGTATATATACTTCATAAGGCTCTTTACAAAAAGCCATGTTAAAGACATAGCTTTGGCTACATCATAGGGTGACCACATTTTATTTCTGACATTCAGGGACACATTATGAAGCGGAAGAGATTACACACACACACATATATATTTTATTTATTATTATTATGAAGCCTTGGGAACATGTTGATTTCAGATTTAAAAATATACATACAATCATTATATTTGATGAGTAGATTCAGAGTGCTAACCCCTCTGTTACCAGGCATGAGTAGATTCAGAGAATTAACTCCTCTATTACCAGGCATTACACACACAGACACACACAGACACACAGATACACAGTCACACGTACATGGTGCTGGCTGCAGCTTACACTGAGCTTGGTGTGAAGGAGGCACTCTGCTTATCCTGATTGGCTGAGACTTCCTTCACTCAGACTTCTCATTGAGGCTGCCCAGGACTTAAAGTCCAATTGCTGGTCACCCTACATCATCCCTCGCCTAAATTGTGTAATTAAGGAGAAGCAACTTAAACAGAATTTTAGGATAACAATTGCTTTTCATACTGTGCAAAAGTAGGCATGTCAACAAAGAGCTATGTACTCATAGACTTTTCGCTTTAACAATAATAGAAGCATATTGTAGGCTGTCTAGTAAAAGTAGATTATGAAATTGAAAGTGCTGCATATGTGTAAAAAATGTCAATGTTTTCATATTGTTTGCATTCAGTCACCTAAAAGACACATTTTAATCTATAATAGTTGGAGCGTAAAATGTTCAGTCGTATGAGTACATTTACAATAAGATATGGTTCTCAAGATTTCTGGATATATCCAATTTAAGAAGGGAACCTAAATAAAATGTTTGAATCTAATTAACATGCTTGTGTCCAAGAATGTCCATAAACTCTGGTCTGTTTGTGGCCGTCAAGGCCTGGTGTTTGACTCACCCTTACATTCTCAGAAGCTGTGAGTTTCATCCTACCTTGGAAATGATTACATCTGGTTTATTTTCATTACAGTCAAACCGCACATGTCCAATCTGCCGGGCTGATGCCTCTGAGGCTCATAGAGATGGAGAATGAGGCACAAATAATGTCCCCTCACCTCCTCCTGGTGCACAAACCCCGAGGGATCAACACACAATAAACCAGCCTCCTTGTCTGACTCGGATGCTTCAGCTTCTCTCTCCACCTTCGCCTGTCCTTCCAGCTTGGACACAGCAGCTTTGGATCCGGAGGTGGTGTCGAGTCACACATTCCACGTTCTCCATGCTAATACCTCTACACCTCAATACTTCCTACCAGTACCCATAAGTTCTCATATTTGTGGGCTAAGGAAGTAATTTGAGTTGTGTTGGAGTTAACATTGGTTGCAAATGGGTGAGATTATTTCTCTCCCTTCCTTTTTGAGGGTAGCTTATGCTTAAAAGAAAAAGACTGGGCCGTTATGGCCAGTGCTAGCCCCCAAAGGGTATTTTGAGGCATTACCAGGGACACCCTGTTTATATATTTTTGCTGCCAATCCCTTTGGTTGAGGGAAAGGCCACAGCTGCTTTTTTAATGTTTGCACTGAAGCCCTAGTAGGGCTTTTTCTTATTATTTCCTTGTTTTTATAATGGCCTGTATTAGGTTATTTTATAAGCTTTAGATCCTAATCAGCATCTTATGTCGTAATTTTTATTTTTGTCTGATGCTGCATTGCCCTGTATTTCCAGCCTTCTTCCTCATTTGAGCAATCCATTTGAAGTCACTTGAGACCAGTATAAGAAACATACTGAAGTGCATTGCAATGTGAGAAGAATCATTTTTTTTTCCTTTTATTTTTGTGAGACTCTGTTCTGCTTCCAATGACCGATATTTAACCAGTATTCTTACATATTCAATTTTTAATTTAACACTGCAATTGGTCTTAGCGGATAAACAAAGGTGCGTTATATTAGGTAGACCACTGATCGCTGACCCCCCCCGGGTTTCTGCACCCATTAGCTACTGAATTGGCTTGTGTAGAAAACGGCATTTTTGTTCCAAATGGTGCTTTAATAGTCTGTAGTCAAACAGAGTTCATTTGCAGGTATTTCGCCTCTTGAAAATGTTATGCTCAGCTTTTTTTCCACCTGCATTTGGTAAACTGTCTGATCTGCCCTTGAGACCTTACAATTCTTTTAATTCACTTAGTACTCACCAGTTGTGCAAGAACTGCTTGCTCAGCTTATGTACGGTCCCTTCAATGAACCCTGGTAATGCCTCTGCGTTCTATTTTGTTAGGCAGCAGGTTTACACACTCGCAGGTTGGCGTGACTCCACAGGATACACCAAACGGTGTTCTTGTGAGCGTGGTGCACATGGTACCTGCATTTTCCCACACTGGGCCCTGTGGGGGCAAAGAAAAGGGGCAACTGGATGAGCAGCTGCCTTATGTATCAATTTGTATCTGTTTTAGTTTGAACTTGCATGATTGAACGGCAATGAAAACCCACAAAAGAGCCAGTCGACCATTTCCGGTCTGTGTGCGCGTTTTAACGGTCAGGCAGAAAGACTGTCTTGATGTCTCACAATATGCATGTCTGAGCAGCTTGGAATATGGTATCTGCTAACCTTGGCCGTCTGTGGAGTGACGTATTGGGGGTGGGTGGGGATAATAATTACATAGGGGTATGTATCATGCTGAGCTGATTCCTGCTGTGCACTTGTTCGCCAAGCAGAAGGCACCTGAACTGTTTGTAGGGATATAAATGAATGTCTTGTTGCCTGTGAAGGTCACACTCGGGCAGGGATTGTGTGTTTTGTATGTGATGGTTTTTTGTTTGTTTTGTTTTTAATCCCCCTTTTCTCAAAAATCAAATGACTTCAGTGTGGCCCACATCACATTGCAGACAATGTATTGTTTGATAGCGCCACTACATACAGCTGTTCTTTCTTTTTAAAACCCGTTTTGTTCTTTAAATCAGTAGATCCGCACCTGCCGGTGCTGTGGCCCTATGCTAAGCGATAAATAAGGTGCAGCGTCGCTGTCAAGTGCAGTTGATTTCCATGTCTGTTCCTTGATCATAATACTGCCCATAGTCGAGGCCAATTGTGGACATTAGAGTTTTGGCTTTGGAAGCCTCAGTTGATGACTGGGAATTTGAAATCCAGTCTCACACAGATACTTATATGTAAACAGGGGAAGATGGCTTACTGTCTTGCTCCAAGAAACACATCCGTTACTCGAGGAAGTTCCTCTAAATCAGTGATTATTATCCCACCCCCACTTCGAGAGCATTTTGTGATGCGTTGCATGTGATAAAAATTTTATATATCCATATTAATGCACTAGAAATAGCGGCCACTTCTGTATGCTATTTGATAGTACCTAAACTGGTTACACATCTGATGGGTCACTCTACAGGACACTACAAAACATTGCAAACATTTTTTTTCTTCTTCATATTGTCCCACCATTTCTTTCCTGTAGCTAAGAGCTTTGCCAGGGCATTGTGTTTCAAGCCATACTCCTAACAGTGAAATAAGTGAAGAATTGAACTGTTCCAGATGCTGGAGCGAGAATGTATCTTTCCAGTCCCCCTTCCCTACATCAGACTAGGTAAAACGTCACATCTCTGCCCCAATCCATTCGCACGTGTGAAGTGGCGGTGTCTTCAGCAGAGGAATAGGACGGAGCACTTGTTATACAGCACACATGTTACCAAAGGTCTTACTGTATATATAACAATCGCAACACGTCTCAATTTTATCAGCAGCCTAGCCCTTGCATCTTTTGGATCCTGGAGGTGTCCACAACCTGCTGTACAAACTAGGCCCATCTCCAGCAGATAAAGAGGTTTAACATCATACGCTCGCTGCTCCACTTTATGAAATGCATACAATAGGAACCCTGCGACCACAGCTTTAGTGCTGCTGAACTCTTAGGCAAAGCACTTACTTGCCTCATTATCAAAGTATAACACCCATTTATTTAGGATGTCTGTGATTGCTGCATATATGCCACATTTTATCTTAAATACCCCTATGGTGGGATATAGTGGATTGTTTACTGTATCATCCTAACCTCCTGGACCCCATACTCACTGGGCTGAATTTTCAATTATTCCTTCCCACTAACATTCCTGCCCCTTCCCCCTCCCCTAGAGTTGTGGCTTCCCTTACTCAGGGTCCCGGAGGTGTCTTCTGTGTTATAACTATATCTATATGTGTGTATACATATATAGATATCTCTCTATATAAACTTCTTTTTATTTTTGGCTTTTGGTACTTGCACATTTACTGGTTACCTCATTTCCCATGTATGTATTTGAAAAAAAAATGCTAATATATAGAAAATGGTTCTTGATGCTATCAAAGTGTTTTTTTTTTTATTATTTTCCTTCATTCCATTGGAATAATATTGGTTTGTAGCATTTAACATAACTAGTACTATTGTATTATATATATGTGTATACTGATTGAAATTTTTAACAGATTTGTACTTTTTTTAAAATGAAAGTTGCTAGTTTTGCTTGACTTGGTAGTGCAATCATTTATTTTTTTTAATGTTGTGGCTGAATTGAGAGGGTTCTTCACTAATAAATGTATACAAGGATAATATCTGATATTTGCTTGCCTGTTATTGCTCTGGGTCTTGTACTTAAATCTGACTTCTTAATGAAATGACTTAAATTCAGGCATGCCCATATGACACATACAAAAAAGTCTGGTGCACATTTCTCCCATAGGGAACAATGATAAACAAACTGAAGACCGAACTCCACACCTGCATAGCTTAACGTGCTACCAATATTTCTTATACTTTAAAGTTACAGAAATGCGTTCCATACAAGTTTTAACCAGGGTTTATGTATGTCATTTTAATTAGCCGAGGCAAATATACCACGGGGCTGTCTAACATGCTGTTACAGGAATCTGAACACAATTGACACTAGAAACCACTGCGTTCAAATGTAGCTGTAACGTGTCCCAGTAATCAACTAATGGACTTTTATGTCCATCACTCCACAAGGTAAAAATGCAAAGTACCAGCAGGTTTTATCAATATTTAATGATCGAAACAGTGACACCTTCCAATGGCCAGATTTACGATAACACACAATTATCCATCGCGCTATGGGAATATCATCCACTCTTGACGTTCTGTCACGTATCTTTGTAATCAAAGTTTAAAGAAGATCTTTCAATTTTCCATGTAACTACACTAAATAGGAGCAGTCATTTTAACGTCCCGTTTTCAGGATCTTAAATATTACGGTATTTCCCCAAGTAATACGTAAAGTAAAGATGCTCCCTTAATTTTAGGGGCTGAAATTTTTTAAATAATTAGTTATTGTACTGGCTGCCTGGGCTTGATATGAGTGTGATTGATAGCAATCACACTCCTATCATACTCAGGCAGCCAGTACATGCATATCACTTTCAGCCTCCCTGTGCCCCCTCCACACGGATCCATGCTCACACACATTCATTAATTTACTCCCCCACCTTACCTGAACTGCAGATCTTCCGGTGCCGCTCGCAGACTTCCGTGGGTGCCGCTGTTTCCTTCTGCGTTGCTCGAGCAGGAACAGAATGGAATCATGTGATGCGATGTGCATTCACGTGACTCCACTAGGTTCCTGTGTTGCCGCAACGGATCAAGAGACGCTGCTGAGCAAAAAACAGGTAAGCAGCAGGTCCCCTTTCCAATAATTCAAAAAAAAAAAATCTACCACCACTGTATGAAGCACCCAATTTTTAGACCCCAAATTTTTCTAAAAAAAATCTTATACACGGGGGGGAAATACGCTATTTATCTCATGATGTTACTGCTGATGGCATTCTTCAAAGCAGCATCGAAGGGCTGCAAGGACAGAGAATGGATTCATAAAAGCTAGTTGTGCCACCGCTGTCAACAGCTCTAAACATTCAAATAAAATCTTGAAAACTACAGTAAAAGGAGGAAAATGCACAACATGCCACTGGCTGCTGATGAAGGGCCTCGCTACACATATGGAGATATTCCATTAAAAATGTTCTCAATGGATTTCTGATCTATTTGATATTACTTTAATGGGAAAAATTTTATTTCAGAACCAAGGGCATTTCTAAGTGACCTAAAACTTTTGAACAGTAGTATAACTTCTGGGCTATAAGTAATCTTTTTGTGAATCTTATAAATTATAATTATCTTTAGAGACTAAAGTGTACTTATGTTTTTAATGCCTCAAAGTATATATATATATATATATATATATAATCATGTATTTTCTTTTTTAGATCCATATGATACTGTTGTAAACAGACTCTGATTCATTCATTCAATTATGGAACAAAGAATATAAATCTGATACTACCCAACAGCATTAGTTCTTTTAGCTGGTATCACTCAATTATCTGAAGACCATGTAGTTATGTGGTTCTCATACCCAAGATAGATCTGGTTTAGAATACGCTCTGCTGCCTCTCTGCATAGGGCTTTTTTTTTTTTTTTTAATTGTACTAGCTCTCACAATATTAGCAAGCATCTTTTATTTACCATACGACAGTTACTTATGTCTTGCATGTTATGTTCACAGTATGGATAGCAAATTATACACATTTCTCTATCATCTATGCTATTTATATGATGACATTCATTGAAAACAGAGATCAAATTTCAATAAATACACATCTTAAGGCCTGTTAGCGCCATGACCTATTGCATCTCCAAGATGAACCGGGGCAGGCTTTGGGTCAGTTATTGATTTCACGGTACTTGCAAGTATGTTCAATATGTCAGAATTTGATATAAATACATAGTGCTCTTTAAAATAGATTTATATTTAAATTATTAGCATGCTCCATAGTCTGGCAATGCAGCAAAACTCCTTTATTACAGTGTTAAATGCTTCCTAGTAATAAGTGATTAAATGCAATGCTTTGTTGAAATACAACATTTTATGAACACAAAAAAAACAACTACTTTTATGATCTTCAAAAGCCCAGAATTCAGAAACACTGACCCTACTATTGGTCCGGATCAGTAATGATGCTTGGCTCATAGTAATAAGGGAATATTACTAATGATCTTGCAGAGTAGCAGCAAACTGGTAAATCATACCATGACTGCAAAAATGGTTTGCATGAAAGAACTGTCCAGGCTTGGCTTTATGGGAAATAAGGTGTTATTCTTATATATAAGGTGTATTGTAGTTTTTACAGCTTATTAAATAATCACCATTGAGGGTGGAGGCTGATACACATTGGATACACAGCATAGCTACTTCTGTGAGTCGTATATTTCAAGAATGCCAATATAAAATTCTAAAAGCTTGTTTAGTGTGTAAGACACCAACAAAACCTGGATGTGGCACAATTATAAAGGAGGTGGAGAAACACAAAAAACTACATTCTAAAATAGCTAAAATAAACCAGCCTCAGATGGTACCTAATAAAGGTATAATCTGATAAATTTAGTGTAAACTGATAGCACACAAGTAACTAGAGAGCAGGACTTGTTGGAAAATTCACCTTGCCTCAAGCAGCTGCTGGTTCTTGCAAGGAATTGGCAGGCGACATCAGCTAATTTAAAACATATTAATGTTAACATATACATGTAACCAAACAGTACAGAAAAGTCAAAGGTAACTAGATTTCTAGTAAAAGGAATATTTGTTATAATCAAAAAAAATACACGACTATTTGAGCTCTAGATATCAGGGCGCAATGTCTATTCTTGTCAGGTAATGGCTTGCTGTCTGATGCAGACCGTTGCTGTAATCTTTAGGTTGGAATCTCAAAGTGTGTGCTATCATTGAACTCAACTACTCAGAGGAACATTACATTTGCCACCACTGTATCAAGGGGGAAGGTTTAAGCAGGTCTGCCAATACAACACACCTTCTGCAAATGTTCGTCTTCAGTTGTGCAGTTTATAAATCAAGTGCTGATGAAAACTTAATTTAACTATGCTTCTACTCAACAGGCCAGCTGGTTTACGCCGCAGGGCACCCTGCCACATACCCTATGAATCTGAAGTGTGAGACGTGCAAATATCCCCTTCGTTTCAGTGGCTTGGGTGTTTTAACAACGTGTAAATCACACACAGTCATTTACATAATTTATAGTTAGCTGGGCACATTAATCAGGCTAAGAAAAATTTGACATAGTTTAACTTGTGGGGGAAAATATTTAATTGACTAATCTGCAACATAGGCAGAAAGTAGGTTCCACAAAACCAGTCTTCCTTACATTCACAGGCATTCAATACATATATATATATACACATATTTAACACACAGCAAAATTCTAAAATGTTTTTAATTTATATTTGGAATAAATTATAATCTGGAATATAGTCCAGTAGGGACATATAGAATACTAGTGACAAGAGAAGGCATCTAAGCAGGGAGACCAGTCACTATATATTGCCTTTATTACAATACAGGGGGTTGGTAACCATCCCCAATCCCAAAGCAAGATCAGTCACACACACCTTGCTACATGCAGGATCTGCCAAAAATCCATTCAAAACTGAGCAAAGACAGCTGCCAATCTCTCTCCTTTGGTCTTTTAGAAAGCAAGAAAAAACTGTTACACAGAATGAGGAAAGCATTTTCCTCTTGTTCCTCGAAGGAAAAAAACTCACAATAGTTATCCCCAGAAATCTAGGCAGAAAGTGAATTTTGGGCTGTTAACTCGGTAGAGAGAATTCTTCCATTGCCAAGATAAATGGGGGAGAACAGAGCCCTCCTGTAGGTGAAAAGGCCTTGTCAGTTCCAAAAAAAATTAAAAGGAAAGAAATAACAAATATAGATGTGGAACCCTGCAACATCTACCTGCATCTTTATGTTCATGGTCACTTAGCCATCGTCCCCTTCCAGTGAGGAGAAAAAAAAAAAAAACACTGCTACAAACTGCTTTACCCTCCTTGCCTGGGCGAGGATACTAGGATCCAAAGTCAGTAGCAGCAACCATTAAAAAAATAATGTTATGAGATTAAGTATCTCATTCCTCCCTACCTGCTTTTTTTTCTATTGTTTCCTTCATTCCCAAGCTTCTTGGGATGCAAAAATATATATATTTATATAGTGTCAATCGTCTGTGAGATCCTGTACAAATAGTAGCTGTGAGCGACTGAGTCCAGCCTCCTGCAGGGTAGGAGGCACAGGATCTTCCTCGCTGGGAAGGCACGGCAGCACGCGTCGTGGGAAATTTGCCACTATCTGGAACTTCTCTGGAGTCTCCTTCAAGGAGAAGAGGAAGTCATGAATCACCTAAAATAGGAATAAAATAGTGTTAAATAAAAGCTTAAATAAAAACAGATACACAAACGTCCAAATAATGTTACCCTGGAGTCTTACCAAACGTGATTATTGGGCAAACAGAAAAAAAGGTCTTGGAATAATGGAGACTAATGCCAACCAAATACACCTTTTACAAGAAGTAATGGTATTCTCCTGACAAACACATAATCTTCATCTGAAGAAGAACATATCTACGGACTTCTTGAAAAGAATAGTAGGTCTGCTATCATCAGAGGAAACTTATAATACCATAATCATTACTCAGAATAAATTAGACCAAACAATACAATTCCCACTGCGACTAGAAGATATGTTCTTGTGGTAACGATGGATCCCCTCAGTACAGTGTGTCAAGCAAGACCATACAAACATGGAGAATGACTACAAAATGCAGCATTATTTATCAGTCATCAATATGCAGCCTCCCTGAAGACATGCCCTCCAACACGACTAAGGACTTAGCTGCCAATCACAAAGTCTAGAACTGGGGTCGAAGGGGCAAGACATGACGCTAAAGCCGCAACAATGAAAGGAAGAAGCAACCATTGATAGGCCTATAAGTTAAATATGTGTCCTGACAACATACTAAAGGTTAATGTGCACAATAGAGACAACAGCAAAATGTGGCAGCTGCAATAAGAAGTTGGACCAGACCACTTACTGATAGGGACTGTGTGAAAAGGAATCTCCGCTCCACTCTCGTATCGTTTGGCATCTTGAAAATTATTTTCAAGCCATCGGGATGATCCGGTGGAGGCTCTGCAGGAAGACACTCAGATTTCCGCTCCTTTTCTTCCTGTAAATTCTACAAAAGAAGTGTTTATTATATATACATAAGACAATAATCTGAAAAATAAATACAGTCTTAAAGATTCTTCCTTGGTAATATATCTATTAAGCTGCAGGTTTTAATTCACTTTTTTCTATGTCTAGCTTGGTTTTAACAACCAATAGTGGAGCGCATATACATGGGGGAACAAAAATACCAATAGTGCAATATATAAATCCAGTGATAAAAATAAAATATAAGATCCACTCACAAGTGGGCTGGGGATATAAGGCTCATCAAACCACGGATTGGGTACACTTGAAAGCTGGGAACTCTCTCGGTTCACTCCAGCTGAAGCGTTGCTCTCTGGTTGTCCAGGATAAATAAAATAAATAAGAGATGTCTTGAACAGACGAAGTGTACAAAAGCGTGTACAAGGTAATCAGATTTTAAACCAGGCACAGGAAAGTCCACCGTCCAGCAGCAGGAACTTTCCCAATATATCCCTCTCTCTCAACGCGTTTCACCGGACAAACCGGCTTCCTCAGGAGATGAATCAGGATTTTCTTTTGCAGCTTGCCCAAAGATCTAACATAGACCACCTTCCTTGTAACTCAACAAATCCAGAGACTGAACCACTCTGGATTTGTTGAGTTACAAGGAAGGTGGTCTATGTTAGATCTTTGGGCAAGCTGCAAAAGAAAATCCTGATTCATCTCCTGAGGAAGCCGGTTGTCCGGTGAAACGCGTTGAGAGAGAGGGATATATTGGGAAAGTTCCTGCTGCTGGACGGTGGACTTTCCTGTGCCTGGTTTAAAATCTGATTACCTTGTACACGCTTTTGTACACTTCGTCTGTTCAAGACATCTCTTATTTATTTTATTTATCCTGGACAACCAGAGAGCAACGCTTCAGCTGGAGTGAACCGAGAGAGTTCCCAGCTTTCAAGTGTACCCAATCCGTGGTTTGATGAGCCTTATATCCCCAGCCCACTTGTGAGTGGATCTTATATTTTATTTTTATCACTGGATTTATATATTGCACTATTGGTATTTGTTTTTTGTTCCCCCATGTATATGCGCTCCACTATTGGTTGTTGAAATTCGCTCACACTTTGAGGAAGAGTGTTCGTGGAAGCTGCTTTTAGTGCGGGGAAGTATTCATTGATATTTTATTATTATCATTTTATTTCACGTGGAACATTTGTTTTTTCTGTTTTTTCTGTTTGCACTAGCTTGGTTTTAGACTGACTTGATTAAAGGCTAAGCATGTCTGCTTCATCAGTGTATAGTTTGCGTTGCTCTCACAGAAACTAATCAGGAGTGTATGATCAATCTTTTAACACGATCAAGAATAGTAACCATAGCAGCATGGGAAACCGCTCCAGAGCCCATTCACTGGTTCAGTCTAAGGCATAAACTTCACACATTATAAAGTTAAATACCATAAATATATCACAATCTAGGAGAAAAATACATAACATACATGTATGACACCCATTCTGCACCAGGTGCAAATGCTTATTTGGACTGCCGCCCCCATGACCATCATTATTCAGCCATATTTTATTTAAACAAAAAAAAGAAACATATCATAATAGGTGTTATTGACTTATTTATTTAGGATCACATAGCAGACTTGCTGCTGGGTGGTATGACATTTCAGCCCCTCTACGGTAAAGTTTTTCTGCAAACACTAAGCGATAGTAAGTTTTCTAGTAGGGGCCACTTTGCCAATCACATATCCCATACATGGTTGGCAACAAAAGGTTCCAAAATGACATTAAAAGTGTGGTGAAATGATCAGTCTCTACCGGCATCATGAATAATTGTTTAGGTTTTATGTGCTGTTAATGGAGATGGGTGATCTGATCTCCATGTTGGAGTTTTACAATTTCTCTGGTAAGTGTTAGTGTGAGATTCTGTTAAGCTGCACCCCTAAAAAAAAACTGGAGTTTGGTAAACATTACCTGTTTCTTCCTTTCTTCTGCCAGTTGCCTGAGCTGTTCCTCTTCCTCCTCTCTTCTCTTTTGCTCTTGCTTTTCTCTCTTCTTGCGTTCCTTTTCCTGATCAGCACGCAGTGATGCCAAATAAGCCTCATCCTGTTGTTGCCGCAGCACCTGGGTTTGATTTCGCTCCTCTCTGATTAAAAAGAAAAAAAAAAAAGTTTGTGCCATGCTAACAGAACATTAGGTGGAACACATTCAACATTTCGAATCGTCCTACTGTACAAAAAATACTCAATGTTCACTTAACTAAATTACTGAGTTTTGAAAAAGATGACATAACCAGAGCATAAACCGTGTCATAGGGGTAAATCTACTAAAGCAGAATGTAATAAAATAATATGGCCCGGTATAATGAATACCTCAATCTGTGAGGCAATGTTTAATAAATCTTATTGGTCTTATTATCTATTGTACAGGGCTGACAAGGCTCCTACAGGAGTAGCTCACTGAGGTTTGCCCTTCATTACGCCTAGCGATATCAGGGAATTAAATCTGCCACTCTCTCCAGAAGCTGCAGAACTACTAAGTCACATTTTAACCCCTTCAATCCCAGGGGTTTTTGGTACCTCAAAGCCCAGAGCAATTTTGCCATTTTTGGGGTATGACGGTTTAGCGATGATTCTCTTTTCCTGTGAATAGTGTACCCATGTAAACTATATATTGTTTTTTCAAGGAGAGATAGAGCTTTCGTTTGATACCATAGTTGGATGATTAGCTGAAAATTTAGAATGAGAAATTTAGTAAAAACTAGCGAAGATTAGAAAAATAAACTAATTTTTTTTTACATTTTCCCTCTGAATCCTCACAAAATTAGGTAAAGTGATGGAAAATCCCCTCCAAGTTTATCAATTCAGGTGTCCTGATTTCAGAAATACCTAATTTATATAGATTTTCCAGACTTTCCCAGCACCAGGGAGCATACTATTAGGTGTACAATTTTGTATAATTTTTATGCCTATGGCTTAACCGGTTTGGGGGTTGTGAACGGGGGCAGGAGGGTTATACTGGCTAGATGTTATGCTAGGGCAATGGGATGTAAGGTTTTTTTAAGAATTTTTTTATTATCTTTTTTTATATATATTTTTTTTTAATTTTTTTATTTTAATTTTTTTTACATTTTTTTGTATTTTTTATATATTTTTTTTACACAGTAATGGTAAGAGGTCCTCCTAGGGACCTCCTGAACATGCCAGTGATGTCACAGTGACATCACAGCTCACATTATAATTTTTTTAGTATTATTTATATTATTATTTTAATGATTTATTTAATATTATTTTTAAATGACTAACCGTTTTTTTTTTCCAGCTTTTCTGTTACAGGGCGGGAGGGGGAGTGAGAGAGATGGTTTCTCACTCCCCTCCCCGCGATCCCCCTGCACCGATCACACTGTGATCTCTATGCAGGTCCTCACAGACCTGCATAGAGATCGCAGCGTCTCTGTGCCTCATCGGAGGGCAGGATATCCCCGCAGGGGATATCCTGTCCTCCGATGACCTTCCGGGTTACGTCAGCAGTGACGCAACCCGGAAGGGAATGCCCGATCGTGCGTTTGAAACTGCGCGATCGCGCGATCGGGCAGTTTACCGGTAACAGCTTACCGGCTTTCATGCCGGAAGCTGTTACGGGCGATCGGACAGCAGAAAGCCGGCAAAGCCGGCTTCTGCTGTCAGTGGGGAGTCCAGGCTGTCAAACGATAGCCTGGTCTCCCGTGCAGCGGCAGGGATGTGTCCCTGACGCTGCACGAAGGGCTGGACGTACCGGGACGTCCATAGGGGTTTCTTTGTGGGCGTTTTTTGGACGTCCCGGTACGTCTATAGGGGATTAAAGGGGTTAAACACCCCTGATAATATTAGCCTGTGTTAAAAAAACAACTATTCCAAAAACATGCTGAATGCTAACTATATACAGTACTATAATATTATCCCAACACCTACAGGTGTACTTACCGTTCCAGTCTCTCTGACACAAGGTAAGTCTGGTTGGCATCCATTATAAACGTTAGTTGATTAATTAAGTCTTGTGGCTGAATTAACCCTTCCAATCTCCCAACTACAGTCATCTTGCGGTCCTTCAACATAATTATGGCTAGAAAAGGGTAGGTGTTCTCACGCAAGGCCTGGGAAACTGAACATGACAGAAATAAGGGAGAGAAATTATAAACAGATGATTATTTGAAGGTCGATAAACCTACAGCATGCGGCACACTGTATGGCTAACCTCTGAATCCCTCCGGCTTGTTGGTCGAGCATGCCCAAAACAGCATCCTACTGTTAATGAACTGAGTCACCTCAGGAGTGCAGAGTGTGTTCCTAGGAGAGAGTGACACCGTTTACTAACACCGCTCCAACACGAGGCAGAGGCAGAGTCAAAGAAAAGAAGAAAACATACCTGCAGAATTCATCAGAGTCCTGATGATCTTCACCATGTAAATAAACCAACAAGAACCGCAGCTCCTGCTTGGCATCATTTAGGGCCTGGCGATGAAGAAGCAGATCAGATGAAACATCATTAAAAACATTAACACCACTAACAGCATAGTGGTAACTGAGATGTATGGTGCATTCCTGAAGTAACTATAACATTTAACATTCCTATATTCATTGATTAGAAAGACCCAAAGAGTGTGCTTTTTGTTTGGCATCTAGTTCCATTGTTTTGTAGATATTTCGTTTAGCTGCTCGCCTTGTGGAGCTACGATCTGTTAGGGTGGTAGAGTCAGCTGTACCGCACCAATTTCCTGGCCTGAAGTTTTCTTCTTCCTTGCCCAACCCCACACTTACAAAAGCTGCCTAAACTAACAACAACTACGGCAGCTTCAAAGATAAATACGCCACTGTATACAACAGAATAGTGTTATTCATATAACACTATGCAGGCAATGGAACGTAAGCAAAACTCTAGATTTGGGAACTACTTTGGGAATTCCATATATAAAACTTCCAAGTTGTGTTATATATAAAGTAGCTGACGTGGAGTCTAAATCTTACCTGGCTATAGGTCCCCTGGTAAAACACAGGGTGATTTCTGCCATACTTCTCCTCAAACAACTGTATAAAGGAGATAATGTCTCCCACGGGGTCAGTGACACGGCTGCGAGGGTCTGGCCGGATAAAACGAATAGCAAACCTGGACATAAGACAGATACATATGGTACAGAGATTCTTAATTCAGCAGCGGTTACCGGGCTACATGCAGCTCACTTACCTAAATACGTCAAGTAGTGTGTAATACGTGATGCGGAATGGAAGCATGATCAGGTAGTAACCCCATCCCCAAAGCCCCTGTAGAAAGAACACTGCATTAGATGTAAAAGTGACACCGGAGGTAGAGATAGGCAGTAAAATGCAAAGAGAGGGGTAAATTAGTCAGATGGGGAGAGTTGAAAATAATTCAGACAATTATCTGTATGAATGAAAGACAAAAATATAAAAATTATAATCTTTCTAAAACTAACTATATCATCAATACCTATCTGCATTTAAACGCATATAAATCAAAACTAATCATTATCCATCAATTACCCTCCATTCCAAATGCCTAAACTTATCCGATCCTAGAAATCAATACCCATAACAATCAATAACCCTGCATTACAATAAGTAAAATTATCCCTACTAAATTTATCAATAACTTTCAGCACCTAAATATATAGAAATACTAATCAATAATAATCAATGCTTAGCAATAACCCTCCATTCCAATCAATAAGTGTCTAATATTAGTCCTAATCACATTTATCATCAATACTTCTCCATCTAAATAAATAGCAATCCATATCCATCAATAACCCTCCATTCCAATCTATATCTGTCAAAAAAT
>VKOC01000003.1:9940980-9951888 GCA_009364415.1 Spea multiplicata | reverse complement strand
ACACACACACATATATATATATACACTGCCCTTACACACATATATACATGTACACTGCCCTTTGATTTTGGAATCAAAACATTTAATACTGCAAAAACTTTTAGATGAAAAAGTTCCATTTTATTCAGTGGAACAAAACAGTGATCACATTATTCTTCACAATATTCTTGTAAGAAAGTTTTATTTCTTTATTAATTCATGTAAACTATTTTTTTCTTATTTAATAAAAGCTATGATTGAGAAATGTTTGTTTTTATTTCCTTTTATTTGCCAACCTGCCCCCCATAGTTATGCAAATCTGCCCCCAGGCTTGTCACTCTGCCCCCAGAAATGCCTTATACCCCTATATGACACTCTGCCTCCCTGATATGCCTTATACCCTCCTATATGCCTTTCTGCCCCATGATATGCCTTTAACCCCTATATACCACTCTGCCTCAGAATGCCTATACCCCACCTATATGCCACTCTGCCTCCACGAAATTCCCTTTAACCCCTCTTAATGCCACTCGCCTCCAGCAAATGCTTATACACTATATGCCACTCTTGGCATAAAGGGTTGAAAGGCATATGCATAGGCCTTCCCCTCAGAAAAGCCTTATGCCCCCCATATAACACCCCCCGAATTACCACTGCTTCTGAATCCCTGGTGTCTGGTGGCGGCAGCGGGTGGAGGAATCTTAAAAGTTCCATGTCTTAAAAGGGGTGGGAAGAAGAGCCGAGGCACGGCCATTGGGCGGCGTGGTGCATGCACGCCAGCCCCTTTAATTTCATGAATGTTGGTATGCTTGCCATTATATCCTGGTGGGCCAGTCTGGCCCTGGCCTCACCCTTCTTCTGCCCCTCCAAAGCGGGACAGAGGAAGGGATAGGCGAGACAGAGACCCAAAATCGGGACAGTTGGGGGGCATGCAATATGCAGATAAAGACATGGAATGGATGGCTACTAAGCAAGCCTTCCCTAAGGACAAGCAGCTTAAGACTTTGTCTACAGTGCATCGTAGTGGATGAGACTTTACAACATCTGTTCTGAAAGTGTCCTCTTGCACAGACCTTGCTGAAATCCTTGAAAATAAACTCAAAGACTCTGTGAAGAGGAAGCACTATGGACTTTTCACCAGGAACTCATACAAAGGGTGACATAGAAGAGGCTTGGCATCTTATGTGTTGTGTTAAGTGTGCTTTGCAGTTTGTCAGAAACCACCAAATCATGGGTACGGTATGCCCATCTTCACATAATGTATTTTTATGTTTACTTTGTTTGCTGTACAGTACTCTGTCTAAGACATGTTAATGGTAAGCAGAGATAATATCAGTTCAATGGTTTGGTTTTATTATCACAATTTGTTAAACACATCGCAATTACAGTACAGCTCTCATTTCCTTGCCCATGCCCAATGGAAGAGCTGGTATTCCATGAGAACTGTCTGCTTTCTTTGGATCTGAAGTATCAGCTTCCTGAGTAAGGAGGGCCAGGTAATTATGGCTACTAATTATCTCCAGTTAATGATTAAAGTATATATGACGTGATGAAGAGGTAAGTAGGATACAAAGGTCTATGATGAAACTTATTAACATTAGACAGTCTGCGACAAGAGAAGGCACTGCGTTTTCATATCCCCAGGTAAGACAAATTACATGCTTTTAGGAAACTTCTGTATTATGTGTCTTTAGTAAAGATCCTTTTCTCTTATATTTGACAGTATATACTCTGCAATTCTACATTTTTGACATTATATTTATATATATATATGTAACGTGCTATATTTTTTATCTTCAGAAGAATTTCTAATCATCCAGGATAGTTAACTTGTTTACCATTAGCAATTGGAGATACTGGTTTTGAAAGGTTTTTATGCTGTCGGATTAAGCTTCGACATAATATGTTGCATTTGCTAGGTTTAAAATATATCCCTATCTGTATATAATAAAATGCAGAAAACATACATTGCTTGATGATGTGAATCAGACATGACTTATGATATGATGCGTCATGTGTAGGAGGGTTCTTCAAAATACCTTTCTACAGAGAAATACTTAAAAATAATATATTAACCAAACCAATAATATCCTCAGTGCCATAGGCCACATCATAAAACATTGAGGAAGCTCTCTTTTAGAGAGGAGGGAGCTACCATCACATGAAATTGCATAAAGTAATTATATACATTTAATGTATCAACTAGCTAATAGTTGACATTTGTGAGTACAATAAAGCAGAAATTATGCCCAAAAGACAGTTGCCAGAAGCCAGTTGCTAAGTGTTAAGTGTGTATAATTACAGAACACTGTCAGTATTGTAACCAGCTCAATACTGAAGCCAGATCCTACCAGGCCCTAATCTAACTGAAGACATATATAATAAAGCAGAGCTAGGCAGATGTCCATCTTGCTGAGTAGGGTTCACATATAAAGCAGAGCTGTTCATCTCCTAGTTCTGCTCTGATTTGAGGAGTGTCAACCTCACCAAAAGCAGATTTTATTTGCAATCTAGCTACCAGATTTTAAGAGTAACAAGGATAGCATTTTCAAGCGAAGCATTTTTAATGAAATGTCTGCAGGGAAGACCCTTTTAGCCTGGGAGACATTTACAGCCAAGTGTCCTCCAACAAACCGGTTCTTTACACACAAACAAAAATTACATTGCATTGACTTATAAAGTGCCAGTAGATACAGAAGTGACATCAGAGGCAGAGAAAATATTTAACAATGGTGTTAAAATTGACAATATATGGAATAAACACCAATATTAACACATTCATTTATACTAGTAGTGTAGGAGGAGGGGTCCCTGCCCATGCACACTTACAATATTTTAGGAGGCTGAGATGGGAGGAGAGGGACTGCTTGGATGGGTATGATTTGATTGTAGCAGGCGTGGTGTGGGGGACTAGAAGGTGGGGAGGATGAATTGTATATTTAGGATGCAGGATGAAGGTATCAGAAGAGTATGTTGTATGCATTTCTGAATAGGTGGATTTTTAGCGAGCATTGTAAATTGAGCAAGTGGGAGAGAGTCTAACAGAACATGGTAGGGAATTTCAGATAATATATCCAACACAGGTAAAATCCTGATACGTAAATGAGAAAAAGTGAAAATGCTAGAAACAAACTGTCCTATTTGAGTGCAGTATGAGCTACTAGCCTATTTTTTTAGCTGGTCTGCCTACTGATAAATGTCGCTTTTGGCCAGCCCTGCTTAAACAAACTGGACAGGCTTAACATGAATAATTTAGCTGTGCATGCTTCTGCTCATGCTAGTATACCCAAAAATCCCGACCTTGAGTCTGACTGGATGCTTCATGAACTTTGTTCATTGTATTTCTATGCATTGAATGCATATTGGATAAGTCTGGGATGTGTAAACTGGAAGTGTTGTCCTCCAGGTACCATTTCTAACATCAAGTTTAATTGCATTCCACTATCAGAATTGGCGAGGATTGGCATTGTAGACAAAGATAGGCAACTACAGTCAATCCAGATACTCTTAACTGAAACTTTTAATATAGAAGAACCATTTGGCCCATCAAGCCAAGAACATAGAATAAACTAGCAACATAGAAGAACCATTTGGCCCATCAAGCCAAGAACATAGAAGAAACTAACAACATAGAAGAACCATTTGGCCCATCAAATCTACTACCCTCTCAGCAAATTAAGAGTTTCTTGCATTATATCTAAACCTCTGACCCTCTAGTTTTAGATTGCAACTTATTGTTGCAACATTTGAAATAAACATCCCTCCTGTACTTTGTTAAATCCCTTTATTATATGTTTCTATCATATCTCTTCTTTTGCCTATTAACTCCAAGCTACACATATTGAGATGCTGGTATTTTTATCCTGCAAATTGTTTACCACTTTAGTAGCCTTTCTCTGAATTCTTTCTAGAGATGAACGTGTCCATGACAATGTTGTCAGTGACGTGGACTACAATTCCCATTATTCTTATGGTGGGAATAGCAGCTATGATTCCAGGCCAGCTGGACTGCTTTACTAACTCCAAGTGTTTTTTTCTTTACTTTTTTCTTTACTTCTACAGCATACAGAATACAAATCTTTATATAAATAGGAATTTAAACAGTTTAATGGCAGGTATGCTGTTACAGCAAACAAAGCAGAACCTATTTTATGGCCTTAGTCAATTTAATGGACTTTGACTTTCTAAATGATTCTAATGAATGTAATTCTCAATTCTAAAAGCAATATAATTTTGTTAATCTGTAACAGCGAGGGAATACGTGGATGCTTCCAAGCTGTTGATAGTTTAATAATATCCAGATATCACATTCCATTCACTGTCATTACTTGCAATTTGTTATTTAATAAGCATGTGGCCTTTTATTTAGTAGAAGAGGTTGTACTAACAAAAAAAGTGGTTCAAAAACATAAATATATATGATTATAACTATATCGCCAAAACAAAAATGTATCAAATGTACAGCCCCTTGTGTACAAATGTAACCCCTACAGTTTTAAGGGATACCGGTTAAGCTGAGATAAATGTGTACTCCAAGTAGCACTACTGAGGAACACCTGCACAGGCCATTGTTCAACCAAAGTTGGAATGAAAACGGATTTTATTTCAAAATTGTAAAATCCAAGCTTTGAACTAAAGTATCTAGTGCCCTACCAGAACTTCTGTCACCCAACTTAGGGCTGGCCCTGTTTCAACACATTTAGACGGCTCTCACGTACATCTCCCAAACTGGACAGATGCGCTGACTAACTGCTTTATCACATGACGCCCAAAACTCTTTTTATAAGATTTGGAGCCCATGACTATGCAATACACAATTGGACACCTGAGCTGTAAGCTATGACATTTAAATGAGTTTATAAGCCCCACCTGAAGGCGGTAATCGTATCCTGGCTGTGTACACACTATACCTCCCTTTGTTTTCTCTTTCTTTTCTCCTCTCTCTCTTCTCCATTCCCCTTTTCTGGCCTATAAATGTACTCGCTTACATACCACCCATATCACCCTTCTTACACGATTTGTGGAAAGTCACAAGAGACGTTTAAACTTTTTTTTTACGAATGATGCTCACCTCAAAGGATTTTTTTACCCATGCTTACATTTTTTTACTCTGATCATATATGTACTGTGTATGTAGCTGGTATATAAATCTTTAGGTAGAATTTATTTTTAAACTAAATAACTTACAGTGAGCATGTTTAAACTTTTTAAAATTGTTAAAATTCTGCCACATCATAGAGACCGTTGTTAGTTTCTTTCTAATGTTGTTTAAAATCAACTAGTAGAACACATCCGGAACAGCACATTTGTGAAAAACCGACTGCTTTGAATATTTTGTTCTTTACTGCGCTTTTTATCATGACCTTTTCATGGAAAACAGCAGCAATGACATTTAAGTATTCCTTTTTGTTATGAGAACATTTCATTATATTGATAACTGTTTAATACATATAAATCTTATGCAGCCAGCAAGGGGCTGTTAAATAAATCCTAAAAGGAAACAAAAGATGAATAATATGTGGGAGGGGTAGTTAGATGATTATTAGATAATATTCACCTCCTGTCTTTTAATAAAATGTTGACTATGTCACAGTGTTAGCAAGATCTTCAAATTGGATTGCATATTATGCAAGCTTAAAGCTATAAAAGAAATACATTATAACATCACAGAAGTAGAGACATGAGGGATTGGTTGCTAAATGTTTCAGAAGACCGGTCGACCACCCTAAGGATAGCTTGTAATCTTTCCCCAGACAGGAAAGCTTTAGATGCCATAGCACTGTGGACAGAATGACATTTATAAAGAGATGTCAATTCCTGCTAACTCAATGATCCAACAAACCCATCTAGTATCGAGTAGGAGATGACATCAGAAAATGTGGTTTACAAAAGGATATGATATTATTTGCTTCTATGGGAAACAGTAAAGAAAGAATATGCATAATATTTACCTCCTGTCTTTTGTAAAACCATCCATTTTTTTCCTTACCATTGATTTTAAAGTTTACAATTTCTGTATATGGCAATTAACAACAATAATAATAATGATAATAATAATATGCAGTTTTTTTGTCTTTACAGATGTCATGTCCTGGAAAATGTCCTGGATTCATTCCTTGCTCATTTTTTTCCTGATAGGAGCCGGTATTATATTATTTATTAATATGACTGGTTTATTTATCATATTTGTTAGGATGACCACCTTGGCTATTTTTTAAGAACACGTTTAGATTTCACATGTTGCCGCCCATATCACTTAATGTGTTGAGTACCTTTTCTGAGTTTTTACTTTTAAGTCAGGGTGAGATAGTTAATCCATGTGGCCACAACATTACGTCAAATTGTCCCACACCTGCTGTAGGTCCAGTAGTTGCCTTATTCTGATATTTAATCTTTAAGGAGTTTCTCTATGCCACACAGTTTGCAATAAACTAAGGATGAAAAGTTAGTGTTATGACATCTGAACCATTAGGTTACCACGACTGCTCATATAGAATTTTCTGAATTTTCCACAGAGAAAGAGGGGCAATGCATTAGTCTGTTTTAGAATGAGCTTTGCGAGTTTGTCTTTGTTAAACAGGTCAAGGCTCCTTTGGTCATTCATTCTGGCTCTTGGAGTATAAATCATGCTTTGAACACATAAAGATTGAGCTGTTCCATTACCTGTTAGTATCTCATTCAAATGCAAAGGTGTCTCTGAGGCTATGCTAGTGTCTCATTTAAACAAAGATTTATGTTGAATAAATCTTGAATTTTGTGTCAGATATTTATGATATTTGATAATTTAGCCAAGTGTTCCATTGATTCTGTCTGTAGTTTAGTGGATAATGCCTTAAATATAACTTTTTTCAGTTTCATGTAACATGCGCCCACAATTTGCTCCAAACATGACTGTTGCAACTGTACCCGAAGACAGACTTGTGGGTAGGTATGGCATTTTATTGTCCTCTAAAAGTTATGCTTTCCCTTCCATGTGTTTCCATATTTCATAAGAGCTTGGGATAAGGGAACATAAATATTAATCAAAGTGAATTAAAAGTTAAATTTCCAAATGGGAAGAGTAAAGGTAAAAAAGTACCCTTTAAATAACTGTATATTGTACTATTTTGTGTTCTCTATATCCTTACCCGTATGCTATTAATATTGTTGATTAAACATTGTATGCAAGATCATTAATATTAGAACATTGGGTATCAGGAGGCCCATCACTCACCTTAGCTGCCATCATCCCCTTGTGGACCCATCTCTTCACCACAGATTGAATGTTTGCACACATATTAAATAAAGACCTAAAAAGGATGATTGTTTGTGTGTTCTTAGTTAAGGCAGACTGTATTTATCACTTGGATGAAGACTAATCAATTTTAATTACCATTATATGTAGAAATCCAAAGGGTTGACATACTTTTTCTTGCAATTGTATATGTTGGTGCATTCTCATTTGAAAGGTCCAGTCTAGACTGGGTGTTGGCCAACAACTGCTGGTGATCATTGAATCTTGTTTTTTTTACAAAGGTTTCTTTGTCCTCATTAGGAGAATCAATATTCTGGATTGTTGCAACAGACCCTGACAATGATAACCTAACTTATGGCATAGGAGGAAGAGACTCGTATTACTTTAAAGTTAATCCAGGAACTGGGGAAGTCCAACTTGCAATCTCCTTGGATTATGAGGTAGGCAATAGGCACCCTGGCAAACTCAATGGTTTGGGGCACAGTGTCAAAAAGTGTCAAAAACATACTGTTGGTTTCCACAGTGACCACTCCACATTTCACATAATGCAGATTTATTTTCTCTTAATAAATTTCACCCATTATTAGTTTTATTTATACAGCCACAACAATTTATGCAGCAATGACAAAACCAGAATTGACAAAGGAATAAAGGATATATTAGGTCAACAGGGCCCTGCTCACAAGCTCAACGTCAGAAGGTGACCTTGGATGAGAACTCTGCATGACTTGTTTTGGTTGAAGTAAATAGTTTGTTCCTGAGAAAACTCGATTGGAGCCTGTATTCCAAACTTGCTATATCATGGGAAAATCCCACACCCCAAAATTATAAGGGTGTTTTAGCAGTCATAGACCTAAACAGTCCAACAGTCCAACATTTTCCCCCAAATAAATGATACTGTTCCACAATATGAAAATATGTTGGTCTATAAATTACTACTATACACTTCTACATTCATTACAGTTCACACATACCCATTCTTCTGCATTTCTTTCCCTGTTTATCCTGATTTTATATATTATTTCTGTATAACTATGTAGAGCTTACAATAACCACGTAACAGTGTTGTACTGGGCTTTTTCACACAAATCAAATGTACTTCTAGTATCTCTTTACTAGATCATTTTTATTCAACTAAGACTTAAATAGTTTACTCAACACTTGTAGACAGCCATAATGCACAGGCATAGGATACTTCCCACCTTGTTATTCTGCCACGTATAGTTAATATATGTGTATTACACTGTTGTTTCAGAGTAAATCCAGTCTTGAGATAGACATCATTGTTCAAGATAAGGAGCAAATACCAGTAAGTATCTTCATTGTCATTGGCTACCATACATTGGTTCATTCTATAGTGTAGTGTATAGTTTACTAGAAAAGTGTCCATCAGCAGCTACTGAGCGCCTTTTCACAGAAACTTGTCAAATAGTGATAAAAGTCTCAAAAAGGATCGCATGATATCACCCTCTTTCAATTACCCCAATCAAACATGAAGTAACGGTAATCCCCAAATTCTTCACTGTTCCTGATAACAGGCGATTTTTATTTATAATTCTTCTGATAATTGTGAACTAACAATAGCCAGAGAAATGTACATTGATGACACTTACACATAACTAAAAGGTTCTCTAATTTTGCTTTAAATACAATGTTTTTTCCACTAAGATGAATGTTTCTGTGCATTTTTCTCTATAGTTTCGTCAGATGATGACAATTCTTGTGAGGGATTGCAATGATAATGACCCGGTATTCCTGAACACTCCCTATTTTGCTCAAATCCTAGAGGTAAGCTTTCATCTAATGTTTAAATAGATGGTACACATTTGTAAAGTTGGGCAAACTGCTGGCACATCATGAACCCTAATAGCTTTCTCTGCTATACAATCCTGGCATACCCAAAATATCCGGGTACTTCTTAAAGACACAACATCAGCACAGTTAGGCTTTTAAAAAACACAAGGCTCATAGTGGTTCAAGTGTTAAACATAATAGCAAATTTCAGAGGAAATGAAAGGCATTACTGCCTCCCGGGTTCTCTGCCACCCCAATCACCTGGAGGTCGGGCATTTGTATGAAAGCTATTTAAACCAGTAGGTTTCATCTTTGCCTGCTATAGGGTCTCCTTGCAGTTTCTCTGGGCTTTTGTGATATTTTTGTGTATTCATTTGTATTTTGACCTCCAGCTTGCCTTGCACAGAAGATCCTCTACCTGTTCAAATATACTTTTATTTAACTTTCCAGGATAGCATTCCCTTAGTTTTGAATTCCCTTATTATTAGTAATTATTTTTTATGCTCTACAGAACAACACAGTGGGGTCCATTGTCTATACTGTTGTGGCTGAAGACTATGATAATGACAGACTTGTGACCCCAACATATAACATTGATGAGGTAAGAGTGTGATGGAATTAATGCAAATAAATGATATCTATATGCACTAAAATTAGTGTTTTGAATAAAAAGAACATCATAAAATAGTAATAATGAAGAATAATCTTGTTATGGAACAGCTAAGATTGCCAATTTTAATTATAAAAAAATAATTACTGGTAATTATTATTGTTAATGGCTAAAGTTCAGTGTTGAGATGACAAGTGCTCAAGACACATCAGCTTAGTGTTAAATTCTTTATTTAATATAATAAATTGTTTGTTAAAAAAAGAACTTTATTATGTGCCTTCTCTGTATATGCGTGTTGACTTTACTAGTGCATTATGTGTATGTTTTTGACCTCGCGAGATGTACCTGATCAATGACCGTGCGACTATTGAGTTTCCTGTCCTCTATTTTTGCTTTGTGACCAATGCTAATAAAAAGATTTAAACAAAAAAAAATAACTTTATGATGTAGGCATCTACAAATCCTATCAATCCCATGCACATGCATCATATAATTCCTGGTAATCTTAAAATACATATCCCTACAATAAAGCTAAGATCAGGGAGAGTTGTATAACCTCATTATAAAATTCCAACTCATTTCCTTCCTCTACCAACACTTGGCAAAACTAACATTTAAAGTGTATTTCTATCGCCACTTTTATTATTGGTAAACATTTTGTTTTGTCACCCAGTGGTCATAAATTGCAAAATTACTAACAACCACATTGGCTGTCACTGTGAGAAGGTTGGGTTTGAACTAATCTGGTCAACACTTAAGCATCCAAACTATACACTGATGTATCGAAACAAATGCCCTGTGTGTGGTCATTTACATATTCCAAATACTGAAACGTGGATTTGGTGAAACCATATACTGTTTTGTATAATCAGTTGTTTATAATATTTATAATGTTGTATTCATTGATTTTATATATGTATAAACTTAACTGTGACTTTTCCCTCTAGGTTATACCAAATGATTTCCAGCATCTTTTTTATATATTAGCCAATGGAAGTATTGTACTCAATGGCTCCTTAAACTACAACAATAGGAGCACCTTCTACCGGCTTTTGGTCAATGCTACGGTAAGCTTGGTGAAGCACCTTATCCATTATCACCTTATACATTATCAGAATTATGAAAAAGTATGACATAATTGCGACAGTATGTTTGGTGTCATTTATTAGCCATTCTAATATGTGGGGTCTTTCAATTTTTATAAATACCACATTTGCTTGATTATAAGACGACTTCACAAAATTTGAATATTATTTTAGGAAGAACAACAAAAAGCCTGGATATAAGGCTA
>VKOC01000003.1:9883187-9931955 GCA_009364415.1 Spea multiplicata | reverse complement strand
TGAGTGATTTTAAGCCGGCGCTCCCTTGTGATCCGCGCGACAACAGCTGCTGTGCCTCGCGGTTTGCTGTCAGATCCCGGCGCACAACACTGAAGCCGCGCCCACCGCTGTCCGTGCCCTCTGACCCGGAAGAAGACAGAGAAGACTGAAGAAGAGGAGCGAAGAGGAGCGAAGAGGAGGCAAAGAAACTGAAAGAAGAAAAGAGGAAAGTATATGTGTGTGGATTGGTATATGTGTGTGGATTGTATATGTGTGTGGATTGGTATATGGTGTGGAATATGGTGTGTGTGTGGATTGGTATGTGTGTGGATTGGTATATGTGGAATCTGTGGATTGGTGTATGTGAGGATTAGTGTGTGTGTGAGAGTGATGGGTGTTATGCTGTACCATTTCCAATGTATTTTTCATTATATAATTATGCTCTAAAGTACATCATAACTCCCATCACTCTATACTGTTCCATACAGTGGCAGAGCTGGGAGACAGAGGCCTTGCGCCCCCACTGCAGGACTCCTGAAAGGTAAGTGAACTTCAAAGAGGGAGAGGGTAGATAGTTAGGAGGGGTAGATAGGGAGAAGGGAGTGAGACGGGGTAGATAGGGCAGAAGTGAGTGAGAATGGGTAAATAGGGCAATCATACTCCTATCATGCCAAGTAGTCTACGAGTACATCCTGGAATCTGCGGGCATGATAAGAATGTGATTGCTGTTAATCATATATATATATAAATATTGTTATTTAATTGTTTTGTTATGTGTTATGGTGTGTGGGGGGGTCATATTCGGTTTCGGCCAGGTAAATGCTGCACTTTTGGTTTCAGTCCAGAATTCGTTTCGGTGCATCCCTACTACTAAGCCAGACAATGAAGTGGTAGGCCTACACCACATCAATGTTTGGCGTAGTATATAGTGATTGGGGTTTTGTTACAAGTTTTGATTCCTTTCTTTTTTTGGGATGGGGGGGGGGCGCCAGACGAGTAGTCCGCACAGGGCGCCAGAACCTAAGGCCGGCTCTGCAATACAGTGAATGTGATTGCTACAGAAAGCGATCACACGGAGCGCTAGCATAATTTTTTGGTGTTGCTAAATGCCTTGATTAATCAGATACTAGTGATAAAAGTTGGTGGGTGTATCCCATTAAGTACAGTTTAATTGTCACAGAATATCTCTTCCAGACTTTTTTGTTGCGGTTCAGGACTCTAGAGACAGTGATCTCAGCAAAAGGATATATAGTCAGTTTCCTGCCAATGGTTTCAACTTGCGCCAAACATTATTGAAAACAAAAATCTATGAAACATATAAGAGGTCACAAGCCGGTTTTTACACAGCAAAACCTGCATTTTTTTAAAGTGTTACCTTTTTTCTGACTGTATCTGTGTTTTTTCAGGAAGCAAAGAGATTTCCTGACACTTTGCTCCTTTGGTTTCCTGCTGTGGCGATGGTATACTAACATGTAAAAGAGCAGGGATTTTATACCCGGTAATCAAATCCAGCCCTAAGACTACTCGTCATATTCCTGCACTAAAGAATATAACGGACAACAGTCCTTGTAAAGAAGACAGGGAGGTAAACGAAAAAGCTATAACAGGGAGACCATCGTGATTTCAGAATTATCATTATATTAAACTTGGTGCTGCAAAACATTTGCTGTTGAGTAGCTTTCAGTTAAGACTTTATCAAACTTATCAAATGTTTGTCTTTAGAAAATGTCTACTATCTCTAGTTGCCACTTGATATTTAACTACATGTTTGACAACAATAGGAAAAGTCTAATCAGCAGTGGTTCCATGGGGGTGCTGTACGGTATGAGTATGAGTTGACACTACAGAAACATAGCTATAATCGAGATCAAGCCACATCTTTAGGAAAAAAAAATTTGTACACTACTTTAGCCAGGTAAAGATGAAATTGAGTTCTTATTGCATTAACACCTTTTAATGGGCCCAAACGGAAAAAAATAGTATAGGTAAATAAGCTTTTGTAGACCTTGACGTCCTGAAAGCCTATATAACATTGCATCTTTTTACTAATACTACTTGTGGTCTGAAAGTCAACCCGACATGCATGACTGGACTTCACTCCAAATTACTCTATTCCAGGCGAAGCTAATTTACTTCTTCCATATCAAAATGCACACTATTTGTTTTTTAAATATGACGTTATATAAACAGCATAGACCCTGAGGTTAAACAGCTGATTAGACAGATCTTCCAGCACACATCGTGGCTCTCTAACTGCAGGGTAAAAATCCTATTCCATTGCCTTAATGATGGGGGACTCCATGGGGTGGACCGATAGTGGCAACATAGGACAGAGGGGGAAGGAGTCCCTAGTGACTTCTAGGAACACAAAGTATTGATAAAAAATAATAAACATTGCTTAAGCATTAAAATTCTCATTTTTTATGTAAAAACACCAAATCGTGTAGGTGCACATGGCTCAATAACGAGCAATCATAAATACCTAAGTGTGAATGCCCAGTGGGAAAGGCAGATGTGTAGACAAATCTCCAACATTCTGCTGGTGGACATTCCACAGTCCAACACAGCTTACATCATATGGCTTAGTACAGCAATCTTAAAGTGGTACTGTAACCTCAATTTAGCGAAATATGAAATCGCATCCCTGTGGCAAAAATGCTTTCTGCAGTGTAGTGGGAATTGCAATTAAGTTTCTGACAGAAGCCATGGCCCCTACTTGTAGTTGTTTTTGCATATTTAACAGTTTGTTAAACTGTAAGGATCAGGCACCGAGACATCAAACCCACCCTACTCCTGACAACCCTCATTACAATTTATATACATTTCTGGAAAAAAATGAAATATTGTATGATAAACTGTTGTAAAGTACATTTCCTATAGCCCTTAGCTAGAGTAGGAGGATTTTGAGATTTCATAACATTTCATCCTGTTCAACTCTACACTGATACATTGCGTACAGTGTCTTTAAGTGTTTGGTTTGGCATAGACAGGACGGTAACAAAGGAAAGGAAAACATGTCTTTTGTGTAGTTTGCCTTAAATTAGGCAACTAAGGATTAACAAACTATGAAAACCTTCCCTGGCCTCTCAGAGAAAAATGTTTCTCAAACCCCAGCAAATATAGGGTTAAAGTAGGCATCTATGAATAGCTTAACCTGTCCTGGCCCCACAGAGGGAAATGTGTTCTGGCCCCCTGTACATACATTAGGAGAAGCATCTTAAACTAACAGGAAGTGTCATATCTCACGACATGAATGTAACAGAATATGCCAAAATTCCAGAAGTTGACGCCGGAGGACGTACTATTACATCCTGTAATTTAGCATCAGCTAAATATCCACTGACACACAGAAGTTTTGACTGTCTCCCCTGCAAGCTGGGGCCACAATTTACGGCCCCGAGTGCAGCAATTTATTCCGAGAGTGCACAAAATTAATGGATTGGGCATTCCCCTTCGAGTGACTTACAGACTCCAATCAGGTCTCCTAGCAGGTTTCCCTGCTGCTGATCACACTCTTTTCGCAAATTTCTGATGAGGTTAGTGGGGGAAATGTACATATGATGTCAAAATGACCATAGTGCAATATCACAGAAACATGCTTTTAGCGGTTTTGATATCGGTGAGCGATATTGAAGTCAAAGCCTCAGAATACCAAATGTGATCATAAATGTAGCTTTTAATATCTGCCCTATAACTGCCACAATAAATGAAAATAGCGGCAAATGAGGTATATCCAAACACTAGTTGTGTACAATTTACTGATGGATCATATAGAAGAGTGTGGTTTAAAAAGAAAGTCCTTCTTGTTCTTAACAACACATAAAAAGCCCCCAATATATCATTTGAATGGGTACACTAAATGAGAAAGAGGGAAATTACAGTTCAACAAGGGCACAGCAAAAATGTTGAAAAATGGGTTAACAAACTTATTGTTTTTTTTACTGCCATATAACATATTCCCTTTAGATAACATAATATTGAGGCACTTAAAAGCAAGACATTTCTTCAGGCACAGTAAAGATCTAGACTAGAAGGTATTTTGCAGAATAAACCTGTCTTTCATTTTTTTTATCTTTATGATACTCTGGAAATCTCTCCATGCTTGTTTGTTTATTTTCTGCTTTGTTGTTCAATACAGCTCGGTGCCAACAGATGTAGGTGATGCGGGTGTGAAGGAAGCTTGGGCGCTCAGCAGGAGATAGGAAGAGTCAACTGGAAAGAAGGGGGTTGGGACAGATATAAAGCCATAAACACTTCACACCAGAGAAAGCCAGGAGCTGGGAATTAAAGTTCCCACAGCAATCCAGTCAGTTCCCATGGAAACCAACGACTGCCCATCCCTTCCAGTCTGTAACCACAGTGATCCCTCAGATCTCCAACAGGAGATGGCTTTATCCTGAGGGAGTCACAAGTCTACAAGTAACAGTCACTTCCCAAGGTACAGGGCCTGCCGGCAGTCTGCTTTAAGGCCAGCCTTACCCGACACATAATGACCACTGCAATCTGCTTCAACTCATTAAAAAGGTATTTCAGCTCAAAATTATTTACATCTGGAAATATACAATATTTGGAAGTACTAGATTAAAAAAATAATCATTGAAATAATATGAGAAGATGAGCCATACCACCCTCTTCTGTAAAGGTATTATTTTTTTTACCTCGTCTGTTGATATAAATGTTTACAGAGATACGCCAACGATAAACCACATTGGATCCACGCTATGTATACATTTGACGTCAGCTTGTATGCGTATGGCTGTTTTTATGCTTTGTCTTTTATATTTTCAAAATAAAAAAAATTAAAAACTGCCCACATTAATGCAGAGACTGGAACAGCATACATTGTCCAGTCAATTCAAAGAAGCATAGGACATTACACTTCCTAAGTGACCACTCAAAGGGACGCTCCAACCATCATATTCTCTTTAATGCATATGATATCAAAGAGGCGCCTTTAAATATTATAAATATTATAGAATAGAATGCCATTAGTCAGAACCTTCTCTATGTATTTGCTCTCTTTCCTCGCCCCCAGCTATATGCATTGCAGGAGATGCTTTAACATTTGCATGCATGCTCATTATTAGCCAGCTCCACCGAGAGATCCAGTGGATCTAAAGATATACCCCGCCCACATGCACAGTGATTGGCTACTTCAATCAGCAAAAACTGTGCAGCTGCAGCATTTTCAGCGGGTAAGTCGTATTTATCGACAGATAAAGAATTCATATTAAAAGTGCTTTCATTTGCATTCTTCATTGTTGAAACCCACGGTTTCTTAATTAAAGAGGTTGGATTAATTAGCAAGTTTAGAGCAACATTATTATCGCAATCAATTAGATCTTTCTACAACCGAACATGGCAATTCTACAAAAAGGAGAAGAAAGGCAAACACACGAAGACTAACGGCTACCACAAGCCGATGCCAACACTGCGGTAATATGTTTTGGAGTTTCTCTCATTACTAAAGTTACATAAAAAGGTATATTAGGGGCAAATTCAATATTCTGTAGAGGACTTGTGTCTTGCACAGTAAAATCTTTACGGACGGTCAGAATATTCGGAAAGAAGAGTATTTTATTTCCAGCAGGTTTTGTACAGATGTGCCCACAGAAGAAAGATGTGATTAGTGCAGCACAAACATGTGGTCACCACATATATATATATATATGTTACATAGTAATACAAACTATTAAAATATAGCCAGAAAAGTGAAAACACGAAATTGGTAACTTGCTACCAAATGGAAAAGGAAACTAGCCTGGTATATGTCGGGGTTAAGTTTACGTTTGTTGATCTGATATTTTTTCTACCCAATCAGAATAATAATATTATTATTTATTGTTTGATAACTAAATCAGTAACTGGGGAGCAATGATATTTTTTATTAATGGGTGACCCAGTAGCTTTAATGGGATACCCCAGCCATCATATTCACTTTAATGCAGGGGACCTGTATCCTACTCTCTGATACGCTCAGACAGCCTCCCCTGCCGGCAATTCCCACGGGGGGAGTGCCGGCACGGGAGGTTGTCTAAGTGCATCGTGCAGACATTCACCGCAGCAGCGATGCGCGTAAACAGCCTCCGCTGCCGGCACGTCTGCACGATGTGCCTTAACAATCTCCCCTGCCGGCAATTCCCACGGGGGGAGTGCCGGCACGGGAGGTTGTCTAAGCGCATCGTGCAGACATTCACCGGCAGCGGAGGTTGTTTACGCGCATCGCCGCAGCCAGTGAACGTCCGCATGATGCATTTTACCCCTGCCCCCAAGACTTACCAGAGCAGACTCCCGACTGTCTTGCGGGGCTGGCGGGGGACATCTACACAATACGCGTATACAACTTCCGGTGCCGGCACATCCGCTGAGGACAGTGGCAGCATATCTCGGGGGGGGGGAGACAGAGTGGCAGCATATATCTGATGATACTTTTCTCCCATTGTATGTTATTTAGGGCATATATTATTTTATATTGCAAAACAAAGCCTTTCCATGTAGTCAGCATGTTTAGACAACCTGCTATACAAAGTCACCATTCACTTGACAAAGTACAAGTACAGCTGCACACGTTAATATGAAAGACTGACTACAGCTTCTCCAGGTTAACCATCTGAGCCAAGGACATAGTTCAAAGGAACAGCCTAAAGCATCAAGTCTAACACAGAGCATGAATGCACACAGGTGTCAACCTTTAACAAATTGAGTCTACATTATTTAAAGGGTCTCTCTTGAAGCTGTCAACCAGTGGCAGGAAAGTACATCCACTGAAGTCAATGCGAACACTTCACACATCCCCACTGGGGTCTAAACAGACCCCTGGAAGCAGCATTCACCAGAGCCAGTGCTGGAGCTTACCGGAGGAGGGTACATCGCATGCAGGGAAATTCATTCGGCCGAATGCATCTACTGCAGGCCGTTAAGCTGAGGGTGGGGAAACGTAGAACCGTTCACGCATTTGGGAAATAGACCACATGACGGATTAGGATTTTAATGAGCATATGATGGCTGGAATGTCCCTAAGTTTACACGACATCTATTGAACTCCTTATAGCTGCATTTTTTCCTGTTAAACCCATCACAGAGTAATATGTCAGCATATTCCTCTGATGGGTTTATTTTTTCTATTTGAGTGGTTTTAGTGACCCTGTACCATCCTACTTGTATATCAATTTGGAATTGTGGCTGGTAAAAGCTCTGATGGCAACAGACCCCCCCCCACCCGTGTACTTTGACACCATTTCTGTCATATATTAGGATAGAAAGGAGTAGCAGCAGCAAGTTACAAAGAGAACAATGTCACATTCTCAAAACGAATATGAAAAATAAACAGTACACTGTCACATCTGGCAGAAAAGGTTATCAGTGTACTGAGAACATTACAATATTTTAACTGGCAGCAGAACAAAGCATCGCTTGTGACTTATCAGGGGAAAAAGGAAAAAAAAAAACACTCTTTTGGGAAAGCACACATCAAATGGCAAAATGTATATCAAAACCACACCAGACACCTGAACACTCTTCCGTTTCTAATCCATCGAACAATGGCCATTCTATTAGAGAGATCAAATGCGGTGAAAACCTGCTTTGACATACATAATCAGTTTTACATTTACTATGCCCTTGGAAGGCTTATCAACCAGTACCGTAAGAAATGGGATTAGGGGAACAAAATGTATGGCAGAAAAGAATTTTTGTGGGTCTCCTATCACTATTTGCACACACGGGGATGGGGTGTCAGATGTGGCACACAGAACATCTGCCAGTCCATGTTCCTTAGGTTACTGCTTTTGCGATCTCAAAGCCTCATCGAGGTAACCTGTGTTCACTTAGACCAATAACAACTATTTTAGACAGTAGGACTATAAGAATAGTCAGGATTTAAACTTGTATCTAAATACCACAAATGTCTTTATGGTTTGGTCAGTTCTTTCCTGCAGACCTTCCGTGTGCAATAAACCAAGGGACAACTAAAAAAGACAACTACTGACGCTTAATCAGAGAAATGTCCCGGGCTACAGGGGGACTAAAACTGGCTCAGTGGCAGAGAACGGCCAGTATAGTGCATGGGAGACCTCTGCTCTAAGGTGAAATATTGTTTGTCTGTTTAAAGGTGAAAGGCTAATGTTCTAGTACTATCTATCAATAGTCAATATGCCCTGTAAGCCAGACAACCCTGCTCATTGGGTTCAAGACCACACTTGCGCTATGTTTTATGGACATTTCAACAAGAATATACATGTTCTGCTTAACAGGGTAGTATTCAGAAGCCCTTGATACTTGTCCTTTTATCTACTTTAATCAATGTTTGACAGGGTAAGGAAAGCGCTCCTGTTGATTCGCACTGAGTAAACATACAACTATTCCAAAGCAAAGAGAGCAGGCATCAGGAAAAGCAACAAACAGCAATGTGAGCAGCAGGGAGGATAAACGGTGACACAATCAGACATTTATACATCTTTAAAAACAGAAGTACCATTCTATAAAAAGAAGTCTCCACCACTGTTTACCAGCATCGACTACTGGAAATAGTAATAGGAGTTCTCGACGACTACTGCAGCATTAGCAGTGAACTGCCACTGAAACCACAGACGTGTGAACCAGAACAGGAAAAAAATCTTCACACTGCATCAATAGAACAATATTTTATTGGTTTTACTATTAGGAATACAAAAAAGATTTTAATATTAGCGATGTAGGTCTTAATTATTCCTCTTACTCCATTAACAGGATGAATGATGAAATTATACCAGTGTGACAGTTATATCGCTATATCGTTATATCGCTACTCTGTATTTTCCTTTAAAGCAAATATAGCCATAAACATTGCATTCCTTACTTTATGTAATTTTATATTCATTATAATATATATATTATTAATATATATGGGAACTCAATTTATGTATGTGGTGTGTATGTATAATATATATACACACACACACACACCTGCCCATATTTACAAACACAACAAATCCGATTATTCTGGTTTTCCATATATCCAAATTGGGTGGACTACAGGTTTCTACTGGCTGATACCAATACGTTTTCCCAGGTCTACCAATATAAAAACCAAAAAGGTAAGGTATAACAACAAAAACACAAACAAAGTAAGACACATAAAAGAACAAAAGTAACAAAACTGATATGAGCACAATTAAAAAAAAAGGAGAGCATATGAATAATTTAAATTTCCTGTTGTGCACAAACAGAATATCAAAAGCGGGCTGACACAGCATTAGGTGCGGTCGCAAAGGGTTGTAATTATACAATAACTGAGGCAAATGAAGAAACACATTGCATATGCCTTATGTGCACGGAATTGTACGTGACTACTTGCCAACGTCCACAACTTAAAGCACATGACCCAGTTAATGCCAAGGAATACACCTTTTTATATTTCATTATTGTTATTTGGTTTTGCTAAAATAACACTGGTTATAATCTATAAGTAGAAACAAACATTACAAGGATGTAATAAGAAACATTAACAAATCATGAATGAAATAGAAACAGGCACACTATGTTTTGATATAAAGATTTGCTAAGGGCCTACACAGATGAAATTGTATTTTACACATATAATGCCAGTTATTTGCATACCTACGAATACAGCGGTTCCTGGCATTGTCACGGTCCACCTACATTGCATGCTATTTTCAGTATGATCGGTGTCCAATTTTGGTTTTGTGTATACAAAGCTGACAGCAGGGCAGATAATCAGGCCATTGGCGGGGAAAGCCAGCAGTTGGGACTGTCTTGGTAAATTTGGGAATGTTGGCAGATTTGCAGAGAAGAGGAATTCTCTAAACAGCCTACAGTTTCCCTCAAATGTATGCAAGTATTTCACTCACATGGCATACAAAAGAAAATGTACATATATTTCATGTGTTAGGACTCCCATGGTTAAGTAGTTGATGTCTCAGAGTATTGTTTGTTTGTGTGTGTGTCACGTGGGTTCTGTATAGATGTAGAGCGCATACTCCATATAATCTTTCACAAGACAAAAGTGTTAAACCTAAACAGAACATAGGAGAAACCAGGTGCAGGGCTACAGAGAAAAGGAATAATAAGGAAGCTTCTCCAATTACACGATGAAGCATTGGCAATTTCACAACCTCCGGACTGGACGGTTGTCAATAATTAACCTTTCTAAATCCATTCATAAAAAAAAAAAGAAAATGAAAAACCTAGCCAGCTACGTAATGACAGCACGAACCAAGAAATGATTTTTGATTGCTTTCATTCTTGGTTTGGACACACCCAACATTCCTAGAATTCACACTGCTTTTCAAACATAACGATCTATACTGTTCCTATCATCACACACATATATATATTTATATTACCCGCTAGTGAAATTACTTACAATTTCCATATATTTGAGTGTCTTTTGTACTGCACAGAGGAAGCAGAAACCCAGCAGAGTTCATGTGACATCACATGACTCTGCTCCAGTCCTGCTTCCTCTTTGCAGTACCAGAGAACGCAGAGGGAGGCCGCGCCCCCTGCTGAAGTCTGTGAGCGGGATCGAGGAGCTGCAATGCAGGTAAGGGATTGGGGATATTGTTTGAATGAGTATGCGTGATTGAGGGAATGACTCTGTGAATGAATGAGTGTGTGTGATAGCATGGATCTGTAAGTGCTGGAACCTAGGCATGATGGGACTGTGATTGCTGTTAGCAATCACACTCCTATCATGCCAAGTCAGCCAGTACATGCTGAAACATAGCTAGCTGCCCCCCTTGTGTATTGATGTTGCCATCAATATGGGGTCTGCACATCACTTACAGATTATTTTAATCTGCATATTTTATTAAAGGCCATATTTTCCCACAGTGAAAAATGAGTGCCGCCCGCACAAGTATACAATTCTGATGAAGTGGCCCACTGCAGAAAAAGACAATTGAAGCTCTTATTTGCTTGTGGCTACTCTAACATCACTTCATTCAACAGAAAACTGAAAAATTCCAAAATTCTGTCCAGAATAAATAGGTTTGGGCATTCAACCATATGAATGCAAAACTGTAATGGTCCACGAAGTGTTAAAAAAGGAATATCAAATGGATTAAAGTAGGTGGCTTTTTATGTAAAATTGGAGTCGCAAATCCCAATCTGAAAGGTGTGCTATATTAAACGTTTCCCGATTAACCTCAAGGAGTGACAAACGACATTAAAATAAAGCGGGTATTTGGAGATCCGCTAATGTTGGCAGTAATTAATAGCTGAAATCGATAACCTCGTTCTGTAGATTTGTCTGAAACGTGCAGCATTTATTATGGAACTATAACACTAAGATGAATTATTTGAACCTTTCTACACACATTGAAAACGCTCCGGGCTTTCAAATGTCTGCACTTATTTACTAGAGAGACTTTCTTCAACCTTTACGCCAAAAGCAATTAAAAGGAATATACTTCGCGAGGGGCTGTAATTCAGCCAGAATTTTAAGATCCCACTAATTAACATGCAATTTATTAGTCAATGTTATAAATATTTTATACTGAAATGCAAGTGCATTTTTCAAAACCCTTCTATAAATTCTAGCTTGTAAGACATTTTCTGGTCTCACCAATGCTGTGTGTTCTCTTCGGTTTGGCACCGGTGGGTCTGACAACTACTTACTCATCCACATGGGACTTTCTGGGAAGATTCTGAAAGCCTGCAGTGCTTTCAGTGCGAGACAGTCATAAAGCTTTGGCTATACCAAACTACAGTCACTGCTTTCTTCAAGTCAAATCATGCTGAAATGTTTTAATTCAGGGTGCCAGAAGAGAATCAACTTTTAGCCTAGGGCACTAAAAGCCATAATCTGGATGTGTTTTAGATCACAGTGCCCTACGTTTCTTGGGCTTGATCTGACGTGTGGTCGAGAACCAAATGTACAGTGATGGTGAGATGACCGAGGCCATATAATGCACCATTAAAACGCCATATACTGCTTCATCAGCTGCCTTCCAAAGACTCCGCTCTGCCCAGTGTTTCCAGACACCTCCACAAACCATGTCAACTGGATGGCTACAACAGATGTTTACAGGATGAACACTTTGAAGTGTGGGTGACTATTAACAACATTTTATTACAGAGTAGCTAAAAACACAATGAAAGCTCATTAAATTGCAGTTTCCAGATGACAGGTAATGACAATGGAGGACTTGTTAGCCATGGCAACGTAGCACTGCAACATTCTCACAAATGTCGTCACATTTCGGTGAAAGATTGTACGAGTTATGCTAGGAACTGGAAATAAAGTGACAGTATTTCCATTTCTTTAGAGCTGTAGATTTCCCTATAATATAACTGCGGATGCTCTTGAATCGGCAGTTTGTGGGATTTTACAATATAGTTTTCTTTAAATAAGTAGTATAACAGAATAACATTTATTTTATATGTATAATTAACAAAAAGTTGTACATTCTGTGTGAAAGTATTTCTATCTTTAAATAAGCTATAATTAACATCTAATTTACAGGAGTTGTATATGTTTTGCATGAATGAATGTTATGTGTACTGCTTAACCAATAAATTCTGCCCTTCTCAGTCTTGGCTACCAAAGGATTTATTCACCAACACTGGAGTTTGCTAGCTTTTAGGAGAGTTTGCCTACTTCAGTACGCATTATCATTTATTGTTTTAGATAGCACCATCATATTCTGCAACGCTGTACAACGGATAGACAGGACATAAGTAGTATATAACATAACAATTTGACCTACAGAAAACAACAAGGGAGGTGAGTCCTGCTCAAAGAAGCTTACAATCGAGAGGCATTATGAAAGGGTAACCCAGTGAGCTTATCTTGAACATCATTTCACTGGCTGAATTAAGCATTATATAGGACCCACTCCGCTCTTTTCACATAAGAACTGTGACAGAGTTGACCATTTAAGATGTATAATGAAGTCAGTGAGTTGTATCTGCAGCTCTCCTACTTCAGTGACCAGCTTAAATAACCTAAACAGTTCCCGATCAAACCACAACGTTTATGTTCATTAGCCTATATGGAAATGAGTGTTCTCAATTTACAAGATCACAGAATCCAAATTAAGAATGAGTCAGTGCTAACCATTACTACACAGACCTGGTGATAGTAGTACACATGGTATAAGAATTTCACATACTAGTGTGTAGTGAGTAGCCTCGTACAATTGCTCCAGGTGCAAAGGCTTGCAAAAACCTGAAAATGATCCTAATTAGTTGCACATCTGTTTCTTTGCGTTTGTATAAGAATTTAGAACACACCTAAGGTGACAAAGATGTGAAGTATCCTGAAGTATCGACACATGTATTATTGTCACTTGTAACTTTTACAAATTCTTGTCCACCAAGGTGTAGTTGTCAATCAGCTGGCTTTAGAACCCTATGATAATAAAAATAATCAATCCAAAACATGGAAACTTGCGCTATGGAGACTAGATTATACAAAGTGTCATCGTTGGAGACGCTAATGTCAGTTTTGGACTACACACATAAGCCCAAAAACGTGTGGGGTAGACATGTGGCATATTCTAAATCTAAGACGAGACCAAGGACTGCTTAAGGTTTGAGTCTTAACAGCGGGACAAGTGGGCAGACCAGCTGGGCCAAGTTGCTATCTGCCTTCAAATTCTATTTCTATATATCAGAATCCATAACGACATCTAAATTAGTAACCCAGACAACTAGTTCAGGCAATATACCATATGTACCATAGCTTATGTAGCAAACAGAGTAATAAAAATGGTCTTTCGACTTTGTAACATTGTGAGCTAGTCCTTAAAAATAACTTTCCTGGATTTGAGTTTTTGTTGACATAAGTCACATGACTGCTCGTGATGTCATGATGCGCACAACGTTCCAGGAGAAGGTGCGTATTGCGTGACATCAGTTTCCATACACTATGGTGACCGCCATTGCTTCTGCAGCAGTTACCATGGAAGCAAGTAAAAAAAAAAAAAAGCAAGCTATTCTAACTCCTGTGAATGTATTTTTAAATATTCCCCCACCTTTAGTGATTACCTCTTCTCCTAGACTGTTAATTATTAACTAAACCTATAATTTCAACAAAAGGAAGTGAAAGCAGTGAGAAATGATGCAAAGCACGTTCAAGGCACTAGAGTATGCATATTATGCTAAAATTTGGAATTAAAAATATAATTTTGTATTCACAGCAAATGATGTAAACAAACAATTTAGGAAGCCACGCTGTTTATCACCATAACATTTTGTTTATGTACCTACATTTCCACAGTACTTCATTCAATACAGGTAAACACATACAAAAGCATAAGCAATAGAAAATCCTAAAGACAATTACTTTAAAACACCGTAGTCACATAAAAAAAAAAGATTTTAAATAGGCAGACCTGTCTAGGTTAATGCTGCCAGGTTATTACATACAGTAATTATCCCAAAACACTGTTCTAAGAGTTATGATCACAACACTGACTTGGTCTTTCAAAAACAGAAATATAGTAATTAATTGGGAAAAAAAAGGAAGGATTATTATATAATACAGCAGGCCCACCTGTACCTACTATATCTGTTTATCTTAATGTCAGTTCTCATCATATCCCTTTTAATTTACTGTAAGAAACGCTGCATTGGCGCTATATTAATAAAATGTAATCCTGATAACTTCAAATTAGAAGATTACACTTGATGACGGAGTTCATCTCATCCCATAGATACAAACAATGAACCCTGTGTACAGTAATGAATGATCCTACATATACTGGCCCTTTAATACACACAGAACCAGTGACCTCTAGCATCAGACCTACAGTCCTGCCACTAGCCACACCACCGACCCTATATGACCTGTTAACTTATATGCAAAAGGAGAAATATCATACCCTGTAATAAATAAACAGGAAGGGAGGTGTGTGAATCATCTGTAAGCCCTGTATTGACACAAAGATCCACTCTGATGATAGTATTGATTTGGGAAGACCAAGGAACTGGCATCCACAAAAAAACACATAACCTGCTCAGATTAACCCTTTCTGCTATCCAAATGTACCCCACTAAACCCACTTATATGTATATTAGGTTCATTGTTATGCTGGGGTAAATCATAATAAGAAGGGGAGAGGGGGCAGCCTGTGTGTGGGTCCTTACCGGCTGTAAAGGGTCAAGGCAGAATATTTTACAAACTGTGTTATGGACACTGGAGTTACAACAGGGCATCAGGAAAAGCAGCTTCTGCAAGGAATAATGGAGCCTCTCTCAGCTCATTACACCAGCAACATACAAACAATAGAAAGTGCACAGATAAACGAGACAGCAAAGGCCAGCTCACCCACTCGGAATACATTACACCCCCAGGCAGCAGACAAAAGCCTCAGTCTTTTTTGCCTCCTTCCCCCAACAAAGTCACCATCAAGAAGGAAACTCACCCAAAACACTATGTTGAATCCAAATAAGAAATATTTCACACAACAGCTGACTTCAGGTCCTTTGAAATGCTGGTGTTTGCCAGACATGGTTTGTATCCACAGACCGACACAGGGAAGGATCGATTCCAAACACACAGGCAGAAATAATTAACAATGCGATGCGGGGAGGAAGGGTTCAATGTGCAGCTGTACGGGGCTGAGGAGGAAAGCAGGGTATAATGCCAAAGGTGCCCGGGAGCTTAAAGCCGGCATTGGGAAGCTGCAGCGAGCACTAGAAGCTCAGAACAGCCTATTGTTATACAGCTTCCCGGGGTCTCATGCACGGGATGTCCATGTCTGCCTCACTGCCTTGTCCTGGATGCGGCGCTCGGCGAAGTCCCTCCCAGCGAGGGGCGGTCCCTGCACATCCGGCTACAGCGGCGCCTCGTGGCCAAGCTGGGGTATTGCATCTCACAGCACAGGAAACCGTGCGCCTCGTGTGTTCACATTGGAAACTGGCTAATGCGTATTGGGGAATGGGGCCCTGTGTGCTACCAGGACCAGAGTTTGTGAAAGTTAACAGATTTGTTAAAACGATGGAAAGAGTTTTGCTTTATTTATTTTAGTAGTGAAGGCATAGAATGGCAAATGGAAAATTGACTTGCTTTAACCTTTTTCTTTGCATTCAGAAATCCTGTTACAAGATGAATGCTGATCGTATCCCCTTTTCACGCAGCTCATGCTATATTGCTTTTAATGGCTACTTGCTACCGTTTTGCTGGTCAGGGTGTAATATAAAGCATGGTGCCAGTACCTGCTGCTGGCCAAGGGTAACTGCAATATATAGTCTCCATACCTATCATGTTAAAGGACCTTGGATTGGTCCTCCTACCATACCGTCTACTAACAAGCGGTACCTGCACAGATTGTACGGAAGACCCTTTCACATTGAGGTTGGGTGCTCAGAGACATGGAATTTAAATTGACACCCCAGCCATCATTTGCACTTTTAATACATACGATGGTTGTGTGGTCCCTTTAGGTTTTTCTGCTGCCCCCTTGCAAATACTTGGGGTGGAAGGGCAGCTGGCCCAAGGGGCAAGGGCCCCTGGGCTGGTCAAAAACTTCAAAAAGGGCTGGTCCGACCTGAATGTGTGGCAGGGTCACAAAAGATGTCACATGGCCCTGCAGTAAAAGCCAGGTAAGGGAGTGAGCACATTTGTTAGCGTGTTAGCTTGAGTGTGTAAGTAACACATTCACTGGCACATAATTAATTACCAGGGAGAGGCAAAGGGGCCGACTTTTCTCTACCTGCAGCCCAGGTCAGTAGGTGCTAGTCCTCCCCTGATAGTGGGAATTCTGCATCTGCCCAGTGGTCTGCCCCTCTAGCTCTTTTCTGTGTTCAGCCAACCACATCTCCCTGCAGGTAACATACTTACCTCTCGTCAGCTGCAGAGCAATGTGGGCAGAGGTCTATTCAATAAATGGGAGCACTTTCCTGCCACCGATCGGCAGTTGCTAGTGATATTTTTCAGTGCACCTTGCTTGTTTAAGAAACTTTGTCAGTCTGTCAATACATCAGTCCACACACACACCTTTAGGCCGCAGGCTTGTGTAAACGATAGCCTGGAATAAGATTACCAAATACATTTTTATTTAAAAAAATAACCACTGTGTAAGAAGATATTTCTGGAATGGTGAACATGAGATGGGCAGGCCTACGGGGGTATAGAAGTTGCTCAGTAAAATAGAATTAGTTCAGTTTCAAAAGTGCAATATAATAGAATTGGGACAGAAGACCCATTAGGACCAATTTTTTGGTCATACACAGCCTCAAACAATTTGAAGGCATCTCATTTTACTTTATTTTGTAATCAGAGTGAGACCTGCATTGGTGATGGAGGGGGGAGGGGGAACAAAAAAAAAACAAAAAAACCATAGGCGGTAATCTAAACTTCTTACATTAAATGTCATGTAGAAAATCCAAATATAAACTATGTATCTCTATACACAATACTGCAGTGGGTTTTTCACGCTCCAGTCTGATGCCATGAAGTGTCAAACACTTAAAAACAATAAATCTATATTAATGCCTACTTTTATTTATTTTTAATTAGACAGTGTAGTACAACTAAACAGCTTTTTTTTTCTTAACAAAAAAGAATACACCATTTTCACAGAACATCTGATTAGGGATATCCAGCTATTTTCAAACCACAAACTTGTTCTTGCTGAGGGAACTACTTTTGGTAGCAGTGTCTGCATGAGCCTGATAGCCAATGACCACCTTCGAAGATAAACCCAGTCTCTCTTTGTATACTCTTCTGCAAGAAAAAGGAGAACGTATGAGACGTTGAAAATCCAATGCTCGCTTACTGAATGCACTAGACAGTTTACGATAAATGGTTGTTTAGGCCTTTACAAAAAGGGGCGCTGCAGCCATCATATGCACATGTTTTCTTTATATTTTCATGGTGCCCCCCTTGCAAATGCACGGAAGAGGGAATTCTGCAGAGGCCCCGTACACATTTGTGCCTTTTGCAGCCAATCATTGGCAACAATTAGACAGCAGAGTAAAAGGGCAGCTTCTACTCCAAGAAATCATACTTACCAACAGCTACCCCTGGCAAATTGGGGGGGGGGGCAAGCTTGGGAGGTAGTCAATCATAGAGTGTTACTGTACGTTTGCACAATTCTGGGAATGCACAGTATGGATTCTCTAGTTTCCTAGACATAGGTAGAGCTTGGTGGGACAGCAGGATATAGTGGTAAAAGTGGGACAGTTGGGAGGCATGATAACGTACACAGTAATATACTATGCATTCTTAGTGTGGCTGTCAGGAGCAACTTTAAGTGTCAAAGGCCACACGATACATTTGTGAATTATATCCTGTATTGTAATGTTTAAAGTTCTATTCTAGGAGTGCTATATCCTTTGCCATAGCAATACATTAATCCCATTGTAGGCTCATCAGAAGTTGAAGGGGGAGACTAACTGAGCTGGTTAAAAATCCCTCTCCACATCTGACCATCTGGAGCATGAGCCCAATTCAGCTTGTGGGCTGGCTTGGTGATCTAGGTAAGGTCTTGAGTGTTTCAGACTCCACACATGCTTTGGTTGCCACCTTTACTAGGTGTTTGTTTACCATTTTTCTAACAATTAAAATGAAGATTAAGAAGAGTCTTACCCAATGTGCGTGACCGCTTCTCTGTTCTCAGTTTCTCTGGTCCAGATTGCAATTTTATCTCCCTTTGCTCTAATGTTGATCACCGCTCCACAGACCTCTTCACTGTGTTCATCAAAAGCTTCCCCAATTAAACACAGTAACTAAATCAAAGCAATAAAGATATAAAGTAAAACACAAAGTGGACAAATGTACTGTCATCACATACCAAGTGTCTTCAGCCACAGACTGCATATTAAAAATCTTGAGCTTTTTGTCATTCTAACATTTTGGACACATCCTAAACAAGTTTGCTTCCTGACATGATCACCAGCCATTTTGACAACGGTCACCTAATGTGACCTAGAAGAAAAAAAAAAAAACCCCTCAAACACAAGAACCGAAATGAGCCAACGTGCTCTCAACGTTGCCCCTACTGATTAAATACCTACTGATTAAGTTCCTTCTTGGAAATAGCAATGTCTGTAGGGATTTATACCTTGTCAGTTTAGGAGACTTGGTATGTCAACGGTACATTGTTGCAAATACCATCTACAGCCATTGACTAGATTGTAATCTTGTCTGATCATAACCCCATCACCTTTTGTTTCTACAAGTCCAAATTGTTTTGTGAATACCTCTGGTTGCCCATTATGCAGTGCTGTATTATATAATCAATAGTAATTACACTGCTTCAAATTAGCATTAACACAATGTAATGCAGGGGAAGGTTTTGGAATTCATTCATTTATTATTCTGCAAGACCTTGGAGAGACACACACCTATACAAACAGGTTAAGGGTTGCAGGGGGGGGGGGTTATTTACTCATGGGGTCCTCCCAGATACACAACACATGTCTTGCAATCTGTTTTGGGGAACAAACAACTGATAATTAAGTATTAAAATCATCTTGCATTTTTTTGCTACACCTAGATTTTTTCCACATAGGGTCACTAAAACCCTAGGCCTTCCCAAGTTTCTAGCTTAATTGCAGTCATAGGACACAAAATATTAACTTACAACTATATAGCGAAATTTGATTAACTGATGGATTGTCATTTTGATACAGATCAACTTACAGTCTCCAGCCAGAGAGCATCCAAGTCACTGTGTCTTTGCTGCTTAGAAAGAGTTATCAGCCACCTGCCTCCTCGCTTGTTTCTGCTGTCTTCCCACATGGGTTCGATCCCATCCTGCACACAAAGAACGGATAGGCTACCAACAAATTGCTCTCAAAAGTTACTTTAAACAATGCTATAATAACAAAACAAAAAAATACAGCAGAAAACATTTGGCCATCTTAATAGAACAATGGAAATCCTCTGGTCGGTGGATGATCATTGGACTGGTGGCTTATCAAAAACAAGACTGCAATTATCTGTTAATGCTGTGCCTTAAAGGGGTACCTGGTGCTTTCACAGTTTTTAGCATAAGCAAATACATTTATTGGAACTACCGATAGCTTGCGCTTTGTCAATAGGCATAATTGTTTTGGAGATATTTACATGGAAGCTAAAATTTTTGATTGCATGCAGTAGAGTCAGCAATACGCAATTACCTGTCCCCATGTTTCATACTGCCCACCAGTTTGGGGGACTATCCACTGCCTGCGGGACAGCTGGGAAAGACCCTCTGATCAACAGAATTCTGCGCTATAGTAGCACAGACCTCAACGGAAGCTCACACTTTGCCTTCTCACAAAGGCAGGTAGGTGGCCATTTCTCTGGACACACCCACTTCTGGGGACAGCCCCACCCCTCCCCACGTGTCCCAATTTGGGGACTTTTTTCAACTCTTTACTTCTCACTTTACCCTGGCACAGGACAGAGTAACGTAATGGGGAGGAATAATTATGCAGGCCAGAGAGCAGGAAGAAACACGCACCACACAGGAAATCATTAAGTAGCAGCATCATGAATAACCAATGCTAAAGAATTTACATGATGAAATGAAATATTTGGAGTCTATTAAATCACAGAAATTCAGTAATATGGAATCACATTAACAAAAAACAAAACAAACATAGAAAACTAGCCATTTAAAGAATGTTTGCGATGAGATTCTTTCAACCAAACACAACGAATCTCAGAGACCTAAAGCACAGCTTGCCGATTTTAAGTGCAGGTGACAGCTATGTGATCTGGTGCAATGTCAAGGTCCTATTTCACACATATAATGGAGTTTAAAAATAAAGGCTAGATTGGTGCATTAATTGCTTAGAATTTATAGGATATTTCATCTCCTAGCAACCAGCTGCATGTGAATAAAGGCATTCCTCTCTAGCACCGTGTGGCATTTGACTCATAGCGACAGGAATTCATATGTAACATTGTCTTACCAAGGCTGTTAAATAGGATTCCAAATGTAGACTACATAATAAAAGGGGTAAAGGTCACAAGTAATAATATATATACACACACACACACAAACTCACAAGGATGTACAGACAAGACTCTTCTCACCTTGAAAATGGAGTAGTCGCAGCCAGAGGACAGTTTGCTTGCAAGCTGGATGTGTGTATATAGTCTAAGGAGCATAAATCTTGAGTTAATAAAATGCCCAGCTTGTCAGACTGGATGATTACTAGTTGCCCTCTATGACAAAAATATGTGAAGGGAGCAACATAAAACCCTGGTCTTGAATTTCAGTCCTTCCACACAGTAATATTTATAAACTACTTTAGACGGGAAGTAGTAGTAAAGTTTAAGGAGATGGAACACATGTGCTGCCAGTATAAGCGCAAAAGGCCACTTGAAATAATTTCATGTCACAATAACGGAGCTTTACTTACGACCAGAAGTCTTCCACGGTGCTAAATGTAGTGACAAGACGTAGGTTACACTGCCATGGCTGGCTTTTAACATTTTTAAAGAACCACAGGGCCCACCTGTACAGGAAAAACGTCAAGCATTGTCTGTTACACAGCGTTATTGTATAAATCAGTCATAAGTCAGCCAACTGCACAAGCAGAGCTTCAAAGTATTTAAGGGTTTATAACAGTCTGTGTAATATTGCATAAACTGTGTGGCATCATAGAAGTGATCAAAAGCCCATAGTGGTACGGGAAACTAAAAGACCTTCATATGTGGCCACACATGGATTTTTGTAAGTTACACAGTTATATAGGCTGGAAAAAAAGACATGCATCCAAGTTCAGCCTTTCCTATATCTGTTATTTTGTTGCTGTTGATCCAAAAGAAGGCAAAAAAAAAACAAAACAAAAAAGCCCATTCCTGGTAAAATCCTGAATAGCACAACTATCTAGGCTGCAAAGCTTTTCCTTCCTAGAGCACCCCCTGGTGACGCATAGCGATAACTACACCCATACCATGTCAGCCAATACTTTCCGTTTCTACTACAACTTTCACCTGTTTTGCAGGGGGTGCTTGTCCACTTTTTCCACAGTAGCCATTTCTTTTTTCTTTCGCCTTTTTTCATTGTCCCTGCGGGGGAGAGTCTTGGTGCTTAACTGTGGGGTTGAGGAGATAAAAACCTGTAAGCTCCTAAAGTATAAAATGGCAATTTGAAATATTATGCAGAATGAACTGTATGGACCTCGGTGGAGGTACAGTCTAGATGTTGGGGCTGTCATATCACCAGGTTTTGCAGCAAGCAAGTTTAAACCCCAACATCTAACAGCTGATCTAATTGGCAACCCCAATAGGGGAGGAATGCAGGCATTCCATAACTGGGAGACATTTGTAAGGGAGCAATGATTAAGTCAGAATGCGCCCTTAACTATATTTGTAAGGTAACACCGTGATATAGATATGAGCAGGGCAGCCTATCTCCAGTGCTTAGTGCGTATACATGAGAAACAGACTTACTATGTATGCTGCTTATTCCTTTATTCATAAAGTCCCTTTAAGTCAATCCACTGCTTGATAAACAATCAATAACTGCTTACAACTTAACTTGTTCTAATACTACTTATTTCACTATTCTAATCATTCAAGGTTAACGCTTGTGTATTCTTAATAACTTGCACGCTTTATTGCTGTTTGGCACTTAATCTATTCTAATACATCTATCAAGGGTTTATTTTGCTGACAATGCTATAAAATGCTTCATTTTGGCACCACCAAAAAAAAAAACCACCACCTTGAGTTCACTATACATTAAATGAGTGTTCAACCTCAGTGAGTTTTGCTAACAGAAGAGCTTGGCTGACCCTGTATAAAGCATTGGTTAAGACATTTTATTTTAAGCCCCTACACCCATGGAATGAATTTTGCATGGCCTGCTTAGCTCTTCTAGCTGGAGAAACATTGGCCCTTCATAGTATATAGCGAATTCAAGGAGGCAAAACCACAGTGCTCCTGGTAGCTCTCCCATTAGTGAATAAGCCACATCATATGGGGGTTTTGTTTGAAGGTCCACACACCCATTTGAGTTTGCATTTTTTTCCAGAGTCAGCTCTGTTCTTATTGCAGGAGAAGTTAACCTGGGGTTGGCTTTTCATAACGCAGTCAGTGAGCTAAAATATTAACCTCACCTGCAAAAGATCTGGCCAACAGAGCAATCCCAACCGCCACATGTAAGATTGTTACCAACATCACATGCTACAATTCCTTGCAACAAATTTGTGCTACATTTTGTGTGGCTAACCTATTTTTAAAACAAACCCCAAAACACAAACTGGACTATTTTGTCAGATTTCTGCTGGCAGTCCCTAGTACCCAGTGAGCTACAGGACATGCACACTGCAGGGCTACTAAAAAAAAAATCACTGCTGATCCAAACAATGCATCCATTTGTTTATAAAAATGCTTCTTCGGTTATATTATCATTCCAGATTTTAGTTTAAAAAACACAAATGGGGTGTTTTTTCTTTATTTTTTTCCACTCTGCTATTTGTACTCACTGTTTCAGCTGCAGCCATTTCTCTACCCAAAGGAATATCCTAAAACAAGCCTCTCCCCACCCCCTTTATATAATGGAACATAATCAGGCTATTATGGCACCTTATTGTATAGCAGCCTCTAACAGATCAAGAATCAGAGCCATCCCTCCTTTAGTAGCTCAACATATGCTTTGGATAAAGTCACCTGTGTTAAAGAAATTGACATCTGTGGATTTAACGCATGAATTTCAAAGTTAAATAATGACATGGGTGGATGTGGTATTGGTTTGAGATTCCTGCAGATGTTAACTGCGGTTAAGCATTATTAAAACTGTAGCCCACAGCATCTGAAAAGCCACAGTGGTGTAGGTTTTAAATATATTATAATATTACACCAGTGGCACGGAAATTTTTTATTTGGGCAAATGCGGGTATGTTCACAGTTTCTGCACATGAGAATTGTAATACACAACTTCCAGCATTTTAAATTGCCAAGGTGCAACACTTTTTAATTTTAAGAGGTGCGACAACAGACTTTTATGTGACCTATTACAAGCTATTTATGTAACACTTTATGAAAAAAAATAGTTTAATATCCAAAAGGTAATGTTAAAAACAATAATTTCTGTTGATCTACATATTGCAGAATAAGGAACTTTATAGACTAACTAGTGGTGGGAGAGAGGGCAGCCTCCCAGAAGAGCATATTTGGACATTACAATGCCACCCATAGTTTGTGGGCACAGTGTGCTTTGGTATCAAAGCACCATTCATTATGTGGTGGTATTTTTTATTGTCATAGCTAGGGATTTCTGTCACCAGACTGGCCCTTGATACATTAAAGTGAATTTGAAATCCATACAGATTCTCAAACATTCGATTAAGCTTTTTATCATATGTGTACATGTAGAACGACCCTTCCAAACGTAGTACAGAAGCTCCTGATATAACAACTATGTTGAGAGCTTCTTCTGTGTTTAACTGTATGCCTAGGACACTGAGAGAAATTACAAGTAGCTAGATGGCGAACTCCATATCTGGTTCTTTCTTGATCATCTCTGGAGGAACCTTGAGTGGGACAAGTTGGACAGCTGTATCTCATGAAACTGGAACATACGCTAGTTTTACCTGGATGTTTCAAGGTTTGTAAGGGACCACCAACTGGAAGCAGTGAAAATGGACTTGATACAGGGGAGGGCTGGCACCTTATGGCCTGGGGCAGGTACAGCTGAGTGCTCCCTCCACCCATTGCCCTCTATTAACTCACAGACACACACTTACACAATATAACAAATACACATCTTTCCACATGCACATTTACACATACATATATGACAATAACAACTTACCATTTTAGCCCTCCTCTGAACTCTCTCCTATGTGTCAATATCCTTCTGGAGATGGGGTCTTAAGAGATCTGTAAAGTAGTATAACCACTTACATCTTCCTGTTACTGATGCCTCTTGCTATACAACAAAGAACCCTGCTTGTTTTTTTGCAGAAATAATTTTTCCCAAGTCCCTGTCTTCCATTGTCACTTACATAACAGTGTACTCAGTGCCTTGGGGTTTCTTACGTCCCAAGTGCATTATTTTACATTTATCAACATTAAACTGCAGCTGACTAATTTGTCTTTTGTTTCATTATTTCTGGTTTATGTTTTCTTCATTCCCTTTTATATCTCAAAATGTTTATCACACATTTTTGTTAACCTTGTAAGCTTCTTCTCATTCAATATATTTGCCACATTTGCAGAGTACCACAGTGGTTTCCCATTTTTCCTTTAGTCTACAAACAAGTTTAACGCTATGTTCTGCTGCCTTTAGCAGAACATCTCTTAAATAGCTCAATTTCTCCTGGATTACATCTAAAGATGTTCAGACCATCATTCTCTCACCTACAAATCATTCCATTTTTGACAAGGCTAATACACACAAATACATGCCATGATGGCCATTCATGGTGGGTGCAATGCATAAAATTACACTTGCAACATAATGAAATATTTAAACAGAACTACTAACCTTTATACCTAATGATGCAATACTGCAACCTATTGTGTGGCAGATCTGTGGTGAATGAATTTGGGGTTTTTTTTGTTTTTATTTTTTTATTTATAGAACTTGTTGATATACTTCTGAAACTGCAACATTTTTATACAAAACCTAGAATGTGTCTATCAGATATTATCCAGCCAGTGTATTTATTGTATAGGAAGAGTTATGGCTGTGAGTAGGTTATTGTCTAGTTGTAGCCCATTCTCCCCTAACCACAAGTGTCAGTGTTATTTATTCTTTATGGGGAAAGGTTTGATTAAAGTGTGATTTTTTTCTGACAGTGTGGATTGGCTTGCCATTTGAAAAAGAAAGCATGATCACTAGGGGACATGCTTACTTATTCATGCCCAGGGCTTGCGAATTGAGAGAAAACAAGTTTGGAGGTTTAGCTAAGCATCAAGGAGTTGTATTTTTGCAGCAGTGGAAAAGCCCCCCATTGGCTACCCCATATATATATATAGATATATATAGATATATATAGAACACAGTAACAATTTATCTAAACATGCAGCCCATGTCTCTATGAAATGTCAACCTTTCCATAGCCACTGGCACTTGAGATAATATATCACTGTTATTGTGTGAACATTTGTAGGCTTATGATAAGGAGGATAAGCCGAGCTCATCTTATCAGGGGTAAACCAAGTAGTAAAACACAAGTCTAATGAAACCTAGAAACATATAATTTGACAGCAGATAAGAACCATTTGGCCTATCTAGTCTGTCTTTCCTGGTGCAAACACTTAAACCTTAATGAGTACTTGGCCACGTCATAGATCCAGGATAGCCATGTTCTTATATCATACATATAATACATTAAATTCCATTACTGTATTAAGGTCTACTAGGAAGATGCTACACTTATCTACTACCCTTTCAGTAAAGTAAAACTTACTTTAATTACATGTAAATCTCATTACATTACATCTAATTACTTGATACAGTTATTTTTGACGCTTCATTGCCAATTAGAGGCCTAGAGTAAAAACAAAAAAACGGAAACAATGATATCCTTTTTTTATTATTATATTCTATAAGTTTGTCATTAAAATCATTCCTTATGAGATTCCTGCTTTTGGAGCAGGGAAAGCCAGACACATTGATTATCCAGGGGAACATGAGTACACAGAAAAAAGCAGTAGCATTAATCACAGACTACCAGAACCATTGCTGCCGCTCATACAATAAAGATCCGTCTTTGTTGGCATGATCCATCAAGTCAAAGTAATGTATTACAAATGATGTTCTGCTTTGTTTGTGCTTTAAGACATAAAAAATAAGATGTACTATTTATAATGGCAATGGCAAAATTAACAGCGGTACTGAATATATATTTTTTTCCTTTAAGGATATGGTCAACAGGTCTCCAAGTAAATAATAATAATTTATATAGATGAGACTGGATACGTCATCTGGTACTCTCACCACGCTTTTACTATCTCTTAGCCATTACAGGTGGTTGAGGTGTAATAATGCAGTTCAGTGCCTCCCACGCCTTATATAATTCTACTTATTATATATGTTATACAACCTTTACTCACAGTTTCCTGATTGTAGTGTGGGGCATGGTGGCAATTGGGTTCCCATATTGACCATATTTTACATGTACTTTACATATACTACCATATATAAAGTGGTACCCCTGCATAATGGGGGATTCATAGACTTGATTAATTTATTTCCATCTGTGAGTTTATACTTCCACATACTACAGGGCAGCACTGCTGCAAATGTGGTGGCCAGCAGCATGTAAAGATAAAGTCCTGGATAATATGGCCAATATGGCAACCCTACACTGCACCCTGACCCTCTCTTCCCTTTTATTTCATGTCAGATTGGCTCTTCTGTTATCTGTTATGAACGTGAAGCGAATAATTTCTATTGAGATTGAATTGGTGGGATCGGATGTATTTAAGTGGTCGATACACCATTATGAAATATTTGAGAGTTACATCAACTTAAGTTTTCCCCACTTTGGAATATTTTTTGGCCTTTTTTTGCACGTTTTACATAGTGTGGCGCCGCCACATGGACATACTTAAGTATTGCAATTTGCAGTTTCTGCAACGAGTTTGGATATTTTGTATTTTTTGGAGTAATTCTTTGGACTGATTATCGCTGATGAATTATTTGGACTGGTTATCTTAATTAATGTTGTACTTGAGGTTTTTATACATGTGTTTGTTTTGCTATGATTTGCTCTTTCATGTATTGCCCATAAGAGAGTTAGGGTATACTAGAGATACAGTTTTTGAGTCTAATTAATTCTCATTTTTACTGTCTTTTTTTCTTTTATGCTCTTTTCAGTCATGCTTGACTCCATTCCCAATTTTGATAAGCATATACTGTGATAAGCTTATGCTGTGATATTTTCAGCACAGTGAGCAGCTCACACTTCCTATGTATGGTTCTGATACAATTAAGGTTACCCTGTTCCTGAGCTTGCTTCTTGTTCTTGTATCATTTTGTATATATTTTCTATCATTTTGTATATATTTTTGGTGTGTGGCAATGCACTGAAGAGAAAATGCTCTGAAGTGTAATATCTTGCAAAGCCGGAGAAGTCACCCCAGTTTCTGTGTCCTATTCTGTGGAGGTTATTGAATACAATAACTAGAAATGTTTACAGTTTAAGGAAATATGGCTTCTCCTCCCAACAGGCTTTTACAGTGCATCCACTCCTTTGTACATCTGCATGTAGGTGATATTAAACATTTTGCAGGGTAGGCATATGTAAGATGGAGTTAAATACAATAATTATACTAAAGGCACACAATACAGGGACAAAATATACACATAACGCACTCCTGGTGCACCTACCTTTGCTGAAATTCAAGAGTGCTGTCCGCAAAAGCTCATATGGCATTTTTATTATTTAAAAAAGTAAATATGTCCACATAAATACATTTGATTTTAATTTTATTATTATTTAGTGGTGAGTGGCATTACATTGCATATACAGGCTGCTAGGGGGAAAATTGCTTGGAAAAATGGCACATCCACATCCATGCTAACACATGCATACATCCATTCATTCACTCATTCATACTCCTTCTTGCACGCTCTTACCTCGCCTGCAGCTTTCTCTGTGACGCTTGCACACTGTGTAAGCAACGTCTCATTTACCGCTCAAGGGAAGCATGAACACCACAGGGGTCACGCTGTGTTTCTGCTTCTATTGGGCGGTAAAAAGGAGGCTGTTCTTGCAGAGTGTGAGAGCCACATCGTTAAAATGCATATTAAAATGCCACTGGCCACTTTAATAACATTAGGCGGCCATGAGGCTGCATAAATATCAGCTAAGCCCCAGTGCTGCTCCACCAGCCCCTGGTCCAACTGGCCCACTGTGAAATCTCCTGGAAGCCCGGAAGCCAGTCTGGCCCTGTGCATAGTGGTAGTTGAGACATCCCTTCACATAATCACACAGTGCTCGTTTACACAGGCTTTCTTGGGTCTTACTATCTAGTATTACATGGACATCCAAACCAACGCACACAGAATGTGCCATTGAAGATACTCAGCATTCTGTGTAAAGGTTTGCCAGGCGTTGCCTGATGTTGAGAGGGGTGAGGGGAAAGCCACGGGCACAACTGGACTGTTTCTACACATTTAGCTGTTGGCAGCTATGCATTACTGTTACTTTATGACTATACAGTTAATGACGAGTAGATAAAAAGAATATAATTGTTATTTTGCCAACAGAGCTCCAACCATGCCCTGTTTTCAGTCACATATTTAGACTCCATTTCTAGGTACATCACTGCACACCGTATTAGTTCTTTCTAATAATTGATTATGTTAAGCTTGTGAGCGGGGACCTCTGTACCTAATTTAATGGCTCCTCTTACTCTGTCAGTTCTAGTTTTGTCACATCCTTTGACTGCATGTTCTGTAACAAATGATGCACATACGGTATTGTTTGCAATATATAAATAAAAGAAAATAATAATTATGTTGCTATAATTTAATAAGTATACGCGTGGAAAATGACAGGGTGCCTTTATTACATTGCTGTGCTCCATGGGTTCTGATATCCATAGCTACCTGTGGGTATAACAGTAATTTGTGCTGTTTATGCAGGGTCTCAACTGTAGGTATATGGCAGTGGCTGGCATATGTCTGTACTGCAGAGCAAGGGTAAGAAGAAGGTCACCACCCTAGCATGAAGGATAAAGGTTCAGAGATACTAGCAGGGGGAGGCATCTGATTTTCCTTCCACACATAGCATTGTATGCATGGGTTGGGGGATGCAATCCATAGGCTGGGATCTCCTCCTGTCTTTCAGCAGCAGGAGGAAGAGGAGGGGGTATATGACTCTGTGAACTCCTGCCTCTGATTACTGTTCCTGGTTGTTCATAGGATCTCCTGCCACAAGGGGGTACACAGCACTCACAGAAGCACTAGGCAACTCACAGCATAGCTGCATCTCAGAGAAGGAGGAGGGTGTAGAGCATACAGAGAGGGGGAAAAGCATCCCATGGCTCTGTAGTCCTGACACTGCCTGCTGAGGGTCTTCCTGAGAAGCTGCATTTGATCCTTCTTCCACCTCATCACCCTTACCTTGAGAAACTCTACTGCCATTGTCACCTCTGAACCCCAGGTAAGGGAGGGAGGGATGGCAGAGCTGTGTTTATAAGAAGCCCTGTTACAGCTGATCAGTCTGTCTGTCTGTCTGTCTGTCTCTCCTCCTCTCACACACATACACACATTTACTAGGAAGGGATTTTTTTTTTACAGACAGGAGAAGCCAACTGGATACATATTGGGTCTTGTGAGGTAAGGTCTTGTTTTTATTTATTGAATTATTTATTCTGCTTTTCCTAAACACTCCTGTTCCTGAATCATATCTCAGGGCCCCCAGGACATAAGGTTGGGGGTGGGGGTGCATCTGTCACTGTTGAAGATGCATTGGCTGTTCTCAGCTGCATCAGGTTAAATGGAGCCATTCCATGCATCTCTGCAAACCCTGCTGACTGTATGGGTTGATATGAATGTAAAGCATACTATAATCCCTACTAATTACCCATAGTAAGCATGTCTAGCCTAGAGATATATAATGTGGACTGGTTAGTCACCTTCCCGGCATCTCTTATATAATGAATGTGGTCACACTGAATTTTCCATCATTATTTCAGATTTTTTTTTTAGTCTCTCATCTGCTTTATAATGTCCCTCTCTTTTCCGATATCACCACCTCCATCTTTCTCTCAGCTGCAATGCTTTTGTAAAGGTTGATGATAGGATTTCTGCACCTCCCCTTGTACCATTCCTCCCTCTTGCAGAGGAAAAAAAATCCAGGTTTCAAGGACATGGGGGCCGAGTAAAGTGATTTCCATGGTTTGAATGATTTCATGGACATGCATGAACGATCACAGCAATAATTAGAAAAACACATCATGTATTCCATAGATCAATTTTCTTTGTGATTATTTATAGACAATACAGAGAGACGGCATATATTTATACATTATTTACCTATAGAAATATAACATCTAAATAATATATACAGGTATATTTATGCACACATATTCTAGTATATATATATATATATATATACATATAAGTATGCATTGGAGGGTTATGTGTTAAAAATAGCTATATATAAATATGACTATTGAGAAAACTGATGTGTCGCAGCAGATACATTGAGATATATGTATGTATTGTAAAATGTGTTAAGTATATGCTTCCCCAGGAGTTGTAATACAAATTCCTGTTGTTTGTTTCATTAGTGCTGAAAATATACTAACCTAAACTGAGTGGGGAAGCACTGAAATGCGTATGGTAAAAATGTCTTCTGTTCCTAACCCCCTTAGCTGATGATTCTCCCTTCTAAATCTGCAGACTGCAAAATATCAGAATGGATGTGTTAATGAAAGGCTTGTCCAAAGCAAAGGAAGGGGTGGTGGCTGCAGCTGAGAAAACTAAGCAAGGTGTAGCAGAGGCTGCAGAGAAAACTAAAGAAGGTGTACTATATGTGGGTAAGTGTTTAGCGTCAATGGCTCCTTTTGAATGTCACGCTACAGAACCATCTGTCAGCAGACATTATTTGCTATTTTTATATATCCTACGGTGTCTCCTTATTATCCTGACTCCATGTAAAAGGTCACACGTATTGCATAACACGTAACAGGTAACGTACATACTGTTTACAGATCATCTATGGAAGTAATGGATGACATCAGATTCCAGGATATGTAAGGTTTGAGCATCAAAATGGTGATGCTATTACTTCAAATCTCAATAAAGGGAAAGTGTAGCCTAAAAATGGTTTAGGTAGTAAAATATATTTCACATAGTAGAATAGGTTTTCATCAATGGAGAAAAAGATAGGGATTCTGAAAGCAATGGTGGCTGAGAGCGGCCATTTTGAATTCTAACAGACTACACTGACTTGAAAAGACACAGCTATTTTTATTTAACCGCTTAAGGACAATGGACGGTTCCTAAACCCATTGAAAACAATGCATTTTGAGCCCGTGCATGTACGTGCTTTGTCATTGAGGGGTTAAGGTTGAGCTTATTCAAAGGGATTTAAATAAACCGAGATCTATGTGCAATGTTCAAAGCTATACCAGCGTTATCCCAATTTGTAGAAGACTTTACAAGCATTATCACTTAGTATGCTTTTTAAAATGAATAATGAAATGGTTGTTGCAATTGCTTATGATGGTTTTGCCATCTTATGTCCTTGTTGAATACAATTAATGAAGTGATTCCAAATGTAGTAAACTTGGGAGGTGTTTGTGGTGGTAAAATTGCTTTAACCTGTTCAGCACCAGTGATGCACATCATTTCAATCAACCCTCCTCTAATAATAAAGGGGTTAAGCGCTGAATGTGATGTGTGTGTGTGTGCGTGTGTGTGTGTGAAAGCTCATGCTTGTATTCATAGTAATGATGATGACAGAAATACGCTGCTCTTGTAGCTCTCTTTTGCCAGTGTACAGCTAGGAACTGTCCAGTGCTGAAACATGTCTGGCTTCCACAAACCTACATAAAGCAGGCATGTGCTCAGAGCTAGTCAGATGAGGATGTCATCTATCACAGGACAACCATTCCCATAACCCACTTCTAGTCATTTACCTTCTGAATGGCAGAGGTTCATTGGAGTTTTAGCTGATGGTCCATATTTGAATTATTTGCATGTTCTATACATAATTTCACTAATCGATTGTGCTGATGAAATAGGAGCAAATTTGCATAAATCAGCAAAACACAGATATGAATATCCACATTAAAATACAGTATAATTAAAGTCAAAATATAATTATATAGTGTTATAATCAGATGAAATATATTACTTACAGACATTTAAACCTTTAGAAACAAAATCTCATACGTTTGGGAATGTATAATTGGATGCATTTGATATAACACCACATATTAAAAAGGAATCAGAATATTTGTTTTTCACGACTGGACTCCAAGTTACAATGATGCATTTACATTTATAAAACATAAGCGAAGTGAATTGCACATTCCTCCGTAAACAAAAGTCTTAATGAGGCATAATTCTTTAGAAAAAAGGGTGGTTTCATTCCACCTTTTGTGGCCCTATAATAAGTTGATCAGTTTTATATAATATTAATTTAATTGCTGATATTTTGATAGCACAGGACGTTAAATTATACATATTCTCACATTTTACCAATAACAGCTTCAAGGATTCATTGCTTCTCAGCTGTTTGGCTAAGATCACATGTACTATCCCCTAGGAGGGGGAAGCAGAGAAATCCCTGACCCTCTGGTGTAGAGCTGAGAGTGTCATGGAACGAGAGATGCTTCTTCACCCCCACAAGCTTGATTTCATCTGTGGCTTCTGACTGATAGGCTGATGATTTTTTGCAATCCAGTCTCAGGGCTGTGACCATAGTGGCCACTTAACTATTTCCTTATCTCACATGCACATCTTTGTGCATTGCTGAACACCATCAATCTTGTTCGGTACATTTTCTATTTTTTCACATTTATCTTTTTGCCACAGTGAGTCCCAACGCATATGCCTCCGCCTTTTTGGTGGAGGAGGTTGGTCTGCCACCACTCTGTGTTGTTACTGGACCGTCCTCCTTTGGAGGAAGGCTAGTAAAGCTCTAGGTTCCAAAGCATTGTTGTGGTTTGCAAGGAAGATCTCCTGCTGGCCTTCTGGCTGGGGAGGGGAGGCACAATTTGTGGCTCCCCTAGCACCACAGCTACAACTACTCTTCTCCCAGGCCTTTTGTCTGGAGTAGGGTTGGCAAATGATTGAGGCTTTGTCCATTGTGGCAAGTGATGTTGGAGCGCAACACCTCTAGCTTCAATGTAAGAGCTTGAAGGTTTCATATTGCACAATCCTGGCGTAGGTAATTAACCATAGGGAGGAGGTAATTAGTTGGACATTCTGTGCTAGTTTTAATGGTCAAGCAGAGGGTTGCAGGTCCACTTATCTCAGTCTGCGTCCCTGACTGACACTTTGATCTATATATCCTAATGATTTTCAGTCTGTATGGCTGTTCTCTGTGGGAGCAGATGGGTTAATTATAATTAATCTGGGTATTTCTTTGTGTATGCCTGACTCTATGTCCCTATGGGGCACTTGGATGAAATCCTGAAACAAATTAAATGGCCGCTATCCGCGGCTGTTACAGGAGCTATCCATTATGTAAGCAGACAGAGTTTTCTCTTAAAGCAATGGAGCACAGTAATGCCTTTGTTCAGATCAAATAGTTATGTTGCATTCATTTACTTATGAATCAATCCTGATAGCATTTGCAATTTTGTTTTTAGGCTTACTTAAATAATTAAATATAGGGTATAGCAAATCTAATTTAATCCAACTGAACTGTAGCTAGCAGTCAGAACATTGCGGCAAATGTATGTGATAAAGAGCACGGCTGCAAAATGTAATTATTTTAGTGGGCCGATCATTGGACACTTGAAAATAATATATCTCTCCTGAGGAATTTGCATGCCACTCATTTTCACCAACATATCTATTCACAGCCCGGAATATGCAATATTAATATCTCAGGCCACCGAGGACTGGAATCTCATAGCAATAACTTGTGGATATACATGAACAAATGGACAAGCATTTTGGCAGGCAAACCCACTAGATATTATATATGTTGTCGACTTACTCTTGCATACCGAAGTATTGTTCCACAGCAATGCCAAATGCCATACCAGCCCTGCATTTAAATGATGTGAGTTTTAAGTAAATCAGTCATATACGGAATGCATTGACTTCATCAAACACTATCATACAACAATATTTCTAGATGAAATGGCAAGGTCCTCATTTTCTCATGTCTAGAAGCTGACTCTTCCATGTTCTACTGTGATTTTAGAAGAAATGTAGCTCCTGATTGGAAATTGTTTTCAAAAGGAACATTACAGTAGTCACTGTAATACAATCGTTGTGACGGACTGTATTAGTGTTTTGAGAGTCTCAGGGTCAGCTCATGTATAACCTTCCCATCTGGCTACATAGTATCTCTATAACATTGTCTTTATTGTGGTGGTAGATGTTTAGGTGCAAGTGCTCTACAAAATAACATGTTTTTTCGGAATATCTTCAAACTCTTGATGGAATTGGCTCCCGTTTTAATCCAGGGACAATTGTTCCAATCTTGTCTTTTTCATTGCATGTCGCTGTAACCTCCCACAGTAATAAGGAGATAACAATATCAATAACTACTCTATTACGTTCTTTCCCTGCCTCCCATAAGAGACCTTGATACTATACAATTCAGAATGTCTGTGGCTGGTTTCACACAAGTGACTTAGATATGCGAGAGTCACAATTATTATATTATTATATTGCCTAAAAGCAGCCCTCAAAATACAATAATTATACGAAATACTGCCCTTAAATGTACATATATGTATAGAATATATGTGTGTGCATATTCAAGAACAGTGTCTGTGAATTTTAACATTAAACAACATAAAACAGGGAAAATATATAGCCTGAGGTAATACCACCATACAAATAGATAAAGCAACTTCTTAGGATTCCCTTTGGTCTAAGATGGAGACCTATTAAAGTTATGACACCGTAATGTACTTTTTCAACAAATTTTAATAAATATTGCCATCCTTAGTTTATATACAATTATTGTTTTTTTCCACTTTTTCTTTCTTATTCCCCCAGTATCCCAGAGTTAACCCAGCAATGGTATATTTTTAGTTCCATCCCATGTTCGTCAACCCTGTTCAGCAATTCATATGCATATGTTGATTGTGCTTCATTTTAATCTTGCTACTGCTGGGAGGTTACATTTAAATGCCCCCTTTCCTCTTGTAGTATGTAATAATATATATATATAATATAATACGATATATAATAAGAAGCATAAAATGTATTGATTTCATTATGCACTACACACACACATTGTAAGCACTTTTTAGGTGTTCGTTGGATGTTAAAATGATCATGCATGGAAAAGTGCTACGATGTAACTATCAAAGTTACAGATTTGAGTGTGTGCACATGGGTTTTGATTGTACCTGTTGGTGCCCTCCTGTCATGCATTTGCACTAATGAGGTCTGTAAAACTCTGCAGCATTGCACTCGCTGTGCATTTTCCTAGCTATAAGGATCTGTCCTTTTTGAAGCTGGAAAGTTGTCCAAATCTCTGGTATTATTCTTTGATTGTGACCCACACCATTGCCTAAATGAAAACCAAATCACGCGGAAATGTGTTTTTCTCTCTGGGTCTGCATGCTTGTGCTCTGTGCGCTGATAGTGTATATGGAAGTGTGAGTGTGTTTTTCTCAAAGTACTTTACTGTGGGTGTTTTTCAGTTTCCATCGTGGGTGTGCTTATTGATGTGCCTCTTTTGTGTATATGCTGATACAATTCTGCATACAACTAAATACATTTGTCTCTACCTGTTACTACCCACCATTGTGAAAACAATTCCTTAACTCGCATCCCTTTCCATAACTGTTGTTTTTTTAATAATTGGGCAATATAAATGCACTTTTGTAAGTATAATAATACTTACTTTATTCCAACATGGTTTGTATAGCGGGTTAAGTATCTGCATATACCCTACTCTACTTGTTTGAGTTATCCAGTCTTTCTCGACCCCCACCCCACATATTTGTAGCCAGATCATCTCCTAGTGTTACGAATGTACTGTAATATATACTTAGAAATTACAAATCGTTAGTTCTTAATTGCATCATCTCTTAGTACTTGTCAAGACATGGTCACATCTGGTAAACAATTATTATGTGTCGCTTAGGAATGTACTTAGATGAGATGAGCTAGCCTCCTGTCTTATACTGGTGGGGTGTGAGAGGTGACTTTATCCTCCTACAACATACCATAGACATTTTTGGTACATTTTATAGGTTATTGGAGCAAAAAAACCCATCAATTATTTTTTAGGCCTGTGATACCTTTGTAAATGCCCCATTCATTGCCTATGCTTTCTGTATGGACAACCCAGGCTTTCTTTATGGGAAGACGCGCCATAATGTATAGAGACTTAAGAGATAAAATGTTTCATTTCACTGAAGAGACAGTTTCATGACCCTGACAGCCTCACCAAAGAAAATTGCTGAAGGTAAGTATATCATGTATCACGAGATGTGCTCCGCAAAATATATGTCCTGCACGGCAATTGCTGTGAGGGGGGGGGGTAAGGAAAGGGACATCTGCATATATGGGGATTCATGCCTTCAGAAATACTTAGAATTAAAGGTACTGTAGTAAAGGTAGTATGTATGTTGAACAACTTTTCAGTGTATATATTTTAGAATAACACTGTATAAGAATGCACAAAACTTTAGTTGATTATCATTAAAATAATTTCCTGAATAAGCCTTTGGATACCAACCGGTTCTTGTTGCCATAACAATTTACGTTCCTTTGTTAACTGGACTGGTTTTACCATTTTTCTTTTTGTACGTTCATGCGTTAAAGTGCTTCCTCCCTTTAATTATGCCAAATATAAAGGGTGGTCTTAGGATAGCCATTCTATAATGGTGTTTTCTTTTCTCTCGTACATAGGAAGTAAAACCCGAGATGGAGTCGTGCAAGGAGTGACCTCAGGTCAGTATGAACCTCCCTCTTCATCAAATCTCTGTCCTCTCTGCTGCTGTACAAGCCTGTAATCTGTGTGACATAGCACCTCAGGCAGCCGAGGAACGGAAGCCAGCTCTGACCATAATTGGATCAAAAGCTAATGGGTGATTGAGATTTCCCAGACCAGACTAATGCAATTAATACAAGTAGCTGCTGCTCTTCTTGTATCTGTTTTCCTATAGACTTGGTAAATAAAACACACTGGGAGTTGTATAACGGGCTGGTAATAAATTAAATTAGACAGCGTCCTTATTAGGCTTTCTTTGCACAAGCACAAGAATGCATGAGGCCGTTTTCATTGTCCCATTACTAAATGGGGGGTTTACACCTATTGCAAAATGGAATTCTGGTGCAATGCCTGACATGTGCTCTTATTGTTTAAAGTTTAATACAGTAAAGAAATGTAAAAGTACATTGGATATGCATATGGCCTTGCTACATCTTGCTTACATCAGGAAACCCGGCAGACTAGATGAGCTAAGTGGTTCTTATCTGCTGTCATATGTATCAATGTTTCAATGACATAGTAATGACGCAAGGTCTGCCAACTGCCTTTATATGAAACTAAGACTTCGAAAATAAAGAATGGGCAAATCTTTTTCACAACAATTACCTTACATGATCTGGTCATTATAAGGTTTTTCCCTGTTTTTCAGTGGCCGAAAAGACCAAAGAGCAGGCATCTCAACTTGGAGGGGCTGTCATGTCTGGAGCTGGAAATATTGCTGCTGCCACAGGTCTGGTAAAGAAAGACGAGTTCCCCACAGACATAAAGGTATGTAACAATTAACAGGGAGTGTTGTATGTCACGAATTCTTTGCACACCTCTTTGGTATTAAAATAAAAACTGAATGTAAAAACAATATACCTATAATATAAAGGGCATATTTAAAAAAAAATATTTGAAGAAAGTGGCATAAGGTGGGCACTAAGTTTATTTTTTTAAGGGTATAAGGGTTTTTTGAGTTATCTTGCTGTATTCTTAGGATGAATAGAAGTGCATGAAAATAACAAATAGGATACCATTGTAACCAAAAACATATTACTTGAAAACGAAGAAGATATGTCTCTTTGGTTTTTAATGTACAGTCTGCAAGCGCAGGAGAGCACAATCTCAGGCTCAGCTCAGCATGAGTCAGACGTGCTTGAAACAGAAGACAAGTACTTGCTAGAACCTTTGTAGATGCTTGTGAGGATCAAAACCTTGTCTGAGAGGAGAATGAGCTGTCTCGTTCCGGGGTTTATGCTCCTCTCAGTAACCAGGGCCAACAGGTCAACAGTAGAACATTGCAACCCTGTAGAAAAGGTGTCAGTTTGGAAATTGGAAATGTTGCATTTCTAAGCAAGGTAATAGCCATTGAGATTTCAGCTGCAGTATTCTACAATACTGCCCCAAGAAAGCTAATTGGGTTAATCGAATTAATATAAGCATACAAATCAGCAGGAGGTGCAACATAATATATAACAGTAACTATATGCAAAGTTTTTAAGGGTCATAGGTTTTTTTTAATCATAATTAGAGGTTACACTATCACTGTCCATGTGTCTATGACTGTGTTTTTGGATCATAGAGAGAAAGCCAAATGCAGTTAAATTCATCAGGCCTTAATCATTACTAACTTATACGTGATTTCCCTTGATCTCAGGGGGTGTCCTAGAGTCATCTGTTAACACACTTGCTTGAAAATGACCTTTAAGGACTATTGACAATACGTTTTATATATCTCTGTGAAATATCACTTTTTCAAAGTGTACAGAAGAGCTCACATTTAAATGTAATTACGTTGTAATTTCCCTTGTGGCACTAAAAAGGCTAACTAGCCAATCTGATAATCTTTAACAAAGTAAAGCATATCTACAAGCTAAAAGTAAGGGAAATGTGCACCAAGCAAAGAACCTGTTGCAATCTACATAATTCAGCAATTTATATCAAAGATAAATATTTGCATACCCTTTTATTAAGGTTGAATGAAGGCCTGGCACCCGTGTTACATATTAAGACATCTTTTAATAATCGTTGAATTCAGTAGTGTAAATGACAGAAGCCGCAGACAAATCAACCACATTTGTCTCAGTGCTTTGCGGTTCTAGGATATATACTTCATTATATATATCAGCCGTGCGCTAAAACTACACTAAAGGTCCATTTGATGTCACGTCCAGTGATAAAACTGAGGTGGTGATTTATGTCCATCTGAAAATGGACTGCAAGTGAACGGATCTTGGAAAACAAGCAGCTCTCTGAGACAATGAGGGGACTGCTTCTAGCTTAGCTTATAAATAGCAGCAGCTGAGAAAATGAGGCCACAGCTTATGCTGCCAGGATGAAAACAAGCAGTGACGGAAGGCAGCATGCAGTGATCAGGACCGATTGGAGGGAGTAAGCTTACTCCCCCTCACCCCAGGTCCCCTTTTGATCCTTTAAATCCTTCTGTGCATGTGACCCACAGACAGCTCTGAGTAGCACTCTCCTAGCAGATTACACCAGGGGACACAGTGTGGCTTTTTCTCTGCTTATCATAGGCTGCTTTGTTTAGCCTGCAACATGGATTGGGAATGGCTTGCATCTTCGACAGGTAAAGCCAAGTAGCCACCTGGTAACTAACATATGTATTAACATACACTAAAGCTCTAAATCACACACTTACTCTAACACACACATACACTCTCATAACAAAACATACTCACTCTATCGCAAAGCACACGTCATACCACATCTCTCACACCACACTCACATGACACACATTACATTTCACACCTGTCACACCCTTACGTTACCCGTGTTACCAAGTAACACGACTGCACTCCTGCCTCCGCTAATGGGCCGGTCCGAGTTAGACTCACCCGCTTGGACTGAGAAGGCATTTTCACAGAAACAGCAGAGATTATAAATAAATGGTTCCAAATTGGAAATGTGGCCTTATCACCCTAGCAAGCACTGTACTGTTCTCGCTGAATGGACCAATCCACTGGTGGCTATGGTGATCACTTTCAAACTTTGCATCAGAATCATCTTTTATACATAAACCCCAAAAAGTGCAGCACCTATAGTACTATTAATCCCAAATAAACCCTTCCACTGCTACATATGTGTGCAACCATTCCTTTACACTTAGTCCTAAGCATTAGTATCCTACACTTAATAAGTGTTTTAAAGTGTTTTGTACAGAAGTGTTTTATTGTTCCATTCCAACCGATCCAGTGTTATTTTATGTTGATTCCCCATTAATTTCTAACTACAGAAAGTTAGGCTTACTGTGCTTTTCACTGAATATAAGATGTTAAGGGGTTCATTGCAGTTGTTTCTAAAATGGCTTATGAAAAGCATGTATCTGACTGTTCTTGTTCTGAATTAGAACACCATGCGCCAATGTGAAATCATTGTTTCTCGAATAACTAAACCATTGTTGGACTGCAACTTCCATCATCCAGAATTAGTGGGAGTTGTAGTCAAACAACTGAGGAAGCTTTATGCCAATGCAGTTCATGTAAAGGCTACATGTAGATGATTTTCTGCAGAAATGATATTCCTTTTCTTTCTCTGTGTGATGTTGTTCCATGTGTGTCACATTTTACCGGTCCCAACTGTCACTAACAGAGGCAGGGGAGAAATAGCCTCCTCAACGTTTGAGTCATAAACCCAGGTGATCCTAGGTCCCCTTCAATCCTTAACCCAGTTGTAGAGTTTGCCACATGAGCCATCATCAATAATTCAACGGCAATCGATAGTCTAAGTCATAAAATTTCACCGCTTTGCATTAAAAGACCTCTAAGAATAAGGATTATTTAGTGTCCAGATTTATTGTTTATACTAGTCTAGAAGCCCTTCATCCCTTAACATCCCACTTTAGTAGCAAAGAGAGGGAATGTGGTCAAGGTACATCTGCAGATCTACCTAAGCGAGCTTTAGAAAAATGCACTTTTTACACAATTCATTGTTTAGAACATATTTTCTGATATATATATATATATATATATATTATATATATATATATATATATATATTATATAATCATTATAATGTGCGTTTCTAACAGTACAGCTGTACAATGAGAGATTTATGCACTTTAAAGGTTCTCACAGTTTCTACAGTTTCCACTGATATAATATGAAAGCAAGATGTCTGCCTCATTTGTTACTTTAATCTAGCATTGGCAACATTAAGATAGCCCTTCTTAGTGATTAATAAATAAACACATGTTACACCATTCCAAGAGTCTTGTCAACATACTATATTCTGCTTTTGGATTTGTATCACAGATATATTTTTTGGAAGATAGCACTGAAATTTTACCTGAAATTTCAAATATTACCAAACCAATAATCAATAATAACCAATAATAACCAGATTTTTTTTACCCTTTCTCAGAACAAATCAATACCTTGCAGTTCCAACCAGAAATAGATGGTCCTTTTAGTGATATATCTATACACATTATGAATTCTGAAATGCTAAATGGGGACATAAATAGTTTTTAATAAACAGTCTTTTTGTTTAAAAAAATATATAATCTAACGCTGGTTTCTGACACATGATAGAGCTGTTGAAAGGATGTGTCATCTACCAAATTTTTGCATTAGAGATGAGGCCCTGTTTTATAGTTTATGCACACATTTCCTCATACAGCCATTTTTGAACCTTTTTAACAACATATAGACCTGGTATGAACATATTTTTCCTTTCCTAAGTAAGAGAGAGACAAAGTCACATAAACTTTCGGGACGTCAGATGGAATTTAGGAGGGACCTCTCAGGTGCTGAAAGCTTATGTGGCTTGATATCTTTTTCCTCTGTTAGCCCCCCAAAAGTGGCACCTTTGATTAGAAAATCCACAGCCTATTGAACTATATATTTTTTTCCTTACATTTTCCTTATTGAGCAAGAAATGGCATATGTTGGTTGGACCAACATATTTTTATACCAGCTCGCTCAGACCTAAGACAGACCTCCTGCGAGTGTGACTGTGCCCTCTCACACTTACTCCCTCTCACAGTCTCTCACACACTCTCAATGTCTCTTTACCTTCTCCTCTGACTGCTTCCATGTCCCTGTCTACCTTTATGCAGCTTAGATTCTTCTTTGGCCTCCCTCTTCATCTGCTTCTCCCTACTATCAGCTCCATTGACCAAGCCTTCTGAAGCGCTTCCTCAAAAGGGCGGAGCCTCCGTGCACAGGGCTCCAGAATGCCTGGTCAATGGAGCTGATACCAGGGAGAAGCGGGCGAAGAAAGAATAAGAAGAAAAGGCAAAAGAAGAAGGGGAGCTGCAGGAGAAAGAAGACAACTGGAAGGTGGAGAAGGTAAGGAGACATTGAGAGGGAGTATGAGTGAGTGTCAGGGTCCGGGACCCGGACCACAACAAAGCCACTCACCTGAATACCCGTGAGCTGACCCTGGTCTACTTAACGGCTCTCCTGATTTCCTGTGTTTCTGAACCTGGCTTGTATATTGGACTACGCTACTCTCTGTGAACCTGACCCCGGCTCTGTATACGGACTTTGCTGCTATCAGTACCTGCTGCATCCCGCCTGACGTTTTCTTCCTGCATACTGGACTCCTCTCTCTCCCCAAGCCTTACAGTGAGAGAGCATGAGTAAGTGAGCTTGAGAGAGTGAAAGTGGGTAAGAGTAACAGAGTATGAAAGAGTAAGAGTGAAAGAGTGAATGGGAGTGTGAGAGAGCATGAGTAATATATGTAATAAGCATGAGAAATATGTTGCATATAGGTGAATGAATTGTGAAAGGTGAAGAACTGTGATTGGGAATAATACACAATATAACACTTCCTCTTTAAGATTTAATAGTCAAGATCATTAAAAAAGGACCTAAAGTACAAAGTTGCTGGGGGTTGTCAATATACAATAGCAACCACAGCCATCAGATGGTTAGAGTCTATATGATGTATATATCTTTATACATAAAATATTTTCAATATATATTCCACAGTTGGGAGAATTTAATTTTAAAATAACTATAGCTTACTTATATATGTGTTATTTTAGCTTTCTACTGGGACAGGAAAAAGAAAAGCTGATAATTTATTCTTAGGACATGGAAACACAATTTTTAATTGAAATGCTTGCGCGCTCCTTCCAGTTTGCACCGATATATTTATCAGCCCTGATTAACACATTCACACTTTGCAGAGCTGAGAGAAAAAGCTATACGAAGGGGAGATGATTTAATATATTCTTGCTGACACAAAGCCTTTTGAAAGCTCTGAATTTCTCCTGGCAGAGAGAGACCTCTAACCAATGCTTGTATTTATTCCCTTTCTCACTATACTGCCCAGTACCTTAAATTACCTTGATAGACACAAATAGAATTCTCAGCTTTCACCACAAAGAGGCCAGTCTTAATCAGAGAATCTGAGAGTCTATCTGATAAGTGCTTTCACAGAATGAACCCTTCTTCATTTTGTTTGGTTTTATCAGGCATTATTACTCAGATTTTCTCAACACTTTCATGCTTATGCTGTTAGATGACGCTTAACTAATTATAATTACATGCTATATTTAGGAAATGTGATCAAGCTAACAAGACGATGTTGAAAAAAGTAGTGCACTTATTCATAAACCATGTAGTGACATATGTAATTTATAATGTTATAAAAATGGAGTAAGAGAAACACTTGACAAATTATGTTCTTTAACTCACAACACAGTTTTCCTAAAGGTTTCTGTGCTATTCAATTTGTATTCTGCGCTTTTGGGAATATTTTATTGGGGGAAAAACCGATATGCAGTATGTCCAAATAGTGGCGTTATTATTAGGTGATTATATGAACATTTGCAGAGGATATTCCAGGTCCAACCTGTACAGTATTTGGAATGAAAATATTGTTTACTTACTCTTTTATTTAGAATATGATGTATACAAGTGTTTTGTAATATAGTAAATATGTTACTGGGTTAATTAAACTCTTGGTTCTAAAAAGGCCCTGCAGATATATAGATGGAGATAAAGGAGTAAGACCTGTTTCTGTGTGTCCACAGCCTGAAGAAGAGGCCCAGGAGGCTGTTGAAGAACCTGCAGCTGAACCACTGCTGGAGCAAGAAGGGGAAAGCTATGAAGAGGCTACCCAGGTGAGACAAAAAGAGAAGTGGCACAAAACCACACTTACATTAGCCATTTGGTCATTATTTTCCAGTCTCGCATTCCTTCCATGACTTACTGTGTTTGGCTCATGTGTGCAGCATCCAGCCTCTCAACTCATCATCTCACTTATTTTATCTCGTCTCTAGTAGCATCTAACCAAACTTTTGTTTATATGTATATAATTTAACTGTTTGAAGATTAGATTAGTGAATTAGATACACTTATAAACATAATAACTATAAGTAGACACAACATCCATATGCCCCTAGAGATATATATATATATATATAGGCACATATCCTGAAGGGTGCAGACTAGATGGGCCAAATGGTTCTTATTTGCCCGCAAATGTCTGTTTATAGAATTTATAGCACACTAGACAAAGTAGGTCCCTCTCCTGCCTGATCTTAATTGTTAATGAAGGAATAAAATCATAATACCAACCGTGGTCCCTGTGTGTCAGCCGTAGAAGAAATCAGCAGCCATCTGTAGGCCATAGCTGTAAATAGTGAAATCCTGTGGCTCCTCGCTGCACCATTTCATTACCTGTCTCTCCCCCTGGTGGATATTGATGAGAACAAATACTCGCCAGAACTAATTTACAATTACAGCTTCTTTATTTGTCATCATGATTCCCACAGGAATACACTGTGAATCCCTAATTATGTATCCCAGATTTCTCCACTAGATACCGATAACGAGATATATGTATAAAAAAAATGATGGAATAATGAATCGTGCACTGTATTACTGGTTTTCAAAGATTATTATTTAGGCAACTTGACTTCATTATTATTATTATTGTTTTGTTTTTTTTAATAAGAAAGCAGCTGAATTTAGATCAAACATGTAAGTGGTGTTGGGCATTAACATACGTTTCTAAAAGAGCTGACCCTGACACTCATGAAAACCATTTAATTGTGCATTGTGAATATTCTATGTTGTGACTCGCCAAACGTGTTAGCCAAATGGCTTTAATACCTGTCGTCCTTGATTTATAATTATTTAAAGATACACTTTATTGAGTTATCTGCATTCAGGGCCAAGATCATGAGGCAGCCCTGGCACTTTAAGTAGGTAGGTGTAGCTGACAGACGCTACGTTTTTACTCTTGCCAGGCAGATCCAGCCACTGGCCACATGCTGCAACACCTAATGTGCCACTGGAGTATGGGTCGCCAGTCTGGGGCTGCCTGCATGCAAACAGAAATATCAACTATACCATACTGTTAGCAAAAACACCAACTAGGAGTCTTACATGTGATCACAGTACTGTAGAATGGGATAGAGTCGGTTGCAGATCATCGTGTATTGACACTTTTGTATAGGTGGTAATAATGAATAGCTTGATAGCAGATGTAATGTGTGCCAGTTTAAAGGACCCATGTGTGCACTAAGAAGTCTTGGGGCTCTCTAAAATCTGGAGGTCTTCCTGCTGTGCAGGCACTGTAAGGACATACGTTATGCCCCTGCCGTATTCAATGACGGGTAAATCTGGCACACCACTTCATGGCAACAAGATTTCCTACAATGCTTTGATACGGTGGTTGGCTAAGCATCCAAGGTGTCGCTAGTACACAGCAGATTTGGTGACAATTGCCATATCACCTGTTAGGTTAATTATTTTTCTGTCACCTGGCTGAAATGTTTCTTGCACCTGCTCCTTCTGTACTCAAAGGATTCAAATATAAACTTAATGTATAAATCAATAATAATATTAGATAAAATGAATACCAGAAATAGCAACATATACACTTATTTCTCCCTCTTACAAATGTATGTAACAAATCTGCAAAGCCCCACTCCATTCATTTGCCTCTTTCTCTGCCCCCGGTCCTAGGCTTGCAGTTTATGTATTTGATTAAACACATTTCTCGCTTGCGAAAACCCTTCCCCCACACAGACAGAAAGTTCTCCCATTGCTGTCAATAGGAGACCTTTCTTATCATCAAAAATGGGACTACAGAATGGGCAGTGCACTGTAGCTCTAGAGCTGCAGCTTTTCCTAAAGTAAGTTATTTTGTTTCCCTATAGTTACAGAATGTACATTAAAGTACTTTAACAAAAAAGTGCTTCTAATACTGCGAACAAAGGCTATCCAGCGTTGCATTAGGGAACCGACAAGCCCAGATCTACTTCTCAGTCTTCATAGACCTCATTACTGACGCATGGTTGTTATCCCTGTGGGTACAGTGAGCAAGATGGTCCCCGTCTAGAGTCAACTTTACACTTAAGGAGAGGAGAATCCTAAACGAAGGAAATATGTACAAAAAGATATGAGTCTAGCTCAGCCAAGAGGAAGTTTGCCCCGCATTTCAGACCTAGACTACCATTCTGATATGCTTACTGATAGTGTTTAACCATAATGGCATCATTGGTCTAAAATCTAAAGCTGTTCTGAGCAGGGATTCACTGTTCTCAGCTGAGCTAGTTTCATACCTTCTTGTATACATTTTCTGTCTCTGGGAATCTCTTACGGATCTCCTCAAATGTAATCTGGAGTTTAAACATAAACCTTTTCTTGCTGTGTCCAGAGGGATACCAGCTGCATGTCACTGATGATATCTAAGGCAGGGGTCGACAGATTATGTAGCCAAAATATGTAGGAGCCAGTTTTTCCCCCAGTTTTTTTTTCCATATATTTAAAGTTTCAATCACATTGCCCCTCTGTCTTCTCTGCATACGGTGATTTCAGCTACTGCTTACTGTCTGTTTTTTTCTTTCAGGATGATTACCAGGAATATGAACCAGAAGCATAACACCCCCATATACTGGTCCCTCCACCAGCAGCATCAGCACAAATATAGCTATAATAAAATAATAATAAAAAATTACCTTATCCTCATGCCCTGATCTTCCCCCAAGAGGTGTGTGTTGCGCACCTCTCTGTTACCCCAAAAAGTGAGCTCTTCCTATAATCCATCTTCAGAGAAACTCATGTGAAGTGACTTTCATGTATGGTAATCTTTAGCGTTGAGTCATAGTCGAAGCAAAAATGGTGTTTAAAACAAAGAAAAAAATCCCTTTGTAATGTATGAAACCATGAGCCCATTGTTTTTTGTCTTAGTAGTCCTTATGCCCCCGGGGAATTATTTCTGTTTCCCTCCCAGAGAATAATTATCGGGGGTTCAGTGAAATTTGTTGCATATTTTTGTTTTGTTAACTTTGTTTTATTCTGGTGTAAAGGCATGTTCTGTAGCAGTGGGGCCTGCAACCCTCTAAAGCAGAATGGGTCAATGATCTTCTTATATGTCTACCTACATAAAAAGCATGTTTTAACTTTTTATAAACAGGTGGTAAAAAAAACACCCACAAATAAATTTTCTAATTAACTACTCTGCTGCCATGATTTTGAGAAACATTATATATCTCTGGCAGTTGTGGAGTTAACAGAAAAACAAAAAACAATGTAACTGTGGATGACTGGCCTTTCACATAGTTAACTCAGTGTTATAATGTGAGTTGTTTTTCTTTTGCTGTTGTTTTTTTATACATATATATACACATATCTAAAATATATTAATGGTTTAACTTATTTGTGACTGTTCTGTAAATCAAAGAAAATGTGTGGGAATCCAATGCCGAATCTTTTCAATGTCCTTGTGTTCGAAATAATTTTACAAAAGGAATAAAAAAATGATTAACAAAAATGGTTGTGGCTGTTTCACTGACACTGGCCTGACAACTGTATTATAAGTAAAATAACATTAAAGGTAAAATAATTGGCTTTGCGTAGTTACATTCCTTGCTATGTCCCCCTTGCTCTCCCTGTCCTTTGCTCGCTCTGTCCCCCTTGCTTGTTATGTTTCTGCTATATCCTTTGCTTACCTTCCATACTCCCAGCCTGCAGCATCCTGCACTTGATTCTAGTTATATGTTTCATGCCTGCTCCAGGGTGCCTGCAGGCAGGGGCATACCTAGAGTATTTGGCACCTGGGGCGGATCCTGTATGTGGCACCCCCCCACACACACACACTTTAAAACTGCATAGCTTCTACCGTTATATACCGGCGCAGACACTGAAGGTGGTACAGCATTACTGTTATCATTATATACTGAGGCAGACATTGACGGTTGTACAGCATAACACCTACCACTATATACTGAGGCAGACAATGACGGTGGTACAGCATAACACCTATCACTATATATTGAGCCAGACATTGACAATAGTGCAGCATAACTCCTATAACTAGATACTA
>VKOC01000003.1:9853175-9871462 GCA_009364415.1 Spea multiplicata | reverse complement strand
CTATATGCCACTCTGGCATTTAGAGGGTTAAAAGGCATATTATGGGGAAGAGTGTCATATAGGGAGGTTTAAGGCATTTCAGGAGGCAGAGTGGCGTATAGAGGGTTAAAAAGGCATTTCTGGAGGCAGAGTGGCATTAACGGGGTTAAAAGGCATTTCACAGAGCACTCTGCCTCCAGAAATGCCTTATGCCCCCCATTTAACACTAACTCCCACCACCCCGCCCCACTTACCGGTACTTCTGAGTCTCCTGTCCATCACGCGGACCTACCCCGGCTGTCAGAGATCAGAGTTCCCCGCGCCGCTGCTGGTGCTGCACCGGTGCGGGGAACTCTGATCTTTGACAGCCGGGGAAGGTCTGCACGATGCACGCAGACAACCCCCACTGCTAGCCACACCTCCTTCCGGCTGCAGCAGACGTTGTCTACGCGAATCGCGTAGACATCTAAACGCTGCCCCAGCTACACACCGGGGACTCAGTACCGGTAAGTAGGGGGGGAGACAGGAGGATCCAGGTCCCCTGCAGCTGTGGGGGATCTGGATCTTAGTCATCTCATAGTCAGACCTATTTGAGGTCTGACTATAAGACGACCCCGATTATAAGACGAGGGGTATTTTTCAGAGCATTTGCTCTGAAAAAAACCTCGTCTTATAATCGAGCAAATACGGTATTACGTTAATGCCACACATAATTTATGTTCCAGAGCGGCACATACATCCCTTACATATTCAACTATATTGTATTTTTAATTGTACCCCTTTAAGGGGTTTGAGGTTAGCGAGTGACACTTTTTACTTGTAGAGGTAGGACTAAACTGGATCTGTCAAGCACACAAAATAAGTTTCGCTAGCGTAAAGGTGATGGTGAAACCATTCCACTTAAAATTCAGGGGGTAGCAGAGGCATGATTAAATACTTATCTGCAGCCACCAGACAAGACTGGCTGTTCCCACAAAAATATGGTAGTGCTGCCACCATTGCCAAGGATCCTGGGTAGAGATGTGCAAATTAGGTTAACAATGATTTTTTGCATCTCTATCCACTTTATACATGGAGCCCTTAGACCAAATGTCTGCTGTACTTAGCCTTTAATAAGAGCTCTGGACAGTGGTGCAAAAGCCAGATAACCTCTCATGGAAAGCTGTTTTGTCCTTAAAAAATTCCTCATGTTTGTCGAAATTTGTCCAACATTTTCTTTTTCGGAAATCCCATTTGTTTGTCCAGTGGCCATGGAAACAACAAATAAACATATACAAAAGGTTCAGTAGGGAATTTGAGATCAATGGATGGAAGAAAGAGGATCAAAAGTAGCTCAGAGTTATAGGGTTACGGTTAAGGATAAAGGCTTCAAAGGGATTGTTGACCTCTTTGTGGCTTCTCTCACAAGTCTCTTTCTTGTTTGAGTGCAAAGGAATTCCCTTTTCCAACTTTATTAGGGTAAGAAACACAGACAGTTTTTGTTTTTTGTATACATGTTACAGCCCATACACTGTATTTGCAGCATGCTTACACCTGTTTGGTAGGCCTCGTATTATACATTTGTATTATTTGAACCTGGGACTAGCTTAGCGCACCAACATTTTTTCATTTCCCTGTTTGCACAATTGGTTGATGCCAGAGGAGCCCCCTGCAGGTGACCAATAGGCTCACTCGCACGGCCCTTTAACTCTTGACGGCGAACCTAAGGATTTCCGCTCCTGTTAACCCTTGCAATGCTGCGTAGATAAGGTAGGCTAAATGGGGAAGGGACCAGGGAGATTAGTAGACGAAGACGAAGATGCGCTAAGCTAGCCAGTGGTCTCTCCCGGCCAAGTTGCGGCACCAGGATTTTAAAAGCCTGTACGAGCGACTCTATTGGTCGCCAGCAGGGGGCTCGTCTGCCATCAACCAGTTAAGTACAGGTATACTTAAATGGTTGGTGGCAGAGGAGGCCCCTGCAGGCGACCAATAGAGTTGCTCGTACGGATATTTAAAATCCTGGAGCCAAAACTGCTGCGTAGTCCGTACCGCGTTAACCCCGTATTAACCCCTTCTACCAAAAACGGCAAAAAACAATGAAAAAAACAATGAAAAAAAACAAACACGAAAAATTTCCCCCCACGAACACGAAGAGTTGGCCGGTGACCAAGTCTAGTATTAACTGCTTTGTGTGCCCACTATGTAGGAGGTGAGAGTAGGTTCTCACCCTATTGAGAGTGTGCCTTGAGGTGGCGGGTGAACCACCTCTCGTTTATAATATGTTTATATATTTGTTGCCAACTTTATTGGGGTGAGAAGCGCAGGCAGTTTTTGTTTTTTGGATACAGATTTCTATGAATCCTTACTATCTAAACACTTGGATATTATTTTGTACCTAATCTGTGTATTTGCATAACTGCCTGACCAATGATCCGTTAATAGTTCACTGGTGGAGGCCAGTGGTAAGGTAATTGAATCCTTATTAAGGCAACTTCTTTCATCTGCGTAGACTGGGGGATTCCAGCCCGCAGAGGTTGAATATTTACACAGCAGCATATTTTTTGTATGGAAAACTTAGAACATCCAGCAATGTCCACATTGATATATTGAGTTGTTCATATAACCTGTTGGTCATATGAACAACCATCAGTCTAGTCAATTAAATGGAAAGAGTGTCAAATAAAGAATAAATAAATTTAAAATGTATTATCAATTCCAAAGTTATGTTTATTATGATACAAGCTCTTTGTTATTGCTCAGTTTTCATATACTTTGCTCAGCACCATATTCTTGCTTAGGCCAAATAGGTCTAGGGTGGTAGGTCCAAGAGGAGAAGGCCCTCTACCGTAAAACTGAGAGCAGGTCACCCAATTAAACATTCAGGCTTCCCGGTATGCTGCTGGACACTAGGCCAGTTACAAGGGAGATCCCTGGTCTCCCCAACTGGCCGTTTCGCACCTTGGACAGAATATGCCTAGCTGGTGGTTGAAGTGGGAATACCTATGTACAGATACCTACCGCTCCTGACGTGTCCAGTTCCTTTTTGCTGAACCCATAATGCAGCAGGCAGCTGTCAAGTAACCAACCAAGCAGTGTATCAGACTAAAACAACAATGCTGGCTTCAGATTAATTTGCTAACCTTGTTGTGTGACTGTTCTTTTAATTTACAAGAGGAGATTTATCAGGAATGGACATTTTGAAAATCTTGTTGGCTTTGAGAACCAGGATTAGGGCCACTGTTTCGGAGTATGATAACAAGGTCTGGCTAGCATGTCTGCATTACTAGAAATCTACATTGTGTTTTTTGCTTCTTTTTTTTTTAACACAAGGAGATCAATTCTTGAATAAGCCATTGATTGGAAGGTGTTATGCTGATAGGATACATGCTATTTTATGTAGCTCAACTATGCCACCTTGTGGTCATTATAGCATGGGTATTTCCTATACTAGAATTCTGTCTTTGCATACAAATAAAAACACCTGAAGCAAAATATGCCATTGAACAGGTTAGACTCTAAGATAAATACAAATTAATTCCCATTACTTGACAGTATCTGTATATACTAAAACTGACCTACTTGTGGGATTTGATAGCCACTGAAAAGATGATATGGTACAGAAAATGCTGTTTTTTAAGCAGGTCCTAACTAACATAACCTAAATCGGAGCCACTAATTCCCCAACTCCTAAATGTTGCCTTTCAATGTACTTTCTAAACGAACATAATACATAGGGTAGTGCTAAGTAGCAGACTTATGTCCTGGCAGCTGTCACAGCAACAGGTAGATCAATGGCCCAATAACAATTGCGGTTTTAAATAAATCATTAAATTATGAGCCAAATCAAAGGCGAATTATTGGGAAAAGCTCACAGGAGACTACATTTTCATCTGTGCTTTGCCATTTCACATACATGAAAGTTGGCATTTTCCTTTTTGAATCTGCACAAATATTTTAATGACATAGGCTGTCTGCTCAATACCAATTACAATAGCAGTGAGGCAAATAATGCTACATATCAATGTAGAGGAGTAACACAAAATGTTGTGGGCCCCTGTTACCCCACTCAAGAGTATGCCTTGCCCACTGAAAGCACTCACAAAAAAAATTCACAGCCACTCACAACACTAAGAGACAGAAGGTTACACAAGAACAATTCAGACACACACAACTCACACAATTATTTTTTTTAAGCCCCGAAACTAAATGCCCCCATTGCCTGCATCCAGGGTTTTTACATTCTGACCATGCGTCTCCACATTGACCAATCTCAGCCACACCGCTGCAAACGCTAAACACACGGAAGACAACTCAACACTCCCAGTAGAACCAGTATTCATCTATTACATGTAGGAAAGCTCCTATAGAGATTGTAAGGTTTGTGGTCCCCTGTCACCTTTTGTTTCTATTGGTCCAAATTGTTATTTGATGCACTACTTATTATGTCCTGTTTACCCATTCTCCAGTGCTGTGAAGTATATTTGTAAAGGTGTGTGGGTTAGGTCCACACATTACTATATGAAATAACGATATAGCTGTGAACATTACCATTTGCTATATTTATTCATTTAACCCTTTAAGGACAATGGGCGGTCCCTAAACCCATTGAAAATAATGCATTTTGAGCCCGTACATGTACGGGCTTTGTCATTAAGGGGTTAAAAAGTGTACCTGTCACATAAAGCTGGTGGTTATCAACTGAATAGAGGGTACAGTTTCATCTGCATTTTGTTCTAGACATTTTGCTAGCAAATATATTGAAACAAAAGCTTGAAGCCTTATATTTATGCCGGCAAAATAAACGTGCATAGGGGGCTACCAGTGTGTCCACCGTAAGCATATGCAGCCCACCCAGCAGGAGTATTAATATATAAACATGTTCTACCAAATGACCCGCTTAACTTCCGTGTACCAGGGATGGGCATGACATGTTATACCCTTTACTCTGGATGTGATACGCGGTTTGAATAGTTATATTTCAAATATATGACCAGGCATACACGTTAATGCATTGCTGATCACAAATATCAATGTGATATACTGATGAATATGGTTGCACAGTTTAGTCTCGCAAGAATGCATACAATATTAATTTTATACACATTTTTCAGTTTTGCAATCTATTAACACATAAATGAATGTCATCGCAATTCCTCTGAGTAAAGAGCACCTTCATGAGAAAGCACTTTGTCCTCCCCAAATTTGTTGTCCGTTTTATGACCTATACAATATGCAGTCAATGATCAGGTTGACAACATTTAAGCTCAGCTCAAGCCTTGTGATGCTGGCATTCACTCCAAATAAACAAGGGATCTTAAGTATTATCTACTTTCCCAATCAAGTGTAAAAATGTGCTGCAGACGTGAGATAAGATCACTTAAGCTTATCCTGGTTTCAGACGATTGGCAAGGAAGCGCACCTTCTTGAGAGGCCACAGGGCCAAAAAAAAAAGTCGATGTTAGCTTGTTCTTAGTTTAATGTTATAATTCTGCCTAAAACCCTTAAGATTGGTTAATGTATAAAGATCTGCATGTTTCCTTCATTCATCATTTAGAGTCATTAGTGTCCCAAATTAGGTCAGTGGGTAGAAGACGCCGAGCCGGACAGCTATCCCAGATGCTATTGGCTGATTTCAGGCTTATCAACACTCACAGCTGCACCAACATTGTCCTCGGCCTATCTCATACATGCGTTCACCACCAAGCTCAGCGGTATAGTAGTTATTTTTATACTTTGCTATAAATGTATTTGTATCTCTGCCCAATCCATAAGATCATATGAGCATGTGTTTTTTTTTCTCCATATGAACTTGCACACTGATTTGATGCACATTATAATTACCAGTTAAAGTATACTGCAGAACAGCTGCACATAAAGTGACCGGTTTCTCCCATAAAGGTCCATATGCTCATCACACATACAGTGCGTATAATGATAGGCAAAGCTACGTGGTGTTGTAAACCATAGTATGAATAAAATTTCTGTATGAAATGGGATTTTTCGATTGGTGGGGATGCAGTGCCCCCTAGTGGTAGCCCCCTTTACTACACCAGTAAATAATTACAGGATCGTTCTTTGAAACACATTTACGTTCCTGAATAAAGAAGTAGTACATAAACGGTAGAAGAGTCCCTGAGCAGCAAGTATGTTCCATCTGCTTTTTCCCTGCTTTTTTCCCACTCAACCATTTCCCCATTCAGAATTTAAAAAAAACACACAAGGAGAATGCTTAATTTTCTGTGTAGAATTTTATACAGTAAAATTGCACGGTGAGGTCCTGATTTTTATTCTCTTGACAAAATTGGTGTGTAAGTGCGGCAAATGGGGACAGTTGTAGAAGGTGAACAACAGCTTGTGTCAGTTCTGCATCTTTAAGACATTGGTATTATCTTATGACATTCACAGTATTTTCTTTGGGGGGTGGGGCACCATGTTAAAAGAAGACAGCAGCACAGACAGGTTTTTAAATTTGACATCCGCCATGTGGAAAGACTATACCAAGGAAAACATACCCGTAACCGGGGGACGTTTAATTTACTAAATAAAAAAGGCAGTAATGGTTAACCTATGGTTCTCACAAAGTGGCAAGTGTTTAGCAATCACTGGTGCAGGACAAGAGGGAGACTGCAAACATGGAAAAAGACCTGTATTCTATATACCCATATCTCACACACTACATGGCATTTCCATAGTATCCATTGTTGTGCAGCGGTAATAAGGAACCTTGTGGAACAATTGCTGGTTCTCCCCTCTCTGTGCATTGGAAGCAACACACAGTTTTGTCATGGAATACTAGGCTGCCAACACTCTGTTCAGCCACCATGTGCAATGTTTTAGATAAAAATGCTTAGCACGTTTGACCCTCCTAGTTGCAGAATACTGGGGTATCTGCAGTCTTCCAACCATATAGTACATTTCTTTTCCCATTGATGTTCTTCACCGTGACCTGGGTGTCTGGTGCAGTTAAAGAAATACTGCAAAGTGATCTAGAGCATTCTTAGGGCCAGGAAAAGTATAACGATTGCCAAAATAAACTTTGGTTATTCTAACAGACAGGCTTCAACGCATAAATCCAGTGACGCATAGCTTACTGCAGTCTTCAAAAAATTGCTAACGGAAAAGATTATTGCCAGGCCTTTGACCAAAACCTAGACAGCACCTGGATGGTGATATCAGTGGCTAAACTTTGGGCTGAAACATTACCCCTAACACATTCAACAATAAAACATAAAAATGTCAAAAACAATAAATAAAATGGACAAACCTTCACAAACACAATGGAGCTTATTACTATGTATAAAAGGAAAGGTTGTCAGCCACAATAGTTTCTACATGTCAGAACTCAATGTAATAGTGTATCTTCTGGAAAGTGGCGGAAAATCCAGCCTGCTACTAAATGGTTTAAATACTTCTGAGCAAGGGTTTAAGACTGCAGAACTTGTAATCTGGAGAAATTAATGGATACAACCTCTTATGACAGAAGAGAGTAACTTCTGGAAATGGGAATACAATAATACCTGCAGAGACATGGCTTTTTAACATCCTTATGTCGAATCTGAAACAGGTAAAGAACTGAACACAGAACATATTCTTACAGTGCTTATGGCTGTCAGAAGAGCAGACATTTAGAATGTAACATTCTAACCTGTTAACAGCTGGGTAGTAACAGGATTAAGGGCAGCGGTCGCAGTTTTTCATAAAACAAACTGAAAATTGGGAAACATAACTAAGAAACATGAAATGTTTCTCAGGGCCTCTTCTGTTAAATCTGACAAACACTCCATTTCCATAATATCTGCTGTAGTACAGAGACATTGTTCCAGGGCACAAGTGATCATCGTGGAAGTGATAAAGACCTACACCATTCCTTATGATCAAAGCTTTCATGGACCCTGAGCAAGACATTCACTGTCTGTCAAGAGAAGATTTGCTGAAGTGCATCAATTTCTATGGCCAGCACCCCAACACAAAACATTACAAAGAAAAACAAAACATAACAACTATAATAAAATCCACATAGTTGGCAGCACTGAATACTGGAAGGATTAATATACATATTTAAAAAAGCGTAAAGCTGTTGATCCTCCAGTGTCAGACAGGAACGAGAGACTTCTGGCTGATGCCCCACTGTTTTCATGAAGCAGCAGATGATGCGGAGCAGCCAAAATAAAGGTCCTATTCACAAAGAGAGCTTTGAGGCCTCTCCAACAGGTGGAGGGTTGAGATGGTGCTTACAGTCTTCTCAAGTTGTAGTATATATTTTATATATATATATCTATATATATAAATATAAATCACAGTCACGCTGCCTTCTTATTTTGCACATGCACCTATTTACATACTGGCTACCAATACCAGCCCCTCCATGCCCAGGAATGGAATGAAACTAGGGGCAGGAAGTGTGGGTTCGGGAGTGAGGCATGGCATGGGCCTCACTAAATATAAACACATGGGGGGAAAAAGAGCAAGACCACCATCAAACCAGTTTGGCCTTTGTCAAAAAGAAACAAAAAAAGGAGTCCCTCAAAGTTTATGTGGGGTAATTTGTGTCTGTGCGATGTTGCAGTGCAGTTCCATAAGGGTGGGCTCCAGTGTCAAGAGGTGTCCAGTGGCAGGGCATGGAGGGAATTTAGTCACCAGTTTGCCTTCACAGCTTTGATGTCACTGACTAGATTCTGAGCCAAACATATCCCAAAAATCTGAAGAAAAGGAAGAGAACAGAAATGTTACAACCATAAAATAACAATCCATTTCTAATGTACACCACAATTCAAACAAAGCCAATAAAAAAATAACAATGCAAAGCTATATTGATAAAATACGGGTTCTATTTCAGATGAGTTTGAAGACCACTGCAAAAGCAACTCATAAGGGATTAGAATCACCAAAATAAAAAAACTTAATTAAAAATATTTGAAAAGAATCACCAAAATGTTTTTATAAACCTTATTGACAACCTGTTACCAGGAAGACAAGAATATATGAGACTTTCAACGAGACCCAAGCAGTCTGCACATGCAGGGATGTCACCAGAAAAACAGAAAACACTATTTAGAAATATATCCCGGTTTTGGATTATTATTCCTTCCTACTGAAATATCAATTTATCTTTTAGTAAGCTAGGGCCACTTTGTGGCAGCTGATTGATTCAGTCAGCCTTTTTTAAGGACAAGGAAGGCACAGGAAATTCATATGACCAGCCACGTTTTGCTTTTAAATGTAAGCATATTTTCCAATAATTAAATTGACCGACAAACAAATCCATGGCTAGTTTTCATAAATTACTATTTTAACATAAAGCTAAAAGATTTGCCTGCACCATATTCTCTCTTTCCAATGAACATTGAAAAGTAGCTCTTGGACAGAAGAGAATTGTTTTTCATTTTAGCGAAGGCCTGACCTTGTGGAACAAGCCAGAATGATGTACGACTGGATATTTTTCACTTGTATGGCAACAGTGGGTTACAAGAGCTATAGTATTTAATATCGTTAAGCTTTAGTTCAGCTGTTCTGACACCTGTTTGAGCCGTACAATAAATCTTGAATACATCTAGGGCAGCGGAGCTCTATAAGACAGTCTAGACGACAAAAAACACTCTTAACTCATCTGTAAAAGTTTAGAATCTTCAAAAAAAAAAAAAAAACATTTTTGGGGGGGCAAGATAAATTATTTTTCTTAACAATAAAAGTAACTACTGAACATGTATAATATGTAAAATAAACCTACCTGCAAGAGCGCAACAGCAACAAATACCCCGGCAACAACTATTAAATTATCTTGAAGCCACTTTTCAAACTGGCCAACACATCCCTTCGTGTATATATAACTTTGCTGCTCTAGCTCCTGGAGTGAAGAAGAAAGCAGGATTAAGTTGAGAACTGAAAATAGACAAATAGTTTGCACAAACACCCCCCCCCCCAAAAAAAATCTAATTAACTTCCATTTGTATCTTGTATACAGACATCACCAATGCATGCATGTCAGTTAATGATAGGTCGTGACTGTCTTTGCAGGGACATGACACAGCGGGGCTTATGTATGACAAGCAAATGCAGTGCAGAGTTTGATAAGTGATCTTATCGCCATAGCAACCAATGGGATGGTGCTGTCAGAACAAATATACCTTTAGTTGCTATGGGGGGGGGGGGCAACAGATCACTTTGGAACAATATCACTTTTAATACATAACCCCCAAAAGAAGGGAAGGAACGTGTAGCGAGATCTACGCCACAACAAGACATCTCAGGGAATGTTTGAATGAAAAGCCATTACCCTCAAGGCTTGCTGAGCTTGGCACGCTATCTTTTTTGTTCAAACCTCCCAATAGACTATAAGCTTACAAGAGCAGTGCCAGCCTCTCCTTCTGTAGCAGTATGCTATATGTATGTTATTTATTTTCTATAAAAGATCCTGCTGGTGTCCCAAAATAAAATGTAGCAATTTTCAAAGTGTTATTCACATATGCCCACAATCAGCTCTGACATCATCAGGTTTACATTATAGCATTTCCACCATAACAGACGTGGTGTGGGACAGATCACTGTGCTACACGATTACAAAGTCATTTAGCCGTCTCTAAACAAAGCATTCAATCTAATGTATACTGATCAATGAACTCGCTACACCCATTAGAGTTGCCTGTAGTGACAACCGTAGGCACTTGCATTTATAATGATTTTAGCAAGCTCTGCGATATGCTCCCCCTTGGGTGATAAAAACAGTGTACTCAAAACAAATCTGTCCACGTTACCACAAGGATGTTATCGCTTCACACAAAAAAAAAATCTAATAATGATGAACACCCACATACAATAAAAAGGTATAAAGATAAGTCTTACCAGCTTTAATCTCACATCATATCCACACTGTGTGTTTTGAACATCTTCCTGTGGAGAGAATTACAGGAAATAAATTAGGAAGAAAGATGACTCATAGCGACAAGCTGTCTCGCTGGCATGCCTCAGGGATGATCTACTTTCCTGTATATGACAGTTCTAGAACATTTTTGGAGGAGGTATGGCAGTAATCTCTCCATGGAACCTAGAATGGGGCCTTCTCCATCATAAAATTCTGAGGCAAGTGATAATATAACACCGTATAATATCTGTACATGACCTTACACCGTAGACTAAAGGCAGAGTTGTAGCTTAAATGACTTGACTTCACCATACAATATGAAGGTTCAACCACAGTGATGATTTCTTCTCCTAAAAACTCTCCTGCCAACTCTCCTGTTAGTGAATAGGCTCCGAAGAGGATGAACCTGAATTTAAGGTCACAGTCAAAATAACTGTGTACACAAAATATGCATTATCATATTTAACCCCGGAATGGATGTAATTAATAAATAAAACATAACTCCATTGACTTTACTTATGCAAATACCTAAAACTGGAGCTTCGATAAGACTAAAAGTATTCTTTGGCAACTATATTCTCATTGCTCAAGCTGAAGATAATGTCCTTTCAATGTTTTATGTTTTATGGGACCCCGGTTGTTGTTTGGATTGACGTCACTTGTAAAACATTTTCAAATAGTGCCACCGATTCTGAATAGGATTAGGGTCAGTACTTTTGGACATTCAACTTTTTGTTCTTTGGAGACGCCAATGTTGCGTTGACCATATGGATCATCGCTCTGCAATAAACACCTTTTCACCCAAACGTTCTTTTTGTTTTTTTGTTTTTTTTTAAGGATTGAACCAGGTTTTCTTGTAGTATGTCCTTATACTATATGGGGCAGTCCCATGTTTTCTAGCAAATATATACTGACTAATGTAGAATACTATTTATTTTTTTTATTTTCTTTCAGAACTCCAACCTGGCCAATGATCGTAAAATGGTGTAGTTTTTATCATGGAATCTGACATTACATTTAATGGTTCACAGGTAGTGGCAAAAAGTAAGTTAATAATGTCCTCTTTAGGGCAACTTCTTTCAAACTGTGAGCTTGAAATACACAGGGGTTTGTTTTATCAAGATATATTTTACAATAATTGATTTTGAGTTTCAGTATTCAAAATAAAGAGTAATACAGAACATTTCAATGTACAACTTGTAATTGTAAGAGTGCACTGGTTAAGGGTCTAGATAATTTTGTAAGGCACTATGCATATAATAATGACTGTATACATACTATTTATGCATTTATACAAATAGGAGAAAAAGACAGGAGAGAAAAAAAAAGCTAAAAATAATAGACACAGATTGGAAACAGAAAAAGATAAAATCATACAAGGTTAGTCTTGTTCTAATAAGGCAACAAGGCTTGTTGGTCTCTCACCGCTGGGTCTTTAACACAGCACGAAAAAGGTACTCCACACCGCTCCCTGCTTGGATTGGAGTCTGTGCAATTAAAATAAATGTTGAGGTTCCAGTCGTTTGGTCCATGAGCTCCACAGCAAGACCACTAGGTGCGAGAAAGCAAAGTTGTCACATTCACAAAGTAAAGAGGGTGCATACAAAAAACACCAAAACAAAAAATACTAAAGCTAGGTGCACTCTGAAGCCAAGCATATTATATTAAAAAAAATGCTCAAAGCAATAATGGAAAAATCCCTAAAAGATAATTTTAATCAGTTAACATTTTATTCTGATCTTTTGATCGACACAAGAAAACAAAGAAGATCCTTTGCTCTATATACTAATATGTGCTAACTATCAAATACACCTGGGGATTCCCCACAAGACTGATTGTTTTGTCTGAAAACGCGCAACAAGTTTTTGATTCTCCACAAAAGATTAAGAATTGTATACGGTAGATAAAAATGTAACCGACACAGCTAAACCCCGTTGCTAATCCATTATTTTGCTTTAGACATACTCAGTTGTTTACACGAATCCCAAATAACTTAAACACCTTCAGTCTTGGGGGTTTTCATTAACAAAAGTACCAAAATATGTTGTCATTTTTACCATATGTAACTTAAACCACAATTCCTCTTTTCCATATTTGATGTACCGGCACAGCTGAACAATGACCCAAATTTATATTCAGCAACATCTCCAGTTTGGGGGTAGTTATTTTATTTATTTATTTTACTTATAGTAAGGGGCCCCCTTTTTTATTTTTTTAGGAAAATATATTATTTTATTGTTTCCAAAGTTTGCACTATTCCCAATGCAGTATGGCTCATGATCCCTTTGTTTTATTTATATAATTCATTTATATTTGGAAGGACAGAATCTATATTTTTCCCTCTACACTGTGATCAGCAAGCAGGGCTCCATAGCGCTGCACTGTCGTTCAGCCAGGAGGCTGTTAGCAATCACGCTCCTATCATGCCAATTCAGCCAGTACATTCTGAAACCTGGCTAGCTGCCCCACTTGTGTATTGATGCTGCCAGCAGTATGGGGTCTACACATCACTTACAGCCACCCTGTACCAGCATGTACTGGCTGACTTGGCATGATAGGAGTGTGATTGCTGTTAGCAATCACACTCCTATCATGTTAAGTCATATTGTTACATTTTATTTCTCCAATTGTGGTGTGTTTCTTACTTTTAATAAAAGTATGGTTAACACACCAAAATTAGACAAAAAAATACAATAACAATAATAATTTAAATATGATTGTTAACAGCAATCACACTCCTATCATGCCCAGCCAACCAGTACATGCTGGAATCTCGGTATGCCTGAGATTGCTGTTAACAATCATAATAAATATATATATTAACATTGTTATTAATTTTTTTGTACAATTTTGGTGTGTAACTTACTTTTAAAAGTGTGGGATTTTTTATTATTTTTAAAGGGGGGGGGTCATTTTCTGGCTAATGAATTTCGGTTTTGGTCCAGAATTTTCATTTCGGTACATCCCTAAGATAAATTGAACTATTTCATTTTTACTTATCCAGAATCCTGAATTTGTAGTCACAAAAAACTTTCTAGGCCCAGAAATCAGTGAGAGGAAAAGTAAAGGTTTATTGTTATTTACTTTATTTTAAGCTGCATGTCTTATTAAAGGCCATATTTTTTCACAGTGAAAAATGAGTGCGGCCCGCGCATGTATACAATTCTGATGAAGTGGCCCACTGCAGAAAAAAACTTGGACACCCCTGATATAGAGCTTCCAGTGATGAAAAAAATGGGAACAAGATCTATATACAAGATGGAACAACTCTTTAACTCAGGCATATACTGCTTTTCACCGCCTTTACCTAAGGGAATATACAATCCTGAATAGGTAGTATTTGGTTCCAAACCTTAACAAAAATGTCACCAGGAAAACCCAACTTCTGTTGGGGATGCGGCAGGCATAAGGGAAATTTTATTCACATATTCTGGCAATGTGATTTAATTAAGTTTTTGGATAGAGGCCTTTAAAACATATTAACGATTTATGTGATCTCATGCTTTCTATGTGTCCAGGGATAGCGTCCCTCCATCTGAAATTTCCTAAATGAAATTCAATGTTTGATCAATTATTATAGATATTCTACTGGCAGCAAAACTAATTATAACAAGGAATTGGATATCACCCAAACTCATATCCTGGGAAATGCTGGTAGTACAAGTATTGTCCCAATGCAAATTGGAGAGAGATATCTCTGATGGGTCATTTTTATCTGTGGGATGATTGGATTAACAAACTAGACCTAAACTCACCCTGTCTGGGACTTCTATCAACAATTTGGTAAATAAAAGTCTAAAATAGGGAGCTTTTGCCCTACCAATTTGATTTAATATGCCTTCAATTTAATACGTTGATGTTTTATAAATTTGCTGTTCTGCACTTATTCTTCTGACTCATCCATTGGAAAAGCCTGTGCAATAAACTTGTAGGGTTTTGTTTGTTTCTGTATTTAGCATCCCCTGATGGAGTGGAGGCATATTCACAGCTAATGGAGTAATTAAATGATATGCAGTCAGAAACCTAGTAATATTTTTATGATTAATAAAAAAAAAAATATAGTACGCTACACTTTTCTCCAACAGTTAAGACCACCATGTGACTGTTCTTGGTAATTCCACAAGGGGGCACCCTTGCTATGCACATACTTTCAACTTTTCAAATGCAGGAAGGAAGGCATTACAAATTCAGCTCTGAAAGAAAAGGTGAGCAACACAAGGGGCAGCTCAACCACCTGGCAAGCAAATGGTTATAAGAAACCATGCTGAAAAATCCATGGGCCTTCTAGTAACATTCTTACCAGGTTGTTAGGTACCAAGTTTCCACAGGAAAAAGGGTTTTCAATCGTTTTACAAATGTAAGATATTAGAGGAGCAAAAAAGTCAGGAAAAGTTAAAAATACAAATATTTAAAAACAAAGAATTCTGAGCAAAATGCAGCTTTTGACATCTGTTGGGATAATCCCTATTAAAAAGAGAAAGGCTACATTGTTTAGGGCTTTAGTATTTAATCGCAAATCTTGTTTTCCTATTGGCTGTTCTGACATTACAGTAAACCACACAACCAAAAAGAATCACAATGAACACTAGCTTTTAGAAGCAGTCAGCACCAGTGATAAACCAAAGTCCACTTATTCTTTTAATTTTTAATTGCTGCTTTAAGTGATTTGGAAGAAGCCGCTTTTTGTACAGATCTGTGTTTTTGGGGTTTTTTTGGAAGGGTTGGTAAAAATAGTTTTAAACGTACATATTCCTGAGCAAAATCTATGAGGTTCTGCAGGTCAATGTCATCGCGGTAAGCCTTCACGTTGTTGTTAATGAAAAAGTTGAGTTGATCCTTGATCCAGTCCTTGAACACGAAGGCCAGGATACCTGCCGTCAGCTCCAGGAAGAAGATCAGTCCCAGGAAGACCGAGAACTGCATAAAACAGCACCAGTATTAAGGCCATTGGTAAATCCCATAATAAAGCACAATGTTAAATAATGCGCATAAAACATTGTTATGGAAGAGTATATAACATCACTGGCGTATAAGAGCTGCAATAATTCAAAGGCCTAAGCTTCTAATGGTAGAAATTCCTGGCCTCAAGCTTCTGGCATTACAAGCATATTGAGTGAAGTGGATGGATTAGTTGGTTTTTTTAATAAAGATCTATACCATTTTTTGGGCTGTTTTGTTTCAAAACAAAACATTTAGCAAAGTAACATGAATAGTGGTGGCAGCAGGTAAGAAAGGAAGATGTGTTACTTTCAGATCACTGCCTTGACACCCACTGCACGAATCAGTCCTTTGGCAGACTCATAGTCCCCAAAACCGGCAGTGGTTCAGAGGCAGGAAACCGCCGTTCTTATGTAAAGCAAGAAATGAGGGCAAGGCGATCATCTGTCTGTACACTCAATTGTGTGATTATGGAAGCCATGTGGCTCTTGTCTTTAAGTAAGGAAATTAGTAATGATCACTGTGCATCATGATAAGGATTGATTTAGCTTGTCACTCTTAAGGCAGTGAATGGTAAATGTGAAGATGTAGTGGTATTGCCACCCCTCACAGTGGGTTGCTAATGGTTTGCTGCCTTCTAAAAGTGGCATGAAAGAGGACTGTTGTGCATGTAGAGCGAGGAGATCCTGTAGCTAAACAAGGTCAGGAGAGACTGTTATTCTTTTCTTCTGAGCCCTTAAAGTCCTGCTTGAAGGAAATCTGAGATGTTGGTCTAAGATCATAGTAACCACATTAGAACGTGTATTCAAGAAAAACATTAAGCAAGCCCTCTCCCTTCTTAAACCGCAGAAGACAAGGCACATAAAAACGCCATCCTACACTTATGAAAAAGCCACAAAAAGGAGGGTGCGGCACTGGACTCAAAAACTATTTTACAGTATCAGATTCTTCACCAAGGTGTAACACACTTTGTGTTCAAGTATTTTGGAGATTGTCAACCTAAGAACCAGAGTCAGTGAAAGCTCTGTGATCGACGTAATAAGTAAGATATGGAAGTTGCAAGAGATGGTGCCGACCATCACTGGCTGAAATCTCAAAAAATGTAAACAAAGGGTAACTGCATGAGCCTGTAGCCTCCTACTTCTGTTTTGTTTCCCTCTTAAATCTTATTCATGTTACAATCTATGTTCTACAAAAAAAAATAGAATACACCAATACAAATATCTTTCAAACATTTTTAAGCAGTAAAGCTACTGCTAGTTGTAATGTTTTCCGGGAGAAGACCAAAGTACATTCTCCATCTCCCAAGGGCAGTGAACCAGCATCACAATGCTGCTTAGCAATGTCAGCAAACTCTGGTTGTACATTTATAAGGTTAATCTTGCAAAACCTGGTTACCAGAGTGTTTTGCTTTTTCGAGCACAAAACTATATGCATTCTACAGTTTGTTTTATCTTTAAAAACGATGATACAAAGTCAAGTCTGATCAGGGAGTCAGGTTCATACCTGGGGATATGTGAAATGAGCTGAACTAAGACACAACAGGGCATTTTTATAAACCTTGAAAACCTCTTTGTGTACTTCAAAATCTTATGTATTCTCAAGTATGAATAGAAAGGACACACTCTACTTCAAGTATATGACTGAGGCAGTCAAGACTTGAATCTCCATTTCCAGCTGGACCATTACTCTCATTATCCTTAGCCCAACAGCAGCTGGAGAACCAGTCCTGGCATTAAACAGTATGCGCCTTCATGCTGCTTATCATAGCACGGAACCCTCAATGCACGGAGGTGAGTTGATGGTACTTACAAACTTTAAGAGTGTGGTGTTCTCCCGCAGAGCTCCAATGCAGCCTGCAAACCCCAATATAAACATGACAGCCCCGGTAACAATGAATAGCCAGACTGGGTCAAAGCCGCCAAGGTCAGTGATAGACGAGATGTTGGAGAGGACACCCTGCGGGGGGAAAAATACAATATGACAAAGGGAATACCGTAGAAGAGATGCATTAAATTGTGTTAATATATGCAGGATGGCTGGAGGACATTTAATACATAGGGGAAAAAAATTGTTTGGTTTGTGTTGTTGGTTTTGGAACAAGATGAGCCAGAACATGTGAGCCAGATATTATCTTGCTACACCCTTTTCAAGGATGTATCTCTATGTACGCGTAGCCAAGACACGGAGTCCTGCCCTCCACCTAACCTGACACGCTGACCTAAAAATTGGATAATTTTCAAAAATTCCAATTTCTATACAAAGATGCAGAAAATGTGAATGCCTGAACGTTATACAAGTATAACAGCTGGCTACAAATAATAACTTAGTGGCATCCATTAGATATTAAGGTGTAGCAATTATGTTGAAACTACTTGGATATTCAGTGGATGCAGTTTTTCACACAACATGGTTACTTTGTTTGGGATGTAAAAGTTGTGAACGATATTCAGAAGTTTAATTAACAAACCATGCGAAACTGTTTCTTTAACCCCTTCCGGACCGCCGTTTGCATACTGCGTCTTCACTTGAA
>VKOC01000003.1:9781030-9836077 GCA_009364415.1 Spea multiplicata | reverse complement strand
GCAGCGTGGAGTGGCATATGTTGTAGCAGCGTGGAGTGGCATATGTGGGAGGCAGCGTGGAATGGCATATGTGGGGGGGCAGCATTGCATGTCTGGGAGGCAGCGTGGCAAGCCTGGGCTCAAATGTGCATAAATTGGGGGGCTGGTTGGGAAATAAAGACAAGAAATGTATTTTATCAAAGTTTTTTTATTCTGCTGTTTGTATTTAACATCATTTGTTTATTAAATTATTTTAAATAAATGAAAAATTTACATTAAAATAATCGGCCAACTAATCGATTATGAAAATAATCATTAGTTGCAGCCCCTACACTTTAGTGAGTAGATCTGCCAACTTTATGTACCGTAATGCATGCGTTTACCTTGTCACATGACTGCAGCCTAGAATAACACATTCACCTGGAAAATATAAATGGGGTGAAACCTAACATACTAAAAGAAGTGTTCCTATCCAGAGTTTTGGCATGCAAAGGTAAAGCAATGTTATATTTAACAACATATAAGTATGAGTCACCTTGTATAAAGTGGATATAGAGGCAAATGTACCTACCCAGAATCCCTTGTGGTTATGGCAGCACCACAAGATTTCTGAGGGGGAAAAAAAATCTTCTGGCTTGTCTGGTGTCTGTGTTTAATAATGCTTCTATTACCCCCTTAATTTTAAGTGGAAGGGTTTTCCATCACCTTTACCCACCATAACTTTTGTTATTACATATATTTTAAAAATATTGCTAACATCTCTGTGTATGATTGATACAGACCACTGTTGAATACAGTTATGGAACATTCTCACCTCTGAAGCTGGTAACCCAAGTTATGTACAAGTTTTTAGCATTTAAAATAGTGTTGCAATAATTATGAAATACCAAAAAATAATAGTGATATGGGCTTAAATGTAATTAAATAATTTAACAATTATTATATATATATATATATATATATATATATATATATATATATACATAAATCAATAATTAAATATAGGTGAATATGAAAAAATGCAGCAAACACTATTTGGATAACCCCCAAAAATCCTATCAAAACAAACAAAAGTAAAATAAAAGTGTTGCGCCTAAAATTGTGAAAAAATGGTGAATAACTTATTATCTCAATAAAAATAAAATATAATATAGAAAAAAACAGATACTTATATTGATTTCCAGTTTCCGTTCGTTGTGTCGATATCGTGTATCAATATATGGAGACAGAAAAGAAACAAAAAATCATAGTGCTTTCCATAAATATATGTAAATCAAATGTGTCTTCTGTATAGTGTTCCACTCACATGGAAATGAGCAATAAGTTTGCTCTGACTCGTTGAAATATGCAGCAAATAAATGTCGGCTTCGTTCCCGCCGAACAAGTTACTTCGGGACGCCCTCCTCAAGTGTTTGCGTCGTCCACACAGTAGGAACCCGGGTTTAGCATTTAAAAAAACAATCTGTAGCGCGTCTGAGTCTCTCCGTTCCCTTCCAAGGCGAACGACTCGCAGATTTTGCGCGATGACGATAGTCCAACACGCAAACGCGTATCACCTGATAGGGCGTCCCGAAGTAACTTGTTCGGCGGGTACGAAGCCGACATTTATTTGCTGCATATTTCAACGAGTCAGAGCAAACTTATAGACTGGTCAGAGCAAACTTATAGACTGACCACATGCTAATTCAACCAATTTGAGCATCAGTAATCTTTCTAGTATAGTTGACATGGATGACTGATCTTGGTGAAAATGGTACACTATGTTATTTTAATTAAAGATTATTATCTCGAAAAATAACAGATAAAGCATTTAAAAAGGTGCACAAAACCTGGTGAGTTGGTGGTAGTTAAGGCTGAATACTTACCAATACTGGCGCTTCAGCATTAGATCAGGTCCTGCATTGTGAGGCTGGGGGCTGGACATGTTGAAAAGAACGTAACATCATGAGGGGGATACAAATGAGCTGTAATTGGTGTCCTTGCTGCAACAACACAGGCCTCAGTTGATCTGAATTGGTCTTGTTTTACCTTTTTTCTTCTAATTCCCCTTGAAGCAATGACAAAGGAACTTGGGCCCCTTAACTAACAAGAGCTAGAGATGAGGCAGGGTGCAAATGTCCTGCTCCACCCAACTATATTAATAGCATATCTCAACTGTTTTAGTCTTAGTGACCCAATGGATTATACATAGCCATCCTATATCGGGAACAATTCTATGAGTTTGGCAGCTTAGACAAGGAACAATTTTTTGTGTGTTCCTGATCTGCATATTAGCTAAGTGTTGCTTCGTCTGTGGACCTCCCCTGCTGTTTTCTAGCTTTGCACACAACGGTGTCGCCCACAAACTGCTACATGAGCATTTCTATTCAAATATAATGTACTAAAATAGAACAGGGTGCCAATGCTATGTTGTTAGATCAATGTAAGTGTTTTAAATGGATGTAAATGTTGTATATATTCATACATCTGGCTTTGTATTTTTGCCACCCGTTCTGGGTATGTTGTCATGAAGTGTCACTTCCCCCTAACCATTTTGCTTATGGCTTCAGACCCTACTAGAGTGTATTTTTCTACCTGTGGTATACAATTTTCAATTGCAATTGTAGTGTTGTTTTTTTTTTACAAGTGATCATATATTTTTTTACATTTCAAAAGATGAAATAAAAAGTGCTTCTTGAGCGTACTTTTGGCAACTTTGACTCCAAATTCTGCTATGTTTACATTGTTGCGGGGATGTAACTAGAAGCCTCAGGGCCCCGGTGCGAGAATCTGTTAAGGGCCTCCCCACCCCAACCTAAATCTACCCCCTTCTACACCATACCCCTCTCAGGCTATCTACCCGCTCCCTCCCTTCTCACTATCACTCTTCCCTACCCCTCTCACACTATTTACCCCCTCCTTCCCTCTCACACCTAATCTACCTTTCCCTACCCCCTCTCACAATATCTTACCCATCTCCTACCCCCACTCGCTATAATACCCTCTCCCTACAAGTTCTCACTATCTACCCGCTCTCTACCACCCCTTCTCACTATCTACCCTCTCCCTACCCACTTCTCACTTTCTACAATCTCCCTACCCCCTTCTCGCTATCTACCCTCTCGCTATCCCCCCTTCTCACTTTCCACCCGCTCTCTACCACCCCTTCTCACTAACTACCCTCTCTCTACCCACCTTCTCACTATCTACCTTCTCCCTACTCCCCTCTCTTTATCTTCCCTCTCCTATCCCCCCTTCTCACTATCCTAACCCCCTTCTCATTATCTACCCTCTCCCTACCCCTCTTTGTAGGTCACTTAGCGTACAGTCCTGTGGTGGGGGCGCGAGGCCTAACTCTCGCTGCTCTGCCGCGATGCACGCGGCTTCACTGTTGAGCGCCGGCATATGACGTCATATGCCGGCGCTCAGTGTGAAGAGCCAGCACCCGAGACAGTGAGGCAGACGGCGGCTGGGAGCAGAGGAGACAGAAGGGCGCCAAGCAGCTGCTGAAACAACCGCTCGGCACCCCTTGGGCCCCCCTGACTGGCAGAACTCCAGGGCCCGGTCGCAGTCGTGACCCCTGCGACCCCGGTAGTTCCGCCACTGCATTGTTGGAAGAACATTACTGTGGTCAGAGCTATGTTTAGGAGGGTGTCTAGATTTATTTGCACCCAGCCCAGGTATGTATGTGAGGAAGGGGAGTGATTTTGGGTGACAACATCATAAATCCAAGTGCTGCCCCCTGCAGTATGTGTCATGTATAAACTTTGTTATATATAACATGTACATGAAATGTATATGTCTTGGGAAAAATGTCGACCCTTCTCTAAGGTGATTATATGTAAAGGGTCTTATGGGTAGACAAAGATTTATACTTTTTATGATAAAACCAAAAATGACCATCCTATTAAATTGCAGTGGGTGCACAAACTCTAGAGCCAGAGATGAGTCTGGCCGAAAATCATGAGATTTGTAGTCACACAAAATAAAACAACCCATCTTGTTTGCCCCTGATATATTACATGTGCCTGTATTTAAATTAGTGTTACGCATGTGTAGATCAGCAGTAGTTCTGCAGTTGTGTGTATTGTGGTGCCATGTGAACTGTGCTTTGTCTCTTTGTTAGTATCTCAGTGTTGGTGCCTGCGGTATGTGTCTGTTCTGTGTGTGCGAATGCTTGTCACATCTTGCTGGCATTGGCCTCTCTGCTTGTTACACGCATGGAGTAAGGTACAAACCCTATAGCTATTTTTCCCAGTCATTCTGTTCAATAAACAGATACTTGATTTAGACATCAACAAGTAGTGTAAACCAAGACAACCATGTCTCACATAATGCTTTACATTACTGAGAGAAATGCTTTCTTCAAAATTATTTTAAATCACAAACTATCACAGGATGTTTATTAAAACTGTCAAGCTATATATTATTTTTTCCCTTTAAACTGCATATATTTGCTAAATACAAACTGTTTATTTACCAAGCATATCAACAAGCAACAGCAGTCTTGACGCTGTTGATGGGTCACAACTCACATCATCCTCACCCACCAAGTCTAACATAGAAAATGTGCTTATCCTGAAATCCTTCAAATACTTCAAATACTCCAATGACGGTGGGTCCTAACGCTAAACCCTGCCTACAGAAGTACTAATAAACTGAACATTACATCTATACACAGAACCAAGAAGGACATACCTTTAGACTGCTGGTTGAGACAAACAGAACACACAGGTGGGGCACACCTTATAAAGGAAACAGAGCTGAAGCAAAGAGCAAGACTAGAATAAAGGAATCAGAAGTTCAGGACAGAACATATGGAAATCCAGGAATCGACCACAGCAAGACAGGGAAACAAAAGACATGCAGCTCCGCAGCCTGGATGGTGCCTGACACACATCTATGCTCACACACACACAAGTACATATCCGTCCTGTCCAGGTTGGAAGGGCCCTTTCTTAACTATTTTGAATCAGGACGAGTAGAGAGGAATAAGGGGTCGCAGGGCCAGATGCACCAGTGACATAGATTATATTGTGGCAAGGCCTTAACACCAGAATTTCATCCCTCCCATGATGCAGACAACTGCTAGCTTAAAATTTAACTATAGATTCCCTACATTTAACTAAGTTCCATAAGCTCAACTAGCCAATACTTATCTCTTGTAACTGAACACAAGTTCTCCTTAGGGGGAAATTTAAACAAACAAATGCATATTCATTGTTTTCTTTAGCTTGCCCATCATTAAAATCAACCATTTGATTTGGGTGTGACTGAGGTGTGGTCACGGGGTTTTGGTTTGGTAGAGAACAAGGAGAAAAAAAAGAAAGGAAACAAAACATAAAAGAAAGAAAGAAAATGCACTGGTTGAGTTGAGAATGATAGGATATATTATTTAGAAAAGAGATGTGTGAGAGAAGAAATAAGAAAGAAATAAAATAAGGAAGGAGTGGAAGAAGAGACAAGTAAGAGAGGTGAAAAGAGAAGACAAAGGAGAGAAAGGATAGGGAAGAGATGGAGTAGTAACAAAGAGTAAAGGGAAAAAGAAAGGAGAGAGTCCTCTCCCCAGTCCACAAATCTCAAGCACACATCAATTCTGTAGCTCAACCAAATGCCAGCATCAAAGGGAACATGCATGGAATATCAACTCTCTTCCCCTAATCTACATGTCCCCCTATGTATTACATATGTGTGCCGGGACATGCTAAATACAGAAATCACTTGCCCAATCGCTGCCCAGTCCCCTTCCTGTATAATGCAGATTAAAATTGTTGCATCCTTTTTTTCTGGGATTGTACAGATGAAAGCTAGACAAATGGCAACCCTAGATGCACTCCATAAACAGCATTCTGTTCTTCCTCTGGTCTGATAGACCCAGTGCATCCATTCAGAAACACCATCTCAAAACATATGCTAAAATGCTTGACTGCTATTAAAAGCCACAAGTCAAGGAAAGAAAACCGTTACATGCAAACATAAATTACCCAATCTATATATATTGCTTACTATTTTATAAGAAAAAATCTCTCAATTGTTTGGATTGGCTCAGCATTGTAATAAAAAAGGCTAAGTAATTAGAAAGCCTGTGTATGTCAAGGTCATTAAAGTGTGTGCATGTGTGTGGGAAGCACAGCAATACCACTAATCTGTTGTCTGCCCAGCATGTTGCTGGCGATTTAGAAGATTTGACCTGCGAAAAGAGGAATAGGATCCAGAGAGGTGTTTATGTGATTTTTCATTTAATTACACCTCAGAGTCTTGGCTGTACACCTGCATCACAGCGTCCATACCTTCCTCCCCCACATTTCATACAAGGCAGGATAATATGGCTTGTATTATTCAACACTTGACTGATGATTGGATTTGGTCAATGTACGCAAAAGTCTCATGCTTGAAAAAATCCTTTACCTTTTTCTTCAAATCAATTAATCTGTGAATATTTTTAAACTATAGATGCTTGCTGAATATTTTATGTCAAAACAAAAAAAAAACCTAAAAAAACACATATTAAGGGGATTGAAGAAGTGTCAGAAATAAGAAATATTAGCATGTATTTTTGTCTTGCACTTGTGGCAATGTACACAAGCTTTATAGCAGTTATTGGGTCTTTAATTGGTGCATAAATGATCCTGTTTCTTCTTCCAATCACCACCACATAAACATATATGCTATCAGCTCATCAAATAAAGTTTGAGCTCAAGTCAAACAAACAACAAATACTCCTTTGTAATCATTGCAATGTTTATGTCACTGTGACACTTGTTGTATCAATAATTATGCTACACTCAATTTACATGGCATGATCATTTAAGTCTAAAAAAGGTAAAAAGTTAAGACGACACTTACTAAAACATGACATCTGTACGTATTGATATTTTTGTTTTGGCTAAATATCCAAAATGGCAAAATATGTGATGTTAGAGCAACCATTTGCCTCCTTGAATGTTGGAAGATACCTCTTATAGCTCTTAGACAGACTTATCAACACCCAGTGTCAGATTAGCTCCAAGACTCAGGTATCTAGACCAGAAAATACATACATACATGTGCCGATTATAATGTTTCAGAGTATTAGGGCTGGGGAAGAATAATGACAAGATACAAAAAATGTTTTTTTGGGTTTTTTTTAAATCTTGTTTTGAGAGAATGCAATTTTCCGGTTACTATGAGTTCATTACCTCTGCTTCATTTATCTTAACGGTGTTCTCCTAGGTATGATAGCGTAAGTTCATCTTGGATAGGTGGCTACATGTTGAATGCTAGGAGAATCTGAGACCCTGTACCTCTTCCAGTACCTGTTATCGGTAAAAGGCATTAGGTTACCATAGAAACATAACATTGCATTATAAGTCTGACATTAACATGATAATCATGCTCCTTTTCCAGCAGTCACATAGTGAGGGGAAGAAGGAAATGCATACAAACCAGCAATCCTAATGGTACGATGTGCCCTAACAGGTGGGCGATTTGCAGGTGCTATTATGGAGTGGAGGCGTAAGACAGGTGAGATTGAATGTTTGAAGCTGACTAATTAATAATGTTTATTAAAAGATGACATGTTTGTTAACCTTCCTTCCTTCTGAGCTACCGTAACATGAAGAGGATTTGTTATACTATTAAACCAACGAATTTCAGAGAGGTGAACAATGTATCACTCATTGCTTCTCTGTCACTGAAATACTTTGCAGGTTTGCTGCATGCGATGTGTTAAGCATTCCAAGAACAATAAGTACACATGGTCCGTAGAATCTCTGGAAATCCACTCCATCAATCAGGAAACTGGCCTTGCATAGGAAAAATGAATACTGTGTTGCAACCTACTAATAGGCATCATGGTACCAGAATTAGGTTGCATGGATAAGTCTAATATTTTATATGCTAATCTCTGCAAGTGATTATTTAAGATTATATAAATTAATAGTGAATAAAAAGGACATTACGAAGCTTGAGAAAGCAAAGACAGGCAATGTAGACAGGAAATCCTCCTCATTCAGTGTGTGTGCGGGCTGCACACAAGGATCAGTGGGCTCCACATACAATTTCCTTGATTACTGTAAAGGTAAACACCACAAGGAAACCTTAAAGGGCAACCCCATGATTGCTGTGCCGGGTAATCCTAAGAGGTGATGTCACCAGTGACATCACAGGGGTTCCACTGTGCTAATTGAGATCCCTGAGGTCATAAAGAACCCCCAAAGTGGATCTCTATACATCTAATCGAGAGCAGTGTAAAAAGTAAAATACATGTAATAAAAAATACAAATAAAAAAAAATATTCATAAATAATAGTTAAACAAAATCTCATCAAATATAACCCTATAAGAAATCCTCTTCTGACCCCCTACAACACTCCCAGGTTACCTGTAAGAAATTATATGAATATAAACAAAATATGCTTTATTGGCTACTTTTTAATAAAAAAATATTTGAATTAGGGGGGCAGTTAAACTAACTTGGGGGGGATGCTGCGGAACATAAAATAGTGTTTTTTTCTAGACTTGGCACCAGGGAGGTCTTCGTGCTCGTCTTCGTATTCCGCAAATATTCGCCCGTTCTTGTCTTCTCTTCAATATTCGTGGACATTCTTCATGTTCGTTTTTTCTTCGTTTTTTTATAAGGGGTTAATATGGGGTTAAGGCGTACCGCAGCAGCCCTGGCGCCAGGAGTTTAAATGTCTGTATTAGCAACTCTATTGGTCGCCAGTAGGGGGCTCTTCTGCCATCAACCAATGGTTGACGGCAGACGAGCCGGCAGCTGACGAACAATAGAGTCGCTCGTACAGACTTTGAAAAACCTGGTGCCGTAACTTGGCCGGGAGAGACCACTGGTGTCCCTGCTGCAACAGTTAAACGTCCGTACGAACGACCAATAAAGTCACTTGTATGGACATTTAACGGATTTGGTTGATGCCAGAGGAAGAACCTGCAGACGACCAATAGGCTCACTCGCACTGCCCTTTAACCCCTGACGGCGAACCAATGGATTTCTGCTTCTGTCAACTCCTGCAATGCCATGAAGATAATGTAGGTTAGATGGCGAAGGGACCGGGGAGATTAGAAGACGAAGACGATCACAAAGATTCTTCGCGTTGTGTGTCTTCGTCTTCATCTACATTTTACTGCCGCTTCGTTTTCATGTTCACCCGAAGAGGAATGCACAAGTCTATTCCGCTGGCGCTTATTTTCTGGGCAACATGCAACGTTTGTCCAAAACACACAAAGATTGGAAGAGATTAGAGCTAAAATGGCCCTAGTAAAATGCTCTGGATTGTCATATTATCAGTAACATATTCATGCTAAATCTGAAAAACAGAGGGAAATAAATGGAAATCCTGAGCATATAGGGTAGTTTTCAAATCAGTGCAATTTAATTGATATGTTTTAATGTTTTTAATTCAAGCAAGATATGAATTATTACATGAATATGTTTTTCTGCTTCTGCTGAAAAAATATATATATATATATATATATATTGTGTGGGTACATCAATTGGGTAGGAGGGACATGGTAAAAAGATGGAAATTGCTCATGTGGTGTTAACATACCCTGGTCCTTAAAGGGTTAAACTAGATGATTGATTTTCTTTAGCAAGGAAGAATATACAAGAATATAATTGGTTATAGGTACAGGATTAATTATAGCATGTTGACCCAGTGAGAAATCAGAATTTTGGAGCATTTCCTCCTTTTTCAAGGAACAATTGGAAATCGTTTCAATGTGGGGGTTTCTTTTTTGCCTTCTTCTGGATCAACAGCAAGATTGAACTTGAGACACGTGTGTGCTTTTTCAACCTAAATTGCTGTTACTATTTATGTTACTGCGATTCCTGCTATACACCAAACCAGGTGTCTTCCAATCAAGAAAAAAAGGTAAAATGGAAAAACAAAACACAGGGAGTGTATTAGGAAAGTTTACAGTAGTACCACCACAACCAGCTATGTAAATGTAGGTCAAGCATTATAGCTGTGTTTATTTGCATTTTAAAACACTACGTTAAATTATAATTATACAGTCGGTATGTTGCTACGTTCTACAAAATAGCTTATTGTTTATAAGTATTTTGAAAGGAAGGGGACCAAAACCCCCGTTGTTGTTTCTTGAATAAATATCATATATTGTACAAATAATCAGCACTGATTTTTTACGTGGATTGAGATTGTGCCAGGTCCCTCACCTTCCATCCTTACCTGTTTGCCGCTGTATAATCTTTAGGGAGGGCTGATGCATATATATACCGGCACTGGCTAAGCTTATCTTTGGTAATGTACAGCCAGATGGTCACCCTGGGTTGCACAGTCCTCAAATGATCAGCTGTTCCCCAATTGTCCCTACATACACACACACACACACCATTACATTATCAGTGTGCATTTTTTAGCTTCCCAGTGTGGGTTCCTCTCTTTTCTCTCCACACCAGCGTCCCTTGCTGTGACAAGTGATTGGAGCTCTCGGGGACAGAGGAGGGGGGGCTGGGATCATTCTGCTTTTTTCACTTAAGAAAAAGCTGTAATCAGGGCCCGGGGGGCAGAATTGATTAGGTCGCAGCGGCCTTTAAAAGAGAGAAAGGAGGGGGAAAAATCGAATTATTGGACAGGCGCCTTTTAAGAGGCGAAGTTTTAATTTATTTTCTTATATTCAGTCAATAGATTTTTTTTTTAAACAAGTCCCGCGGTTTATAAATTGATTCCGTGCATGGAGAAAAACAAACAAAACCATTTAACTTCTTTGGCGTCATATTCATTTTTTTTCTTTGGGGTATTTTTTTCAATTTATTTATTATTTTAAATCTCTGATATTTATCTTGAAATACATTAAAGTAATGACAGAGCAAAGACACCCCTGAGTCTAATTCTGCATGAATTATTAGCAAAGTTAATGATTTATAGAGTCTAGTAAGACTGTTTAACTTTGCTTTTAAACTATGCGTGGCCTCGCATTTTCAGGTCCCACCATAGCATGCCTATTTTGTGTTCTTATGGATTTTAGCAGCAGGTGTTTATTTAAGTAATAGTACCGAACACGTTAGTTTCCACTAAACTGGTAAATCGATAATTTTTAACCATCAATATTTTTTTTTAAAAGTTACTAGAACCCGGAGTTGCTGCACAGCCTACAATTTGCCTAAATAGCTATAAACAAAGTATGTTGTTTAAAGAAAATAATTAAAAGCTCCTAAACCGAGACTGTCAAGCCGAACTTTAATTAAAATAATTCCACCAAAATCCATACTAAAGCGGACTTTATTAGGTAGCTATAAGACAAGAGACAGGGATTGGAGAACGCATTTTGAGCCCTATGGCCCTTAATCATAAAGCCTATGAAAAGCAAAAAGGTTTTGGCTTGGATGCCGGATCTGAAGTCTGCTGACCATAAAGGCCAATTCCCTCTATATTTGAAGCTATATATATTGTTTTATATAGCTTGCTATAGTTTGGTGCTTTTCCAGTTTTTTTATGCTGTTTAAAGATTAAGACACATTGAGGAGTATAGGTGAACCAGAAATTAGGTTAGTTGCAATGCAAAAGGAAGGTGCCCAGCATAGTCTATTATCTTGCGGGACTCGTGCAGGACTGCCCACTGACGTCATTGGGAGGTCCCGATAAAGTCATTGGGAGGTCCCGATGAAGTCATTGGGAGGTCCCGATGCCATTAGTGGGCGTCCTGATGACATTGGGGGCGTTCCCGATGACAATAGTGGGAAACATCCCCATTTAAAGGGAAGATGGACAGGGAGCGAGGTGTGTAAAGACCCCGCTCCCGTGACTCGGAGGATTTGGTGAACTAAGTTTCATCTATCCAGGGTCAGGCTTCCGTTGAAAAGTTGAGAACTAAAAGACATATGTGAACCAACTTTGCTTTTAAAATGAGTCTTTTTTTATAGCTGAAGTTATTGCCGAGGACAGAACAATGAGAAATAAACTGATTGTCATGCTGCTGGAAGACATTATTGTAAAGTGTGTTCATTTCAACCTTTTGTAGAAAATGTTTTATTAGAAAAGGTTCAAATAAAATTCTGTCCTTTGTTAGTAAAAACGCCATCTCTAAGAAAGGGTAGACTCAGGATCATTGTATTTTATATTCTTTCTTGTGGAGAAAGAATTTATACCAGTATCAGTATCAGTAATAGGAGTATGATTCCAACAGCCACCTTCTGCCCACTGGTGCATGAAATGACCAGGCAGCAGGTCCTTCCAATGTTGTCTGAATGGCAGCTCCTAGCATCGTTAATAACTCCAACTGTTTTATAAGGTGGTATTGCTGTAGGAGGCACATATTGATACCAGACCACAGCTGTATTTCCTTTACATTTCCTAGTGTTTATATCAGTAAGATATATAAACAAAAATATAAAGCACATATATGTATGGAATAGCCTTGTCGCTTTTGGAATTGTCACGCTTAAACCTTAAACCTTAAACTAAGGTCAAATGAGAGAAATGGGTTTCTTGGGTTTCTGGGTGACAAATGGTTTCTTGCAGTTTCCTTTTTCCCTATAAGCCGCACAGACCCTCTAGTTGACTGAACAGCGGACTCCCTGTTTTCCCCACATCTTCTTTCCCTGGACAGTATACACTATTGCTCTCCCCAACCACAGACACAGACCCCCGGGAATGATAGAAGCTAATGGCAACCCTCATAACCAAATGGGCATAGCCATTCCCAGTATGATAGCCTGAGGGGGGCTGGCAAGAGGAGGTGGGTGGAAGATGGTGATCGGGCCAAAGGAGGGAAGGTAGAGAGAGACACGGGAGAGATGGATAGAGAGGAAAAGACAAGAGAGGGAATAGAAGGGGAGAGGGGCAGAGATAAGGGATAGCAGGAGAGGGTATGGAGGCGGGGAAGGGAGAGAGACAATGGAGAAAGAGGGAAGAAAGATGTTAGGGGGAGAGAGAGAGAGAGAGAGAAGGAGAGGGGGAAGGATGGAGAGCGAGATAAAGGAGAGGTAGAGAGAGGAGGAAGAAGGGAAGGAGTGGGAAAGGAGACAGAGAGAAGGAAGGGGGAGGAGGAGTGAAAGAGAAATGGGGAAAACAGAGAAAAGAGGGAGGAACGAGTATATTTTTGGCCCTGTCATTTCAATGCCAGGCACATAAACTAGTATTAATATAATTTATAAACCTGAAATGTGCATTTCTGCACAATAGGTTTCTTTATTAGTACCCAAAAGAATAACATTTACCAAATTCACATTGTTTAAAATCCAAGCTTTGACTGCCTAAAATATAATATTCTCATCCTAACAGTAATGTCATTAGCCTGGGTGGGGATGATGCGTACTGCAGTTGACTGAGAGCAGTGGAGTGGTAAACATTTGGCTTTGTCAATGAATCATCATGTCCTCATTTTCAGTTACAGTATAAAGGCCGTGTAAACCTATGTCTTCTGTGTAGTCATTATCTGTTATTAATGGGTTGGGAGGGGCATCAGAAACTGAATTTAAATGTAGATGTTTGTGGTCGGAAGCTTAAATGGGATCTAGATTAAAGAAGGAAGATTGTTGTCCACCCAAACTATATAGAATTCATGTAGCTACAAAGCTAAGGGCAATCAACTAAAGAAATCAATTAATTATAGGGTCCTGTGGGTTTCTCACTGTAATTAATTAAGTAATTTATTTAATTGCTAGTGCATATAATTTCTGTATACTGCTGGTGAAGGAGCAGAACATGAAAATGGCGAGGGAGGGGAAATGTGTGGGATTTTTTTTGCCTGGCACTGTGTTTAGGTTAACCATTTGACCTGGCCAGAAAGGAATAAAAATACACGATGCCCTTTTAAGTAAAATTTATTTGGAATATCCGCACAGCACAGATTTTAATCACTCAGCAATATACATTTCTCTGAAGTCTTCTGGTTTGCGTAGCAGAAGACATAAGATGGCACCATGTATATTTAATAGGAACCATAGGAGCCATAGGGCTCAAAACGCGGTCTCTTGTCTCCCCATCTTTATAGCTACCTAATTAAGTCCGCTTAAGTATGGATTTTGGTGGAGTTATTTTAATTTGAGTTCGGTTTCACAGTCTCGGTTCAGGAGCGCTGAATTATTTTCTTTAAACAGCATACTTTGTTTATAGCTATTTAGGCAAATTGTAGGCTGTGCAGTAACTCCGGGTTCTAGTAACTTAAAAAAAAATATATATTGATGGTTAAAAATTATCGATTTACCAGTTTAGTGGAAACTAACGTGTTCGGTACTATTACTTACATTTTTTTTTAGTAAAGGTGACAAAGTAACCTACCATCTGGGGATGACAAGAGAACTGTCAAAAGAGTTTGAAGCAGGCTGTTTTCATGTCCTCATACTGCCTGTCATCTCCCACCCAATGCCCTCTACTTCAATCATCCAGCTGTCATCCAGACCGCAGGTCAAGTGGAGACTTTGATCCAACACCAATCTGCCCACACCTCCCAACTGCAAAAAAATAAATTTCAGAAAAAGCATATTCTAAGGCCTGTGTACATGCCTATGAAATTCTTAAATATTTTCTTTAATCATCATATTTATTGATATTTATTCAAGTTCAGATTGAAGTTTTCAAGGATGAAGACCCGATAAATTTTGAGTTTCCAGAGTGAGTGTCTAAAAGATTTGGTATAGATGGACAGGAGGTATTCACCAGTACATACTGGATCTTCCTACATAAGATAGAGCTGTTTCTGACTTGCTGCACTTTCATATTCTAGTAGTTGTGGACCATTAGTGCGTCATGCCATGAAGCCAAGACTCCAATCTCCAACTGATAATTCCCTACTAAATTTCCCCTGTACTTGATGGTTAATTACCTGTAACTATATTTTCCTAAATGTATAATTTCATAATAAATTAATAACATAAGCACATTTACAAATGCTTGTGTTTTATTAGTGCAATTCTTATGTCATCGGCTTTGTATGTTAATCATATTATGAGCCATTATTTCTTGGTGTGTATACTTAAAACTAAAAAGTTGATGGTTTGGCGATACCTAATGATTTAACCAATTTCTTCGTCTTCTCTGCTGATGCAAATTTCCTTCAACAGGGTGTAATGGGTGCAGGTTGACACACTTCTATAAGCATAATTCTCTAACTGTATGTTTGATTACAGCTATACATTGCAGCGTTTACAGCAGTATGACTTAAACATTGGTTGACTGGCTAAAAGGTACTCTCAGGATGCCTCGTGTTTTCATCAGAAGATGTATTCTATTACGGTATAGGATGGTACTGATATCTCAGGCCCAGTGATGAATTTACCAGTCTAGGCTGAAGCCAGGGCAGCGCCCCCAGGTGCCACCTCCACACACCTGTCCTCAGTGGCAAATCTAGAATCAGATACCACAGTCACAACTGGGGGCACTAATAAGTTCCACCACTAAATCATGCCACTCCCTTTTAACTGCCCCGTTGTACAGTGGGGTACAGGGAGCCTGATTGCCCAAGAGGGTGATTGGTTTCCAGTTACGCTGCAGAATATGCAGTTATCCAGGCCCAATGCTCATTGAAAGACACTAATATCTTTTGACTTTTAATGTATATACCTGTTCATTATGAACCCTAATTTAGAACAAAGCCTAAGGCTTTTTTGGATGCAGTTACCCACAAGAGCTGTCATGGTGGTAGGACCGGGTGTGGGGACACTTGCTCTAAGTTGATGATGGGAGCTGTGTTTCCAGAACATTTCAAGGGCTGCTCTGGGTTTACCTTTTTTTGTTTTATCATGTGGAGTGTGTACTGTACACTGTTTAGATGCAAAATCTGTGGCCAAATTGTTCAGTAAGTACATATATGTGATGCGCGTGACTCTTAACTTGTATGTTCTTAGTGTACTGTCTGGTTGTAAGACATCTTACTTCTATGGAAGATAAAAAACACACAATATGTTATTGATCTATAGTTTGGGAATAAGACAAGCACCTCCTTTACTTATTGATTTCAGTTCCACAACTCTGACACCAAAGTGGAGAGATGGTACAGCAGAAGAGGTACATGAGAATTATCTGGTTGTAAAATGAGCAAGCAAAATCAAGGTTCATTAATGAGTACCCCTCTGGTACTTTTTTTGACACCATACAGCTTCTGGATGTGGTCTTTGCTATCAGATTCCTTCCTTTTGTCTGCCACCGTGGCTGTCTGCACCAGTTTACTGTGTTCTACCCCAGGGTTTTACCTCCGTTTCATCTGGTTATTGTTGGTCATCTACCCAACTATGTCTATCAAGCTGATACTTTTCAGCTTCCTCCATGTCCTTACAGTTTATTGCATTTATGTGAATAACTGTCACAGTGTAGGTTGACAGCTGTTTGGATCAGCTAAAAACATACCCTAACTCTTAGCCTAACAGTAAGAGAATTGTCTTCTAGTCCTACACTTGCAAAACCTAAACGATTTTTCTGTAGACAACATGTAAGGTCTTAATGCCAGTATCTCAGTATGAGCTGTTTTAATAGCTGTCACACATGAGATATTGTCTAAAGTGGATTGCTTTGAGATTAGAAAGCCTCTCTTCATCCTTTCATAGAATATCTTTATCGCTAGTATTCTTTTCACTTTTATTGCAGATTTTTATCAGAATGTTACCTTATTTTGTTGGTGATGTCATGCAGTTCCTTTCCCTTGATTTACGTATCTATATTTCAGTTCCATTACTTGCATACTTGTGTATCTCACAAAAGTGAGTACACCCACTCACATTTTTCTGAAGAAATGACACTCTGCTACAATGTAAAGTAGTGAGCGTACAGCCTGTATAACAGTGTAAACTTGCTGTCCCCTCAAAATAACTCAACACACAGCCATATCTAAACCTTGGCAACAAAGTGGAAATGTCCAAATTGGGCCCAATGTCAGACCCGACGGGGGCCATGTACCTCATCATGGGGTCCGTCGCCTCGGACCACGGTCCTCTTTGGCCGGCCTCCGTACGACGTGGTCGCCACGAAGAGTCCCGGATCCCTCGTCGCGGGAACCGTCGGGCAGGAGGTCTAATCCTCTGGACCGTGACCCCGACCACTCGCTTGGATTTGCCCCTTTATTACCGCGCTACTGGACTTTGTGTGGTGGCACCCTGCACTATGCTCCACTGGGGCTGCATGAGTGCTGCCGGGACTGGGGAGCTACAGTTCATTGAGGGAACCATGAATTCCAACATGTACTGTAACATACTGAATCAGAGCATGATCCTCTCCCTTTGGAGACTGGGCCGCAGGGCAGTATTCCAACATGATATCGACCCCAAACACACCTCCAAGACAACCACTGCCTTGCTAAAGAAGCTGAGGGTAAAGGTGATGGCGAGGGTAAACCCTATTGAGCATCTGTGGGGCATCCTCAAATGGAACATCCACCAGCTCCATGATGTCGTCATGGAGGAGTGGAAGAGGACTCCAGTGGCAAACTGTGAAGCTCTGGTGAACTCCATGCCCAAGAGGGTTAAGGCAGTGCTGGAAAATAATGGTCACACAAAATATTGACACTTTGGGTCCAATTTGGACATTTCCACTTAGGGGTGTACTCACGTTTGTTGCCAAAGTTTAGACATTAATGGCTGTGTGTTGAGTTATTTTGAGGGGACAGCAAATGTACACTGTTATACAGGCTGTACACTCACTACTTTACATTGTAGCAAAGTGTCATTTCAAAGTGTCAAGTGTTGTCACATGAAAAGATATAATAAATGAAATAATAAAAATATTTATAGAAGAATGACAAAATATGTTATTGCAAACTGTTTTTATTATTATATATATATATATATATATATATATATATATATATACTTTTTAGCAATTCATTCAATGTGTCATTTGCAGGTTGTATAGCCACAGTGCTTTAGCAAACAGTGGTTGAACCAGTGCCAGAACTATGGCATAAAAAATGGAAGGGGCTTAATTGTTGTCCCACCTAACCAAGCACTACTTAGTAGCCATTTCCCTCTTATCCCATCCGTTTCATACCAATAAACTTTCCACAAAGCCCTGATCATAGTTTAAAGCACAGGGACACCAGTGGTCTACGTCCTTAAGGGCTTCGTGACTTCATGTACTCTCTATACAGTAATTCGAAAAATAGGTTTACAGAGATTAAAAGCCTAATGAGAAAAAGATATATTGAATGAGGTATGTAAAATAACCCTAACTATATATATATATATAATATATATATATATATATATATATATATGGTATAACTCATTTAGGGGTAAAATATGCTTGTGAGGATGTGTTCTGATTCTTCTCATACCCTAAAATACAGCCGGCCTGCATTACCCATTAATATGCTGTTATTACCAGTAATATTTATGGAGCTGTTGATCATCCCCAGATCAATTAGAACATTGCTAGTGAGCTACCACATAACTTCACATTACAACGATAAACAAATGTAACATTAAACTGTTTTTATTAAATTGTAAAATTGAAATCAACTACTTATTATACCTTAATTGAACAATGTGAGAATAGTTTAACTGCACCCTAGCTATCACCGTAAAGCCAAAATACAGTCCATTTAAAATTAATTGCACTGTCACATTAAAAATAGCATATTTCCCTAAACCATTCTTCTACTATGAAAAGAACAATAGAATAAAGATGGGATTCTTTTTTCACTTCATGAGCTATGTGTGGACACATCATTCATGGGAGAGGTATATGTAAACGCACGCTAGCAGACATCTCCACTAAAGCTAACACCCTTTTGTCACTTTGACAGGCTTACAAAAGCAAAAGAGCTTTTTACTACTGCCGAAAAACCACACTACAATAAGAAGCCTCTCATGCAGCACAAAAAGGCAATGTATGGCACAATTCAAAGAATATATACAGTATTTAACAGTATAGGAAATAAGAAATATAGGCTGTGAGGACAAGGCTACATCATACTTACCCATGAGGAACTGTCACATTCAAAATATCCCCAGTCCAGAATTTTACACCTTTATACAAGTTAGTTATCATGTTTTATTATTTTCAGTTGAGTAATAATATGAAAGTTAATTCCCATATACTTCATATCGCAGCTGCCATCTTGTGCCCCTTTTGTTGGATATTAAAACTGGAACTATAAGTCTGTATAACTTAAAAAGTGAGTTTTTCCTACGTTCAATTGCCATTCATATTGCTTTGGGCTCCGGGTCAGCCGAGATTTTGTCTCTGGCGGGGGGGCCAAGGGGCCAGCAATAGTGCGGGAGCTGTTTGTATTTAAGCAGTCAGCTCAGGCCATGCTGGCTGCTAGATTTTCTTCATGGGTGGTGGTCCTCAACCCATGCTGGCATGTTTGTGGTCCATGCAAAGAAAACAAGTGGGTCTAAAGCTGGATCCCACCCACTTTAACACAAAGTTATATTCTTATTTGGAATTTTTTGATTCATGTTTTAGTATCGTTTGTTTAATTAACACTCTAGCCTTTAACACAAGGGGAATGGCATCCTTTTCAAAGTGCATAAGACGTTCATACTGTAATGTTGCACTCTGTTCTGCATCTGTTACATGTTCTGTTTGGTTAATTGGCACAATGGTAAATCTGATTAAATCATTTACCAAGATGTAATGCAGAAAGACACTTTGAGAATAACGTTAGGACTCTTTCCCCATCATTTTTGGAGGTCCCTGCTGCAAATCTTCCAACACACTCCGTATGTGACCTACTTACTTTATTGCTCAGTGTCAAAACTTACGCTGAGTTTTAGTGCCACGAGTCATGCCTGCCTTCAGTGTTTTGTCTGGTAGAGAATGTTATGTACAGTACAGTGCTATCTGCAGCAGGAAGAATCAAGGCATCTATCAAATGAATAATAATTAAGGAACCATAAGGAAGCCCATGATAAATGTTGCTGGCATCCTTTCAAAGTATAGTCCTATCATCCCACACATACCCCTAAAAAGCAGCCAAATTCTTTGTCAACAATTTTGTGACCAATTCCTCAGTCACCAAAAACTCGTGTAACAACAGCCAATTAAGTGTGGGTTGCATTTAACCATTTAAGGTTTGTGCTCAAAGGTACAGGGTTGAGGTTACCATGGCTATAATGCTGACCAGCACGATGAATGAGCAGCAATCTATAACATGGCGCCATTGTTCTGAATACATTACTTACTTACACTGACAGTGTTATTACTACATGATATCTGTGCACATATATATCTGCCACTATGCGCAGATTAAATGTACACCTGGATAAAAGGACCAGATTGGGTTAAGACTTGTGCTATATCATAACTCATATGGCAAGTGCGATTTGATGTCCCCCTTATTTGTCCCCAGGAATAATGCAGTATAACTTCACACTTTGATTGTGTCAGAAATGCTTGGAGGTGACAGTTTATTCATTGGCTTAGTATTAGTGAATAATTTTGCTAGAGGTCTCATTTGCCTCACCCTTTTTTAATATTTTTCCTACTATTCATTTATTATATCATTCGTTTAAATGCATGTTTTATGTCCCAGTAAATATATTGTTAAATATGGGGAAAAATAGTTAGTTACTATAACATTGTTTTAAAAAAAAAAACATTAATTGCGCTCTCTAGTGTATTAAGCAAATACATCATTTATTATTTCACTTAATGTCACAGAAGGTTCTTATATTGTTTTCTAAGAAGGTTTCATTACAAAAAAAATTACAACAAAAACCCTTAAAAAGCTTTCTGTCTCCTATCAGTGCCTTCTTTTGTGTCACATGCATTTGGAGCAAAAATTATCAATGAGGATTTTTTTTGCGCCATTAAACAATTATTTCTGGGAAGTGTTTGGGCAATTAATAAAATTAGACACAATGTTTCCCATGCTGTATTTAGCTACAAAAGTGTTAAATTCAACAGAGTAGGTAGAACAGCACCTTTATAGAAGCTAGTGTGTCACCAGAGGAGGGCTGGCAGCCTAAGGCCTAGGGGGCAAGTCCAGTCAAGTGGCCTGTTTCACCACATAATCAGCCCACCATCCTTGCCCATCTTTTCCTGATTTTCTAACGTGTATTGATGTAATGTGATGGGATTAGGAATACTTCAGTACACTAAAAAAAAAAGTCATCATACATGGTATGCCTGAAGCCACAATTTAGTGCCACTAATCCTTTTTAATAAAATATGCAGGGCCTAAAATGTTTTGTCCACTAAAGTGACTACAAATTCAAGTAGCATGCAATCACTCCCTCCTCTCCTTCACCAAAAAATATTTGCCACACTGACTGCAGATTAGGGGAAGACTGTGAGAGTCAGTGCAGTATTCCCTCCTTCTGACCCTACCATGACATTGAGAGGTCCTCTCCTCAATAATCATCCCCAGGGTCCCTTTGTCCATTATTCACTAAGCCATACCTATCTTTTACTTGCTCCCTGTAGTTCAGGTATACATCAAATAAACAACACATGTAAACAGCACGTACATGTATAGATCAACTGAATAAGACATACAAACACTGTATTTGCAGGTATACATAAATGATGTATGGAACATGGCATAGCAGATAAATATCAACAGAATAACACACAAACCCAGTTTTGCAGGTACAGATCAACTGGAAATCACATAACAACTCAGCATTAAAGGTATAGATAAAACACCCTATATTACAGGCACAGATCACAGGATGCACATGCCAAAGCCAACCCTGGTGTCTACACTACCCACATAGAACCTGACCAGCACCCAGATAACATTAACAAATTACAGTACAGAGTATGCCAACTTTGTCCCCAAACAGCCCAGCGTGAGCCACTTTTGTCCCTAAACAGGCCAGCGTGAGCCATCTTTGTCCCCAAACATCCGGCACTGACACCACTACAGGCTCTGCCACACCGACACCCAAACACACACACCAGGACAGGCTCTGCCACACTGACACCCACATCAGTGCAGGTAGATCGACACAAAGCATCAAAAATGCTTTCCACACTGGTTTGCTGTTTGTTTGTTTTCCCCCCTTGTGTTTTGATGCCCCAGCCACCTCCTCTTTGGTTTTAATGTATTCCCCCATACCTAAACACACACAACAGGGCAGGCTCTGCCACACCGACACCCAAACACATACACACCAAGACAGGCTCTGCCACACAGACAGCCAAACACACAGACACCAGGCACCCAGGCTCTGCCATACCGACACCCAAACACACACCAGGACAGGCTCTGCCACACTGACATCCACATCTGTGTAGGTAGATCGACACATAGCATCAAAAATGCTTTCCACACTGGAATGCTGTTTGTTTGTTTTTGCCCCCATGTGGATTTGTGCCCCCAGCCAGCCCCCTTTGTGCATTATGCCCCAACACCCTTGTGTATTGATTTATGTGATGTGCCCAGCCAGCCCCCTCCCTTCTGTATTGATGCCCCCCTTTGTATTGTTAATGACCCATGTGTATTGGCCCCAGCCACCCACCCGCCTTTGTGTATTGATTAATGTGGTGCCCCAACCACCCTGTTGTGTACTTATACCCCCTAGCCACACCCTTTTTGTATTTAATTGTTGTCCCAAGGTAGCCCCCCCTTTGAATATGGGTCCCCTTCCAACTGTTACCCCAACTATTTTTTATTTTCTTAATACTTACCTTTTTTGCTGCCTTCCTTCCCTGCTGCTGTCCTCTGACGTGCTCTTCTAGCTGTCATGAGGAACTGTTCCGTGTGACTCCGCCCCCTTGAGTGGCACATCACATTGTCAATGAGGTGGGACGAAGAGACTCACTGAGGCACTGGATGGCATGGTTCACGTCGGCCGCTTAATGATTTTAAAGCGTCCGGCGTGTCTTACAGCCACATTAAAACTCGCAACCGCATCGGCTGCAATGGCATCTCGTTGTGCCGGCCCACAGCCCACATCTCGGTGTGCCCAGTCCACTGCGGTTGCTGCAGACTTTTTCCCCCACATGAAAGACGGCCCTGGTGAGGCAGAATCTGCCACTTAAATTGGCGGCCGCGTGGCCGTTTAATTTAGATTCAGGGCGGCCTAGGGGGCCATTGCCCACCGGCCCAGCCCACCCCTGTGTGTTACTATATGATGTGATGTAGTGATATGCATAAATTGTTCAGTGCTGTGTGCAATGAGAACTGGGAAGATTAGGAACATAATGTTTGCATGTACAGGCAAATTATAGGCCTTGACAGAAACAACATGCTTTTGGATGGGATCTGTGCACCATATTACAAGAGTGCTATCCCAATTACCAATTTTATGGCCATCCCCATGGTACCTTAATGCAGCATATGGCAGTACTATCACCATAGGGATAGGAGATTTCTTCCTAATTGAAGATGCAAGTTGTTGTAAATCGGTTATTCCTTGGTTAATCAGGCCCAGAGGGAGACAATGCTTCTTTGGAATGGAAGACATATAAAATATGTGTCTTCTGTTACTAAAAAGCTTAACTCTTAACTCTTTTAATAACTGTATCTACTCTAGCCTTTATATATACATTTCTGGTCACCTTTAAGGATTGTTATTCTCCAGACATAGAGAATTGTATGATGTTAGCCTTACTCTTCATCTGGATTTTGGTTATGAAAGCCTTACATCACCATAATTACCTGGCAGACAGACATGTGCAAGTACCTGGCACCCAAGTGGTTTACGTTCTGGAACTGGGCAGATTAGAAGTCAAGCGCAGATTAGGTGCGCTTGGCAGCTGTAACAGCAGAGATTTTAAACATAAAAGAAGGGCCATAAGGACAACTGCAGTGGAAAAAATGTTTCTTTCAACACCAATAACAATATAACTGCTGTAAAACTTTTATGCAAGGATATGGGAAATACCTTTTTTCAGGTCCCACACCCCCCCATATAGCATGCTGGACACATCCATATTGAGTAACATATGCCAGATACCAGATGCAACCAGTATGCTCATGTTTTATTATTCTTAGACATGTAAAATATCATCATATCATCATATGATTATGTGCCACCTGACACATAGAACCTTAGCTTTTTTTAATTGAAGCGCAAGATGCAAGTGCTCCTGTATCAACTTAATGATGTAGAGGTGAAAAACCAGAGTAATGGAAATTTTGAAGAGCCACAGTGAATCGCTCGGACCTAAATCTTAATTTTCTGGTGTCCCAATACCCAAAGGAATATGTGACCCATTCGTTCTTTGCCTAGCCAAAATGCCTATAGGTGGATGGTGATGTATCCAGGTCTAGGCCCACTAAGTCCAGGGGAAACACTGCCCTCTTGGGCGATCAATTCCCCCTTGATGTCCCTCTTCACAGTGGGTCGGCTGTAGGGGAGATATTTGATCTCCCCAATGGGAGCACAGCCTCACACAGTGCTGTGTCTTAAATGTGCACAGCGGCTTTTAATGCATTCAGCATGCCGGCGCTGCCCTGGGTCAGGCTACCTATGATTAAGTCCAGGTCAGATGAACCTGTCAGATGTGTGCTTGATGTTGACATGGGACGTATTTTCTATGATACGTTTTTTTCTATGTTTTTTTTTTTTACTAAAGTCATAAATAAAAGAAGAATTTTATTGATAATTTGGGTTCAGCTGTGGAGTGATTCGTTCAGATTTGGATCCCAAGATTAATTTTGGCAAGCGCTAGGAACTGTGCAGGCTTAGGGAAGTGGCACAGCGCCTAAAAGAAATGCAACACTGCAAGTAGGCCAGATACCTAGAGGACTTTTGTAAATTCTTCCATAGTGTGTGGTTTTGTTTGACATTAACACTTTCATTTCCAAGCAAGTATGTCATACGGTGTTGGCAAAGTGGACCTCTGGAGTTAACCACATATCTCAAGGTGCTTTAGGGTCCATTCTTTGTGATTGCTACATGCTTTAAAACACCTATATATAAACCAATGGTAAGAAAAATAACCACATTATGTTATTTTACATGTGATGTTGCCGTAAAAGAGGAAGGCAAACAATATAAAAGCCCTAGTCCTAAACACTCCAAGAGATAAGTACCTACCACTTTCCCCATTGCTTATTTAAATGTCAGGCAACTTTAGATGTCCAAATTTTGTTCGTGCCACCATCTACCCAAATGAGCTTGTGTTCTGTAAGACTATAACTGCATCAGTAAAATTATGTCCCATAAGCTTGGTTACTTTGACAAACCTACTTAAGGACAGGTTTCATTCAGTGATAATCACTTTTCACTCTCAAACATTTCAAACCTTAGTAAATAACGCCCAATGTTTTCCTTTTCCAAAGGAAAGAAAGGGTCCCATTCAGCTTCCCTACTACAGGTGCTTCTTTTCCTCACTATTTCTCCTTCAATGTTTTTTTTCTCCCCTCCAAGTTCCCCTCCTTTCTTCCCCTCTCTACGGTTTTATTAGCCGTCTGTCTCTGTTTCTCTATATTATTATCCGCCTCCGGGCACATTTCATGTTTCCATTTGCTACATTTACTAAGTCACAATCCCAAAACAAGAACCAAGCAGTGTCCCCTCCCTCCCCTTCTCCAAACTCTCCATGAATTATTGAATTGCTTTATTGCATATTTTCTTAAAGAGCCTCCTTCTCCCATTGTGACGGTAAATATTGTATGAATTTAATTTAAGAGCAGATATTTCATCCTTATCATGCCAAGCAACAGGCGTGCTCTCTCTCCTGTCTTGTCTTCTTGGCTCTCTTTCCCTGTCCCTGAATCGAGTACAATGGGCAAAAAGATAGATGGCCCTGGCCCTCCATCACTCAATGCCTTTTATTCCTAACTAACACTTGGCTGAATTTATGGGCTCTGGCAGGTCTGGGAAACAGAGAGATGAAGCCTAGGGAGTGAAGCCAGAAGCTTGTGTGAGTGTCAGCTACAGGATCCAACCACTACACACAGGGGAACAAGCCAACAATTAACCTTTTCAACATACCGCTGAGCTGGGGATTTATGGATGTGGAACAATACCAGGACAGGTTCCTGCAGCTGCAAAAGTGTTAACATCTTACTAGAGAAAATACATTTTTAAAAGATACATTATTTTAATAGACTAATTTGAAATACTTTTCTATTTTTTCCCTATGGATGATTTCACTAGGGGGTAACAGAAACCATTTTCTCTTTAATGATATGTGGCTCTATATTCCATGCAAAAAAGCAAAGCAGTCTGACACATAATAGGCAAAGAAGAAACGGTAATTCCCAGTTTTTTTGAGTGTTTATCTTGCCTTTCTATTAGTGAAACGAGAGGTGTTCTGCTCACAAACACCACTTGTTCCCTTTAGAGACACCTTTCCTATTTACCCACTGCAAGACATATTGTTGTAAAGGAATCTCCTGGAATTGTCAATTCAGCAGGACTGCCTATGGTATCTGATTAATATTGTTATTTTTTTAATGTTTTATTTATATAGTGCCACCAATTTGCAAAGAGCTTCTTGCATTCATGGCAACATTAGAATTGACAGACTTAGACAAACCAATACATTAGGTAAAGAGGGCTCTGCTAGCAAGCTTACAACCTAGAAGGATAGAAGGCCCATGATAATTTTGAGCCTGTAGCTGTATTGAATTCAAGTCTATGCACAGTCAAACTTGGGTGCTTTCATACAAACAAATTAAAATCTCAATCAAGCTTTCTCGCAAACTTCCCTTTTCTCCCCTTTATAACTAGACTTGTGCATTCGTTTTCAGGCAGGAAAATGAACATGAATAGTGTGTTTTTGTCGCTCAGGCCGAAAAAACGAAGAAATTATGGTGGCGGCGGCACAACCTAGACGAAGACGAAGACAAACAACTTGAAGAATGTTCGTGTTAGTCTTCGTCTACTAATTTTCCTGGTCTCTTCCCCATCTAGCCTACCTTATTTATGCAACATCACAGGGGTTAACGGGAGTGGAAATCCATAGATTCGCTGTCAGGGGTTAAGGGACCTTGTGAACGACTCTATTGGTTGATGACAGAGGATGCCCCTGCAGGCAACCAATAGGCTCGCTCGCACGGCCCTTTAACTCCTGACGGTGAACCTACGGATTTCCCCTCCCATTAACCCCTGCAATGCTGCCAGCGACAAATAGAGTCGTTCTTATGGCCCTTTAACTCTTGTAGAGGGGAGACAGGCCAAGTTCCCCATCAGGACTCTATTGGCCACCTGCAGGGGGCTCCTCTGGCATCAACCATGGTCTTCACGTTCCAAGAGTTAAAGGTCCGTACAAGTGACTCTATTGGTCTATTGAAGACGAACATGAAGATTCTTTGTGTTGTGTCTTCGGTATTCGGGCTGAACAACGAAAACGCACCCTTCGTGTTCATTTTCATGCTCGCCCAAATACGAATGTGCAAGCCTACTAGTGACCATTCAATATGCCAGCTAAGGTGCAATCATATTCTAAAATATCCCGAGTTCTAATGCTCACAAACATAAAGGAAAAGTAAATTATTTTTTCTAGTTAAGCTTTAATATAAAAAAGTTAAGTTTGCCATTTTTTTATTGTGCGTTATGTGAAAATTCTAGATGAACTATGACATTGCAGTCTTTAAGTCTGCTTAAACAGTGTATATAGAGCCCAGGGAGTGTGTTAGGTAAGGCTGCTCCGACTTGAAGATTTTGGGCTACTGTCTGACGTCTTTTGTGTGTGGTTTATTGCATTTCCAAATAAAGATGTAACTTTTTCTATAGTAATAATGGGTTACCATCCAAAATGTATGCTTTCTGTGCTTCTTTTGTGGACCTCCCATATAAAATGTATTTTACAGGATGCGATTGTGTGCATTGAACATGTTGTCAGTGAAATGTTCTGGGCCACCAGCTTGGCCTTGCGACCTGGACTGAATTGTGCCGGTGCTCTCCTGATTCTACTTCCTCTTGCTAAAGGGATTCCAATGCAATCTTCACGATAATCATAGTGAAAAATATGTGCATTATATATTTTGGCTATTCTTTAGCTGGATGCCAAAATATGAATCTGATTAACTTAAAATATAATTTTGCTTTAAAAAAACAGCCAGATAGGAAAATGCGTAGTATTTAATGCCCTCTCAACCTTGACCTCAGTGTGCCTACCATAAAATTGCGATTATAATCAGGAGTGTTATTGCATCTGCAGATTTCGCCGTGATGAATCTGACACGATATAATGTTAATATGCATTTGCGATACTATTCGTGACCTAATCAAGGTAGTGGCATTCCTCCTTATGGATGTTCACATTTGTGATAGAAAAAAGGTTTTTTTCATGTTCACATTTTTCACCCTTTTGTTATCATCACGTAAACAAAGTTGTTACATAAAGAAAATCCTTAGTGTAGCCTTGGGCTTCTGACTTCCAAACCCACACAATACGTGCATTTTATACATTTTTTCATTGTATACAACAAACCAAAGAGTATTGTATTAAAGCAGATTATACAGTGTCAGGGCTTTATTTATGCAAGTATTTGTTGGTGCTGAGTATTACAGTGTACAGAAACTCTTTTTTCTCATATTATCATAATACAGTACATGCAGAATTACCTTTGTCCTACTTTTTCTGTTAACTCATTAACCTAGAATGTTTGCTGGGTAAGAGGGTATCACATGGTTCTACTAAAAGTCACAATAATATGCGTGCAAATAGCAGAAATGTGTTTTCAAATATTATGTAAAACACACATAAAACACACGATTCTTCATTTGAATGCCTTATTAAAAAAACCAACCACACCTCTAACTCACTTTGAGTTTGTGTCATTTTTTGAAGATATCACATAAATACAACTTGACTTTGGAGGTTGGCCATCCTGGAGTAACGTCATTGGGCTTTTGACATTACTGTAGACAAGTGAGACAATACAACATGAACTGTTAGTTAAGAAATGCAAATTTAAAAGACCTTTTGGGACATTTATTTTTAAAACGTAGAGAAGCTGTGACCATGTGTTGCTCAGAAATCCGATTTTTAGAAACTTTCTTGCTTCATCTTTTTTTTTTCTCATCTCACTTGTACTGTAAGCTTGCAAATTAGTCACACTATGTTATTATAAAATATGTTCAATTTTCCCAAATTGCAGAATTTGAGAATGGTGAAATGCAAAATCCAACAGTGAGGAACATTGCTGTAATTTAAATATTTATCTTAGACAGTCTGTAACACTTTGATAATGATAAACCCTACCACACAAACAGTTACATTTTTATTGCGGAGTTGTGGATGTGCTGTTCTCTTTGTCGTAGAACAAAAGAGCCATCCATACCTCTCCCACACGGAAAGATGTGAGAATCAAAATGTATCTATAATAGTGTACAATGTTCTGTTGTCTTTCTCAATGTATTATATAGTAAATCGGCCTTTGTCTTTAATCTGGCCTTCACTGCGTAGAGGTCAACATAATTAAAAAGGCAACATAATTAGAAGAGTGTCAGGCATAAAAACACTCACACATATTACTCAAAGGTATCTGACCAAAGAAAAAAAGGAACATATACTTTTAACATTCCTACGGTCCCACACTTCAGAGGATGGAAATTCAAGTGGGGGTCCATATTAAACCTCCAATGTGTCACTCTTTAGGAGGGAAAGTCCCTCCCTGACTCAGTGTTGGCTGTCCCATCAAACATGCTGTTTAATTGGACCCTTTACATGCAATAAATGAGGAAGATGTGGGCATACCCAATAAGGTGACATATCCAATAAAGTCACAATCCCACAAAAAAATAGAAGTGCTCAAGACATGGCCATACCTGGGTACTTCCAGGCTCCGGCTCCCCAAAGCCCTCCCTCTTCAAGTAAGCCAATGACGTCAGGGATGGAGGCCATCATCATTGGATGGGGCTAATCATGTTGTATGTGTGGGGGTTGACAATGTCAGTGGGTGGGGTTGGCGATGTTGCAGGTAGGGTTAGCACCAACTGATATATATTTGAAAGGAGGTGGGAAATGGGCAGGGGGCGTGTCTAAATACTATTACCCAGAGATTTTGGGCCATGACCCTGAGACCTGGAGAAGCGGTGCTTCACCCAGATTCTCTATTGATAGCTGTTTATGTGACCAAGTACAGCATTAAGAAGAAGAATATATATTATATAGTTTCATTATTAATCTATTTCCTATTGTTTCCATGGAAATTATTGCAATTTACAGTGATGTAGAACACTGTGATACACTCATAGTCATCGAACATTCTGAACTCTAGAAAAGTGAGACATTATGGAAGGAGGGAGAGACAGAAGGATTTTTCGTCCCAAGAGGGATTATTTCTTCTGAATAAATATCTGCGCATTACTTTTTATACTCTGCAGCTGTGTACTGCAGAACTCGATCTGCTGCAGAAGCGTCAGTAAGGGAAAGTATGCAGTGCCACCAGCCACCTACTCACTGAGTATTTGCCCCGGTGAGCCAGATGGCTAGTCAGTCCTGGTTATAGATGCTGTTCTAAGCACAAGAGACAAGTAACATTGATACATATTTGTTACTAAAATCTCTAAACTGATGACAAAAGTGTTATGTAAAACATTTTTAGTTATTTTTTACTTTCTATTGCTTAAGTTAAATTCATGTTGGCAACGAGTTCAGTTTAAGTTTACTGTGTGCATACCTCCCAAGTATCCTGGTTTTCATGGGTCACTCCTAATTTTCAGCACTTTCTCATTCATCCCACCTACTCTGACCTTGCCTTTATCTATATACCCAACACAGTTTTGGAGACCTGAAATGTTAGGTGTATGAATGCCACTGTCATGCATTTTGGAGGCATTATTCTTACTGAAGCACAAAGTATTAATCTTACTGTGAAGCATTCCAAGTCCACTTTACTTTTACAATGCAATCCACACTTGCTCTTATGTTGAATTGAACACTTAGCGGCCTGCGGGGAAAGGAAATTCTTCAAGCCGGAGGTTTCCTAAAGGGCAGTTTTCCTCTCGTAATTGCTGAAGAATGGTTCTCCATGAGTCCAGGGGCAGTACCAGGGCAGGTTGGTCCAACTTGGACTGGCCCACTCACTTAGGTATGAAGGGGAGGGTTACATAACCCGCAGTAAAAGAAAGGTTGCTCACACAATGTTTGTGAGCAGCTAGAAAGAAGGCTCTGGGCAAGGTAAGGGGTGAGGGAGGAAGGGAATGAATGTGTTAGGCAGTGAGTACGTATATGTTTGTGTGTTAGCATGAATGTGTAGTGTGTATGTCTGTGTAAGTGTGAGGGTGTAAATATGTGTGCCAGTGTGTATGTTACCTATTTATGTATTTCTGTAAATTATGTAGATATGTAGGAAAATATATAAAAAAAATCACTGATTCAGGAAACATGAGGTGGTGATCCCCAAGGAGCGACAAAAAAACCCTCATGAGTCTATTCTGATATGTCTCTCAGTGACTCATGGAACATGTTATTGAAAGTGTGAAACCATTGATCACATATGTATACTTACTTATTGAGGACAGTAACACAATATTGTTCATAATATGAGCCACCGGTACATTAACAAACACCTTGAGTACGTTCTGTAATAAAACATTGTCATATTTTGGTTAATTTTGGTTGGTTTGCCTCTTCAGTAAAATGCCTTGGGAGCCCCCCATGCACAGCAGAAACTAAAGTGACCTATGATATGCCCCTGAATATAGGGTAACCAACGGTTGCTGTTATGGCAGTTGTGGAATCCTATGATACTTATGCAGCATATTGCTGAATGAACACCAAAGGCTATAATTCAACAACATCTGGAGAGCAACATGTTTGCATCCTTTGATTTATGATATCAACATTGTTAAGGACAAAAAAACACAGAAATGCAGTTAAGCAACTGACAACATTTGTTGAAGATTATGTTGAACAACATTTGTTGAAGGAGATTATGATAACATTTATTGTAGTAATAAAAACAGTAAATAGGTTTAATAAAATATAAATAATACTGCCTCTAATCATAGGTGTCCACTTAATGCATTTTGTTGCCTTTTACCAAGGGATGTTCTTTAAAAAATGCATTGCACAGGGAAGCTATGATTTTAATATACATTTTGGTATATTGAAGCCCTTGAGGTGAATATTGGTAACCCTAAACCAATTGCCATAAAAGAAAATTTTATTTCTGAAAAATATTGCAAGGAAATGCCAAACAATATAATCTACAGCAAAGCTAATCATGGCTGGTAACTTGGGCTGCTGGCTACTATGTTGTTCATGTTGCTTAATCCCCTTAGAGCCACAGAGCATTGTAGCATATTGGAGAACAAACAGGCGCCGACCATGGCAGTCTGCTTCTGTTTGCGATTGGATTGTAAGCGGTTACCTAGAAAACCTTTACAGAGTCAACATTGTAATCATGATAGGATTATTATCATCTGGAACCTAGACACTCATTCATTGCTGGAGAAACCAGAAGACATTCATATTCATGAAAGCTGGGTTCCTTTGGGAAATCAATTGTTTTTTTCTTTTCTGGTTTTTTTATTTTCTTGCAGGAATTTGGGCCACAAAAAAGATATATTGTGGCAGGGAATTTAGAAATGATTCCAGGGAGAGAGTTGGGAGGAGTATTTGATAGAAGCTGATAAAAAGAGGAAGTATGGTTAGGTAAAGACAGTTTGGGGGGGGGGGGCAAATGGAGTAGACTGATTCAGACCAGGGGAGCACTATCACAAGACAATTAATGCAAAACAAGATTGCAGTGAGACCCATTCATCTGTGGTACCTCACTGCAAACATTTTTCCCCTTCTCTTTTTGGCTTTAATGGATTTAGTTCTAATTTGTATCTTTGCAAACAGGTGCACTTTTAATAGTTTTTTGGTTTCATAGACTGCTTTTATACAGTAGTATAAAAAAGTACAGTTTTTCATGGGACAGTGCCAACTTTTAGGTCACATGAAACCACCCCATTGTCCCACTTTTACCCTTCTGACCTCCCTTGATCAGCCCAGGAAGCTGTAAAATCCATTGGAGTGCCCACATGGCCTTCTTGTGACTCTCTAAAGCATAATGCCTCAAGCTTCCGATAAGGCCACACACCCCAACGATTTGTATTTGTTGCAGGAGGCTTTAAATCAGTTAATTTATTGACTGCTGTTATGCCATTGCTCCATGATCAGTTGGAAAAAAATCTGGTACAAATGAGGTGAAAACAAAAATAATTGGACCTAATTTATCGAAAAGATGTCTGAGATTTTAAAATGAATTGGTTCCCTTTACCTTTAATGCATCAATTCTCAATATGGCTGTTTTTAGTGGACAAAGTGGTAAAAAAAAGTTATATTTTCACAAAACAGATGGTGTGTTGGAAGTACTGTGCAACTGACAGGAACCAAAAGTCTGTAAGCACGAATGTTAATAACACCATTTATTTCTGTTTGAACTATTGTCTGCACTTGATATACATTGCCTGATTTCTACTTATTCTTCACGAAATGCACAGCTGCACAGAAAGGATCCTCAATCATGAGAATGTGTATGCTCAGAAAAAAACAGTCCATATGATAAGTTCCAGGATCAATGGATGATCATAGAAAAATAAACATTTTAATAGACCTGCCAATACCCGTGTATATAGTGTAGTGTAAGCACAAGTCATAAAAACATCTGTAATAAAAAATCAGTTGCAGTTCAATCCAATTAGTAATAATAATTAAATTTCTCCCATTCACGTACTTCAACATTCTCATTCATCTTCTTGTGGATCCGTAGGTTAGGTTCATACTTGCACTTATGTCCTGCTCAGAGTGACCACAATTCCCACAATGACATGATTTATATGTGTTTATATATATGCTGGGCTATACTTAGGTCTCTAATGTGGCCTAATACCAGCCTGAGTAAAGCCGTGACTCTACCCAAGTCTCTAACCTTAACCACTCTTTCATCATTGGAAATGCTCAAATATGTGACACACTCTGCATGTGTAAACAGTGACTTTAAGGAGCCTAAACATTATGCAAGAATTTTTATATAAATATATATATATATATATATATATATATATATTTTAACAATATCTATAAGGTTCAAATCATCCTAGTGGCACCTGCACATTATAGTTTGCCTGCCTGGCTGCCTGATATGATGTATAGATAATACATTGCATTTTACTGCAGGACATGCTTGAAAAGATAGGTCTCTATATATTATTCCTGGTAGAAAACACCTTAAAATGTTGTTCTACATAAATAAAATGTAGGTAAATAAATAAAATGAGTAAATAGTAATATATAATGCCAGAATAAACTTGTCAAAGACAATAATGCATAGATGTCGCGTGTAAAACGGCTGGCCTTCCAAACTAATGAGTCATGCACCAGTGTTCTGTGTTTTGTATTTTTTGCCACTTGCACTTCCATTTATCGGAACAGTGCTGTATATTCATTATAGCAATCATCGCAGCTGGCAAAAGAACACATTTCCCCTACAACCTCAAACTCCATCATCTCCCTCCTTTTTTGACAGCGGTATATACTTATCCATGGCTTTGACGCTTGTTTTAGTCCATTAAATGTGAATCAACAGGTGTACAAGAGCTACTGTTTATATTTTCGTGATGTCAAGAATCTTGACTTTGTTCTTCAAACAAATTTATCTGTGAACTTGTAGAAGAACGTCTTCTGCTCAGGTGAAATTATTGTATAACATTTCTTTTATTGGGGTTTTGTGAGATTTCATTACCAAGTTCTTCTAGCTGCAAGAACACAGTTTGTTTCAAAAACATGCTAGCAACGACTTCACAAATAAAAGATGTCATGCCGAGAAGTGAACTGTTAAGAGAAAGGGTTAATAGCTAGTATGTTTAAGGTGTGTTCTTGAACAGTTGGCCTGTACCAGGCTGATTTATGCCTTTTTGTGCATGGCAGGACTGGATTGGGATTAAAACTCACCCCAGGAGATTGAATTGCAGGTGTGCGGACTCCTGCTGGATACACGTTGTTGTGCCTTACACTTATACATTAGCCCTTCTAGCCATATGTTGAATTGTAGCATTTGGTCAAGTATATCCTGCTAAAGATGGAAAGGTGGCAATATTGAGTACACACAAGTATTAGCAAGATTTGGGTTGGAAAAAAAGTTATGCTCACACACACAATTACACATCCATGCTCACACACACAATGACACAATTATGCTCACACACAATAACACATTCATGCTCACACACACACAAATACACATCCATGATCACACACACAGGGGCGTAACTAGAAACCTCAGGGCCCCGGTGCGAGAATCTGTTAAGGGCCCCCCCCCACCCCCTTACTCTTATCCCTTCTCACAATCTCCCCTCTCCCTCCCTAACCACCCTCACAAATCTCCCCTCTCCCTCCCTACCCCCCTCTCACAATCTCCCCTCTCCCTCCCAAACCCTCTTCTCCACATCTCCCCCTCCTAACTTTCTCACAATTCATCCCTCTCCCCCCCTAACCCCTTCTCACAATCTCCCCTCTCTCCCTCACCCTAACCCCCTTCTCACAATCTCCCCTCTCCCTCCCCTACAACCCCCCTTCTCTCAATCTCCCTCTACCCTCCCTAACCCCCTCTCATTCCACAATCTACCCCCCCTCCTACACCAATCTACCTCTCACCCCTTTCCCCGTTTACTTACCTTCAACTGTTGGGAGCCGACCGCAAGCCGCTGCGCTGCCCAGAGTGCAGCGTGAGGAGTTTGGTCTCGGGAGTGCCGGCGCCTTCATTGCCATGAGCGGCCGGCACTAATGACGTCATGATGCCGGCGCTCTGGCGTGAAGCGCCGGCACCCGAGGACAAACTCCTCACGCTGCACTCTGCCAGCCAGCGGCGGCGCAGCGAGGGAGTCCCGGACTTCTGATCAGTCATGGGGCCCACAGAGTGCCGAGCGGTCGTTTCCACCCGCTTGACACCCCTTGGGCCCCCCTGACTGGCACAACTCCAGGGCCCGGTCGCAGTTGCGACCCCTGCGACCCCGGTAGTTCCGCCACTGCACACACAAATACACATCCATGCACTGACACACAAGTACACATTCATGCTCACATTCATTCATACATACATGCAAACAAAAAACCCCACCTCCGCTTACCTCTCACCGATCCTGCAGCTTGCTGTCTGGCTGCTCGCACACTGTGCGTGTAGCCTCGCTTTCAATGCAGGGTCACGTTATGTTTCCCCACTTCAAATTAGTTTAGTAAATGCTTTTCCGACCTGCAGCGGGTGGTCCAGGTCAGAATAGCCCTTTCTAAACTATTTTGAATCTGTATGAATAGAGAGAGCTGCAACCCCTGTAGTTACGCCACTGATCAGTACTTACCCCACAGTAGCAGCATAAAAAAGAAATATTTATAGAAGGAGTGATAATTTGATTATGAAAAATGGCAGAATTGCGCTAAAAATAAATAGCAAAATACAGGCATACTCCACATTAAAGTACACAATGGGGTCCAGAGCATGTATGAAAAATGAAAAGTGTACTTAAAGTGAATCACTACCTTTTTTCACTTATAAATGCATGTACTGAAATCGTCAGGTCATTTCCACCACCAAACGCTCAGACAAACAGACGTGCTGGCGTCATGCTGTTACATGTACATTTTCGCGAAGTGAGCGTACATAAACAGGGAAATGGTTGTGGTGCAATTATCCTTAGAAAGTATCTCTTAGGCACGTGGATGTTCCGTTTACAAGCACAGTAATTACAGCTTCTTTAATTGTGTATCTTCCCCCAAAATTTACATGAAAATTGGCTGCCTAGGCCAATAAGAAACCTTAACCCCTTCAGTACCAGGGTTTTTGTACCATTTTTGCAATGCCAGTTCAACCATTATTCCCCTTTCATGTAAATAATGTACTCACAAAAACTATACACTTATCAGCCATAACATCATGACCACCTTCCTAATATTGTATAGCTCCCCCTTTGCCACCAAAATAACCCTGATCTGTAGAGACATGGACTCCACTAGACCTCTGAATGTGTGCTGGGGTATCTGGCACCAAGTCCTGTAAGTTGCAAGGTGGGGCCTCCATGGATGCATCATGGTGCCATGTGTTGTAACAGAAAATGGCATCCATGTGATGTAACAGAAAATGTGATTAATCAGACCAGGCCATCTTCTTCCATTGCTCTGTGGTCCAGTCCTTATGCTCACATGCCTATTGTAGGCTCTTTTGGTAGTGGACAGGGGTCAGCATGGGCACCCTGACTGGTCTGCTGCTACGCAACCCTACATGCAAGAAACTGTGAAGCACTGTGTGTTCTGACACCTTTCTATCGGAACCAGGATTACCTTTTTCAGCAATTTGACCTACAGTAGCTCATCTGTTGGATTTGACCACACGGGCCAGCCTTCGCCCTGTTAACCACTTTTCCTTCATTGGACTACTTTTGATAGATACTGACCACTGCAGACTGGGAACACCCCACAAGAGCTGCAGTTTTGTAGATGCTCTGACCTAGTCATCTAGCCATCACAATTTGGCCCTTGTCAAAGTCGTTCAGATCCTTACGCTTGCCCTCTACACTGTCCCCAGTTTCCAGTAACCACCAACCAAACCAAGCTAATATTAACTAAACTGAACCAAAGAATAATTAATAATAACAGGATGGAGGAGAGCGTAGAACATTTGTACTGCCAACCCGATTTACCTTCACGGCTGCAACCTCTTCCACTCCTTGTGGCATCTCCAGGCAGCAGTCTGATGCGAGAACTGTCCAATTATGGCGCGCATTGTTAAGAATACGTTGCAAAAGTTCTGAATAAAGTTTGACTGAGACAAAGGACAAGCAGTAGAGTTCTCAGCTCCCCAGGGAAACCATATGTCAAATGCCCCCCTTTTGCATGCTTTCACTTACTAACATATGAAAAAACTGTCTGCGATGGAACCATTCCTCTGTAATAATATTATTATTTAGGTGTGACAAGTTCCGGTGGTATTTAGATCAAATCAGTCTGAGCTTCAGAACTTCGTGTCCACAAGTTAATTTTATATGTTTACTAGACATCTGTTAAAGGTTTACGCATAAAATACTCAATGTGAAGGTTGTTTTTAAGGCATCAAGCATACTACCTTACACAATAAGGTTCAATTATAAGCAGGAAGAAGAAATTTCAGGGACGTGCATTGCTGATAAAGTTGCTATTCAGAGAGTGAATGGTACCAGCTCATTGAACATTAATGAAAATGATGGATGGAAAAAATACCATCTTCACAGAACCTGCCTCTAGATGAATAATGAGCAGTGATCTACAAAATGCTAAGACCCTGACTGTAATAGGGTTGGAAGGCAGGATTCTCCACAGTATACAGGTTGATATTAAGAATGTGGAAATTTGAGTCTTAGAATAATTGAAAGCGATGTAAAGTTAGTATTTAGGAATAAAAATTTCACTTAACCAAAGGTGTGGTATACTCAAATTTTAAAACTTTTGTAAAATCTTGAAGAGACCATATCCACCACACAGAACTACTCTCTTAGTTAGCACCAATAAATGGTGCAATATGTCTTTTTCATCTTAGAACAGATTAAACTCCTTGGTGACCTTCATTGAAGGTTTTCAGATTTTTCTTGGACATTAACTTCCACTCAGTAAAAGAGGGGGTAACAGTAACATTATGCAATATTAGACCCGTCTCCTTGATAACACATTAGTCTATAAAAGCAAGTAGGTGATCTACAGTCAGGTGTACTTCTGACAAGGGGTACTTCAATACCTCAAGTTACTCAAGATACTTCTTGTGCCACAAAGGATACAAAGCTTTGTATAGGAATTACTTCATTGGAATAACATAATACTAGTGGTTGGAATTTGTTTTTTTAAGAAACTCTAAAATACAGACATTGTCCCCCTTAGAATGTTCAGATTGTGTGCCCAGTAACTAGTCCTGAGTAGAAGATGTACACTAACAAGTAAGCAAGTTGCTCAGTTTCCTGTTTTGAAAAAGGTTTTGAAACTAAGTTAGACAAACTATATTTATCTGTTGAATTCTCAATGAAAAATATCTTTGACAGCCAAGTAAATTGCATCACTTATTCACAGGGTAACACTGCTCATTATATACAGTAATTGTGACATGATAAGAAAGTTCCATGTATATATTTCTAAGTCAGATTAGTGTATCCATTTACCTTCTGATATGGTGTGTATGTACACTATATGAACACAATTATGTGGACATCCCTCTTAATTACGGAGTTTAGGTGTTTCATTTCAGTTACACTGCCACTGGACTCTGGACACTGATGCATCTGGAAGTCTAATGGACAAATCTGGGTTTGGGGGATACCAGAATGGACTACCTAATGGAAGGTTTAGTGCCTAATAAACTTGTGCACAATTTCCCAAATCATTTTGAACAATTTCTTTTTTGGACAACAAAATTCAGCAGGCTATTTTTATTCAGAAATGTGGTTGCCCCGAAATAAGTCTCTCTCTCTCTCTGTGCCTCCTGCCCTGTCCTCTCTGTGCCCCAGAGACTGTCCTCCCTAGTTCTCTCTCACCCTTTCCATGCAGCCTTCTCTGCCCTCCTTGCCTTTTCTTCGCCCTCGCATCTGCCCCCTGCTCACTTACCTTCTCCAGCTGTTGACCTATCTCAGACCCATTAGCCCCATCCAGTCTGCCTGTTTTATCTGTTGTATAGGCTCAAACATTAATCAACCTTGGTCTTGTCTTAGTCTCAGGAGCCATATGCCTATCCCATTCATGTTTAAATTCCCTTACTATATTATAGCCTCTACCACTTCTGTTGGGAGTCTGTTCCACTTATCCAACGCTCTCTAGGTAAAGTAAATCTTACTGGCATTAAGTAAAACTTTCTTACATTAATCTAAAACCAAAACAGAATGAAGCCCTGTCGCATATTGTTTCATTCTAGTAGGTTGAGGCCCACAGAACCCTTGAGATTTTTACTTTTATTTAATGTTAGAATGTTTTTCTTAATGTAAGGAATATTTACTTTACTGACAAGGTGGTGGATATGTGGAACAGACTCCCAGCAGAAATAGTGTCGCGGTAACCCTCTAATGCTGAGGACACATGAGGAGACTCCTTGCGTGCCTACCCAGTCCCCTCTTATGTCTAAAAAAGAAAAATGGTTCTGCACTCAACTCCCAGCAAAAGGGACAGCATAAACCCATAGGGGGCATAGGGTGACCCAAAAAACCAGTCTTTTTTATAAAGACTCCATGTCAATGCCTATGTCTTTAATTGTCCAACAAGTCCATATAGGTATGACAGTAAGGTGTCCACATATTTGTGGTTATATAGAGTATGGGTTTTTGAGTATTATGTAGATATGATCCAGCATGACCACTGAGAGGGTTAAAGCACTTTGATCCTTCATTTATCTGTTCATCAGGTAACCTACTACACTTCCCTCCTGGCTTCAGTGATTATGGGGTCCTTATTTGCACCAAATCAGCTTTAGCCCTTAGAAGATCAAATTTCCTAAATAATTGCAAACTAGCTGCGTGTCTTCTCCAACTGTGATAGATGCAGCTCATAAAACAGTGTGAGAGATATGAAGGGTTGAGGCATGCCAGATAAATGGGACCCATTATTCTCCCAATCAAGTGAAATACCTCTTCTCCACGCTCTCATTTGAATGATAATATGATTCTCGCAGACCTTCTCTCCTGTTATTGTCACAGAGTTGAGCCATTCCCTGCGGCTGGCTGGGAAGGTAACCTTGACTGCCACCAGCCACTACAGGATGTTCTGCTTGGGAACACCTTCACTACTAGAATAGCCAGACATACAGAGCTTATGAAATACATCACCACTAATGGGTTTGGAAATAAAGTCACTGTACACTGTGTGATGCTGCGTTTTCCAGTATGTAGTAGCCAGCTTTTTTTTTTAATATACATTTATCCATACGTTCATACTCCTCCAAAAATGATGTATAGTTTCGGATATGTAAAAATAATTAAACTCCTTATCGAAGGATGATTAACGAAAAAAAAAAACAAGAATACTCAATTCACTATATTTAAACAAAACCATAGATATACGATATCATTTCTATCTCTGTGTCCAGATATGTAGTAGAGCTATGGATTCATATTTAATTGGCACACTGAACCACACTGAAAACGTGTATTCTTGTGCACAATCCAAACTAACCTAGATATCTGAGGACAATATTGAGACCCTGATTTATGTGAACATTACAAGCTGCTGGATTCTATGTTTTTTGCTTGCCTTTGCTGAAATGATGCATACAGTATTCATGGCTGTCTATAGGTTGTCAGGTTAAAAATATCTAAACCCCCTGTACTGCTCAGTGCATGCGCACACACACACACACACATGCTCCTGTCTTTCATTCCTGACATTTTTTTTTTCAAATTTTTCCCTTTTTTAATAGAATATTATTAATAGGCATTAGTGCACCATGCTTGTGCTAATGAAAGAACAGTGTTAGAGTCATTTGGAATGTATTTCTAGCGCTCAGTTTAATTTATCGACCATATTGAGAATGTGACAGTTGGAAAATTCTTCCAATCTAAAAAAAAATCTGTTAGGTGGCAAAAAAAATTTAGTTAATGAATTTGGCCAGTGAGGTGAAGTTTGTTTGGGGGGCACTGTAGGAGGTGTGGGTGGACACAGGGCTTTACAATTATTACATTTATAACCTCAATAGCTATATACATATTATATGACAGTTCATGAAAAACTCAATTATGACATTTATATTTATATCTAATGCATACTATTTTCTACAGTTTAAGCTAGATAAGATACATAAAATAGTCTTTCCAGCTTCGCAGCAGGTATGGGGAAGCAATATAACGTTGTGTACATGCATCTCACAGTAACAAAGACACAAAGACATGGAAACAATGCTCTGGATCAAAACTGAAAACTGTAATTCTTAAAATAATACACATTATGCACCATTCTTACTAGCAAAACATTAACACATTCATGAAAATAAGCCATTTGGCATAGGTTTACAATAAAAAGCATCTCTCATACCCCCGTGTTGAAAGCCCAGTGTTTTTCCCTATACTGTACATTGCAATTAATTTGTTAAGTGCTAATTACTATTCATTACTATATAGAAGCGTTATTGTGCCTATTTGGCAATGTTTCAAAATATTACTCAGAAAAATAAGTATATTTAATCATAGTTTCTGTTCTAGATGGATAAATACTGCACAAAAGCTGTCTAAAGAGATAGGGATGCCTTAATTTACGTAAACGAGTTAATGATAATCCTAAAGGGAGCTCAGAGTTCTGTTCACTAATGTAAAATTATCATTAATGATCATTAACTTCCATTCACTACAATAGATGTTAATGATTTGGGAAACTAGTTGATATGCTTCTGTGATTAAATGTTAGTATCTGGAACGTAATTTGATAGATCTGATATTATTAATGAATCATAGCTAATGCCACAATCAGCCTTTTAACTCTTGTGATGCTGGAAAAAAAAATTTCCCAACCATAATTATAATTTGGTTATAAATAGACTAGTAAATCTCTGCTTTTATCTTGAAGTTCTTTAATGATGAAAAGCTATTATTCTGGAACAGAATGGACCAATTACCAGTTATGGATATCAAGTTAATGAACAGATTTGTACATTGTGCTTAGCCAGAGCTACTGCCAATGCTGAATTGGTGGACAAGCTCAGCCGTGCCACCTATGTTCTGCTGTCTTTATGGTTGTGACAGCTTTCATTATCGATCATAACAGTGAGCTGATGCACATAATGGCAAAGGCAAACTTGGCAACTGCACATGCAGAGTACTGTTTTAGAAATGAAGTAGGCACCAAGGGCATAGGAGTTAAGTCTGAAATGGGCGTGCTTCACCAAATTAGTTTTATGTTATAGTTTAAGATATAAACACCTTTTCTTTGGTTCAGTTGTAAACCCTCTCTATTGTATTGTCTCTTTCTTCTCATTCCCCATGAGTTTTTAATTGCCCTGTTTCATGTCTTAGATATTTGAATTAGAGTAATCCTCACCTTGTAGCGTGCACCACCAGCCAGGTTCTTTCTTATGTTAGAGGCAAGCACACACAATGCAACAATTACTTTTACCAGATTAAAAATGCCTTGAATAAAGTAAATCACAAAATTCCATAAACACTTTGCACCTTTGTCATCTGATAAGGGCTTCTGATATCTGAATCCTCTTGGTATTGCTTGATGATCAGACAATTATCTCATAATATACTATGTAGCAAACATCTGGATTTCCATTTCAGAGTGGTACACATACATCGTCAACATTTCTAGAAATTCTTGAAATACAAAGATGACTTCCAAAAATCTCTGGGTTAGAGTATTCACTTCTACTAGATGTTGTACAGCACTATTGGAAGTAGAAGTGTCACCCAGGCTATTCACCATGTAGCTGAATAGGTTGAAAAACTTCAAGATCTGTTTGGACTGAGGTCTGAAGACACAATGTCTAAGTCTATATCAGTTATTCAAAAGGCTTCCAGCTGCCCTAAGGCCATGGTGACATACAGGACATTTACATGTCATTAGAAGTAAAGTGTCATATTTTTTAATATGACAGAGCACAAGTATTACTATACCTCTAGAATAACGAACCAGTTTTCAGATTCATGTTATTCTTTATTGTTTTAATAAAGGAACACGATTTTCATTACTATCAATTTTCACTGTCAGAGGTTCATTTGCTCGTACAGTACCTTGCATTGCATCTACATTTCCCTCTGGACTGAGATAAATTACTGCAACTTGATTTCAAAAGCTACTTAAAGTTCGAATGTTTGTTCTGTTTGTTCTTTTCTTGGCTTTCCCTAAGCAACAGCAATAGGGAAGATCGACTTGTTTTGGTAAGACCTTGTTACACAAGAGATACATATTCCACCTGGTAGGGTCTTAGCTCTATTGACTTCTCAAGTAGTAAATGAGTTACGTGACTCTTTGCTGATCTTGTCAGCATGTAGATGGCTAATCAATTCACTTGAGGACTGTGTGGCAGTAAAAAAGGTTAGATAGTTTGCTGGTTAAAATGCATTGTTATGGACTTGGTCTATAAACTAACAGAGCAGACGTCGACGACGTTTAATGAAAAAGAAGGAAGCTTTCATGAACATCTGTTTTGGAATGCTATTAGAGGTCTTTAAAGGGTCAGTAATGCCTCCATATATGTGGAAGTTATATAAAATAGGAGAGCGATCAAATAGGTATGAAAAAGTTGTGAGCCTTGGTACGTCTGCCTTTTATTGCGCAACTAACCTCGAATTTTAAAGAAAGCAGGTAATAGAAGTAGTAGAGAAACAACAATGGAAAAACTACACCTTTGCAATTAATTAAATCAGTTTGGTTTCTTTATGCTATTAATCAATCAGAATGCAGCTACAATTCAAATCCTGGCAACTGATAATAAAATATTACCAGGCCTTTTTTTTCAGCAAAATTCAAGCAGTAAAACTAAAATGCCTGCTCCTCGTAATATTTGTACTTCCTAAATATAGCCTTACATATAAGCTGTCCCATAATTGTTTGTTTAATATGTATCACAATCGACTAAGTTATTTAACTAATGCCTAGAAGTTATTAACACAATCCTACACTTGCCTACTCTCAAAATAAGTTGAAGGACGGGTCAAGAGTAGTGAGCCGGTGGTCTACGTCCCTCAGCCTGGTCTCTGTAGTGGTGAGCCTCGTGTCTAAGCGCACCATGTCTGCGCGCAAGGCCGTGACTTCCGTCCTGACCGTCTGTTTTACCTCCGCCACCAACAAGCTGAAATCATCCTTGGTGGGGAACGAGGAGAAGGTGCGTCTCCAGTCTCTAGAGGTAGGTTCCGGAGAGCCCTCCGAGCTCCATTGGGAAGTGTCATCCTCCGAGGCCTGGGAGTCAGTGGGGGTCGGCGCCATATTGGATTTGGCATGCTGTGATTGCAGCAGCGCCGGAGTGTGGAAACACTCCCTCAGGGAGGACGGTGGAGGTTTGGTGCTGGTCCCCGGTGTAGCAGGGTCAGTCAGCACCTTTTTATTCCAGTTTGCAGGTGTGCGTGTGTTCGGTAAGAAGCAGGTGGCGCAGAGCTCAGCAGTTAAGCAGCCATCTTCGTCGCCAGGTCAGCCCCGCCCCCTCCGACCCCATGCTTTTTATTACAACTTCCATCTTTGACGCTAGAGATTGTAGTGCAGGTTGAAACAGAGAAACAGGTCAGGAGATTAATTGAAATGTAATGCAGCGATGAGAAATCAAAGCAACCACTTTTTTAAAGATTGGGATTCTGAAAGCAATACATGATGATGACAGGACCTGTCACTTTCCAGCGTAAACACATGCGCCTTACGCATGACAGTACACTTGATGTGCATGTAGCGTCTACAAAAACAATGCATACAAGGTACAGGAAGTGTGTTGAAACTTCAGACATGGGCTGGTGTGAGGGCTCCAATGCAATCATCACTGCAGGATCATGGCAAACTCTGGGCATGACCCACCTAGTCTTTTGATGGAGGTATGTGTCATGCCAGAACGGGAAAAGATGGATACGAATTTCATGAAAATAAAAATAAAAAGCACAGCTGCTAAGTTATTTTTATTTTAGATGTGGCAGTTTCCCTTTAACTAGAAATGATATTATACCTTTTATGCCCGGACAACGGCAAAGGCTCTGTGTGTGTCCCAATCAGTAACAATCCAAACCTCCTTTAAACAGCTGATCTGATCATTTAATGATGCTCTGACATTGTCGATCGCTGCATTAAAGTATGCTGCTGCTCTACAAAGACAACAAAACACAGGGGAAATGGTTCATGTGTTCTTATTGTGAATTTATGCAGGAAAACAGTAAAATTATGAATCAAAGTATATAGCAAACTGTGAAAGTGGCAAAGTGGATTATTTCTGCAGTCTCGATTCCTGTGATACCCAGATGGGAGCTCCAGTTTTGTTATCAATGTGTTAAACCCCTGAAGGTCAGAGGCTAGCTTATGATTTTTTTAACTTGTAAAGATATTAACAATTTTTTGCACTTTTCCTGTGCATTTCTTCAACTGTAATTACCCTCTTTCACATTTAGTTAACCCAAACAGCTTGAAATGATATATAGTACAAATTCAAAATAATTAAAAGAGGGCTTTATTCTATAACCATGTTTGCACATACAACCCAATAAATATAAGGAATACAACATAAAAGACTATAGGGAAAATGAAAAACAACAATGTCTTGCCAATTATAATGTGTATACAGCTCATGCAAATTAAAAAAAAATGTTTAATGATATACAGTATAAAGAATGATATACCCTACACGCAGAATGTTTTTGGGGAGAGGTAAGTATTGAAATTAACCCTTACACCCTCGAGCTTTGCAGTTTCAGGAACTGGGCAACTTTCCATAATTAATGAAACCATGGATTCTGCTCTCTACAAGTAAATCCTGAAATCCTGAATCTATCTATCTATCTATCTATCTATCTATATATCTATCTATCTATCTATCATATATATGGGTATACCCCAAGATCGTCATATTGATAAATTAGACTAAAACTCTACCTATAATACAAAAAAATGACTTTAATCACTACTATAAGAAAGTCCAGCATTCATTGACTACAAGGATGTAGTATATGCTGCTGCATTACAATTCATTCTCTCTAAACATGACAAACAGAAAGCCATGAGGAGGAAGAAAAACCAGTACAGGAAGGCCAAAACCCTGACACATATACTGGCCTAGGCTGACTAGTTTTAGGGTGGCACGTGGGCGGGGGGGGGGCTGCAGTTGCTGCTCAATGGATAAGTTACAAGGGATATCTGTGATCACCTTAACTGTCCCTTTTACACTACAGAGGCTGTGTCATTGCAGCCGTTGGCATATGTACATTTTTCCGCTATGTTAAAAAAGTCATGGCCTTAGAATATAATGACCACATGCAACCATTTTGCCATATGTGTTACATGTTGCCAACCAGCACATGTAAACTCCTGCCCTGGAGTATGTGGGATGTATAACACTTCACACATATCACCATTACCTTGCCTAGACCCTTTTCTTATAGTTGTTTTATGTGACCCCACTATGCTCTTGCCTCCGAGAGTGGTCAATTGCCCCCTAGGCCAGCCTGACACTACTCATGGACCACTGGCATCTAATTTACGAAATGTACACTACACATCTTCAACCAAAAAAGAACGCAATTAGAAGAGGAGAGAGTCTACTGTTCCTTGAATAAAAAGCTATTAAAAAGTCATATGTTACATCTGTGTGCTATGTAATGAAATGTTCAAATAATTGTACAAATGCGACCAAGTGGATGCATCATCAGCACAATGGTTAGCAAATACCCTGTTCTATTGACTGAAGCTTTGTTTTACTGCAGTTGTTTTCATAGCTAACAAAAAGGGTTAGTTGTTGTTTTGTACAATTAATGAATGATCCATTAGTTTCAATTACAGAGGACACATTAATTAATAATCTCATACAATGTCTCCTGACCTTTAATTGCAGAAGGACCAACCCTTCTGTTTATCAATAGTTAAGTTCATTAAATTTTCAACAGCTCAAGGTGGAATAGTAATTAAATTCCTAGATATTTGTAGGGTGTATAATAACCATTTGCTTTCCATATAGTTTCTCCAACATAATAAAAACATATTTAAAAACAATTGTTCAGTTGCATTTTTGTATTTTATTATGATACAATATTTTTAATATTATCCTATGTTGCAGTGCAGGGAGGGTGATATGTTGTCACAGTTGCAAAAATATATATATATATATATATATATATATATATATATATATATGCAGAGGCATTTCTTTGCCTAGTCCTACTAGGCCTATGCCTAGGGGGCACTTCCAGAGGTCATGGGCGCTCCATTGGCAAACACACAGTCTGCTTTCACCAAGATGGCAGGAGAACACCTCATGCTACAAACCCAAGCCAGCCCTGACTCCAGTAGTATGATAACTATTTAGATATAAACAAAGACCTTGAAAACCATTGTGCAATAGCATCCAGCAAATCATCGACTGAAGTGGCCAGTTGTATATAACATTGTATATTAGCACAATAACTAATCCACACACAAGAATTACAATACATGAAAGCATCAAGGCTGCTGCTTGCAAAGACTCAGTTTAGGTTTGGTATAACAAGAGATTCTAGTGCGAAGTTTAAAAGGGGTCTTAATGATCAAAGCAACCGATGGTCGAATGAGCAGGAACATTCCATTGGTTGCAATAGAAATAAGATAATTTGCACCAGAATCACTTGTATTTCAGTCATGATTCATATTAAAAGCACTGCCAGAGAAAGTACTTTCATTTTGCTATGGAACATTTTAATTGATAAATAGGTAATAACCTGGTGTTTGCACATTAGCCAACAATGGTGACTCCGATCAGGAAGCTACAAATGTATGATAATGTGTGTTACTTTGTCAGTTTGTTAAGATATACCATCAGTGATGAGCTAAGTGTTTTAGTGTGGGGGGGGGATGCTAAGAAAATCCCTGTATCTGGCAATACCGAAATGACCCATATCTTGCTCAAACATTTATCAAGAATACGTGGTTTGTCCATGATTTATTCTTCCTGAGTTAAAAATGTGTGTCGTGCTTCTCCATGACGGAAATGGGCTACGGGTAGTCACAAGATAACTGGGCATTCTAAGCAACCAGCACAGCATTCCTTATGCAGGACTGTTCAAACCAATCCTCAAAGGGCAAACATCCTACATGTTTTATGATCCTGCTAAATAACATGTAACTAACAGTGGCCAGAAAATACTGTTCATCTGTGATCCTTATTCTCTGGATTGCAGCTACAACAAAATCAACACAATAGTTTGTGAGTTGACAACCTACAGAGAGCTACAGTATTGCATGAAAACAATTCTACACCATGGCAGAGTTGGCTAGAGCTATATGACACCTTTGTTTACAGAGAAATATCGTTTAGGTATAATTTTCTATAGTTATCCCACTTATTCAATATACCATCCAAAGGCTACCTTTTCCAACCAACAGGTCCTAACTGTATCAAACAGACGATGCATTATGTCAATTTGTTGTTACATCTTTTAATATTTTAATTTGTGGATTTTATTTTTCATATTCATATACTACAGTTCTGAACACATATTTGATATTTTTATTTTTTTGTATTTCTTTATTTTTTCCCTGCTTGGCAATACCTGTTTTTAGATTCCTCTCTCTGTTTGAAGCCCCACGGTATATTGCAATTTGTATCAGAGCTGTGTGCTCTTTTTACAGTAGTGATTTTCCAACAGTAGGATTTCCATTTTAACAAAGGACATTGAAAAATGCCATATTGCTAGGCTGCACTGATTAAAATACAGGCTATCGGCAGGTCTTGTAGTAAAACAGAGATCCCAGGATTGGAACATTTCTTAGAGACAGTGAGGTAGTAAAGAAGATGATTCCACTAGCTAACTAAAGTATTTGGATATAATGCTAGGTTGTGCAACAAGCTAATCCTAGTTTCTGGCAGCTTTTGTGAGGTCAACAACCCAGTACTGTTTAAGGACAGGGTAACAGTTGAAGGGTGTCGCAGCCTTTTTTAGTCATCCATGCTATTTGTTATAGGAAAATGCTTTGCTTTATATACTTATGATTGTGGTTGGTTTTGGCTTTTTGGCCACCTTGGTCATATCACCACCACGATCAGTACCCACTGACTTATCTACCTTGAAGTTGCAATTGGGTCAAGTCAAGCAAGTAAGTTCATATGCTTGCAACTGAAGTTAAAGGGTTAAAAAATGGCAATACAATTTACAAACTCTTATAACTGCTATTATTGCCTAATAAATAAGGCAATTTAGACTTAACAACTTCTGCAGTATTCTTTCCTGTAAACTGAGTTCAGCCCAGGGTTTAAACCGGATGCTAAAGTCAGATCTAAAGATAAAGCTGGTTAGTATAATATATTCTAGTATATAGTATATTTTTATAGAGTTTTGCAGATTGGCACCTCTAAATCTTAACCGTAAAGTACTAAAAAGTACTCCAGCTTAACTTAACACTAAGAGAAAATGTAAAAAAAATCAAACATTATTGAAGGGCATGACAGGACTGGGGCTAAAAAAGCAGCCATGGTACTTTAAGACCAGCAACTGCTATATGACATAAAAGTGGTGACTGATGGATACATATGGTTGCATAATATGATTTTATACTCTCAAAGAAACGTGAATCTAGCTTAGAGCCTTACGTTGGTGGACTGGATCTGCAGTAGTAAAGGCAAATGCGTGCTGTCATCAGACACCAGACCATCAGACATTTGCTTGATTTGCCAGATGGACAATCTGGCCCTGGATAAGGGAAGAATTTTGTCTATTTGCTGTAAACTAAGATTAGATCAAACATTGCCACTGTCTGGCATTTTCCCACAGTCCTCCCACAAATACATATATTTGCATATTTTTTAGGTATAAGGCAAAGCTGTAGACTATGGAAAGAGAGAATTGTAGTGCATGCAAAACCATAAAGACCGCCATCACAACGGCTGTTGGAATCATACAGCGTTGGTTGCAGAACAAGTGGATTGATCCAGTGACAAATGCAATTTTGTATGATGTGAACACTATCTGGCCATCTCACCCATCTCCAAAGCTCAAGTAAGACATAACTATATGCTATGAAGATAGGTAGTTATCAGAGCTACCAGTGTGCCAAAACCTTAGGTGTGTCTGAAATGAAAGATAATGTTGAGGTGGTTGTTACCAATTTTTACATGGAATGGTTTTATGACACTATTAAAGGGGATGTCTCACAATATTTTTTAGATATTATTAATGGTTAATTTATTGCCTAGAACAAGTAGTGATGAGTTGGCCCTACATGATACAGACTTAATTGGAGGGAAGGCATCAAAAAATCTCACAAATTATTTTGTATGTGTCATCAAGGGTCATCTTGAATGTTCTTAATACATGGTAAAATTGGTGAGTTGAATTGGGTCCACACAGACACACACACCTTTTCTACAGACACGTTTAATGAACGGGTGAATTGATTTTTCAAATACTGTTGCTATGACAGCTGAGCCTTCAAAGTATAGTGGTGTTTATTTACTAAATTGTGAGATGTAGATGAAATGGAGCTGGAGTCTTTCATTTCACTGCTTAGCAAATAAACCATAGTGTAACGAAATCTAAGTAATTTCACTTTTTATCTACAGAATCATGTAGTATCACAACTGATAACAACTTGAGGTCTAAATATCTATTCATTGGGTTATAACAGAAACATGCATCCCTTGATCTCTTACTGAATTATAATGCACATGACTCTCAGCCAAAAGCTAGCTGAGAGTTTAGAGTGTTACAAAACGTTTTCCTAAAATGCTCCACAGGGGTAATAATGAGTGTGAAAAGGTTAATGAAATGCCTGCTTGTTATAATCACATGAAAAAGAGTAATTATCTAAGGGTCTTATTCCAGTGAATGGGTTAATGGAGCAATGATCTCTCTAAAAGCAGGTCATTACCGCAATCATTTCTGAAAAGAAAGCCACCCACATGCTCATACATAAAGCTTCCCCCTTTCATCAGAGGAAATTCTATGGCCAGGATACTGGGCTGAAGTCCGAATGTACTTACAATCCTTTGCATGGCCTCATGTATCACTGCAGGGGCCAGACCTGCATTACCTGGACTGTAAAAGCTTTTTTATGGGTCGGCATAGTAGCGTTCTGTGAAGTACTATTAGAGCACACAAACACCTGCAGAGAGGCAGAAAAGAGACCATTTCACTGTTACACAGGAGACGGAAGGAAAAAGAGAATCAGTAAGGACCACATAATTCCTGCTGTGGTCAGTGGACAGAAAGGTAAGCTGTCTCAGGGATCAATAGAGTTCTAATGCATACCTAATAAATGAGGAAGAAGAATGGGATGCACTGGGATGCTTGTAGGTTTTTAGAGCCCCAAGCGAAAAGATTTAAAGAAGTCCCTTCTTAAGTACAGTTGGTGAAAGCAAAGGAACGTAATACTTATGATTGCAAGATTCTGCCTCCACAGTGGTCTGATGACCATACCTGGGAACTCTGTTGACAACAACTGTTTGGGGAACAAAATGGCACCCTTTAGCTGTTTGGCGACCAAGATGGCACTGTTTAGCTGTGTAGATGTCAATACGGCACTGATAAGTTGTTTGTAGACAACAATTGTACAGACAAGTGACAAGTTGTTTAGGGATAAGTATGGTACTGGGAAGCTATTTGGGGACAAAGATTGCCTATCTTTGGAATCAAATTGTACTTTTAGTATACATGCCAAGTGACCTGATTTTGTGCAATCATAAGTCACCAGCTCCCAGAAAGTAACCATCAACAGCATGTAATTTAGTAATGACAACTATCATAATAATAACAATAAAGTGAAATATTAAATTAGAAAGGTGTATTTATAATGCTAAAATATACATGTAAAGCAAACAAAACAACATTTCTCCTATTTTGTTTGGCGAACCAAAGTTCCTGCTCATTGAGAAAACAATAAAAAAAAGAGATGTCTGACGTATAGAAGTATGCCCTTTTTATGTAGCCAGTCATTGCGCAATTAGTGATAAAATGCACTGGCAGATAAGGTTTCACCAGCCCCAAGCATAAGTTCGTGAAAGTTCGTGCATCATCTTTAGAAAAGGCTTCCTTCTGAGACGATAGCTATGCAGTGTGCGGCATATGGTCTGAGCACTGACAGGCTGACCCCCCATCCCTTCAACCTCTGCAGTAATGCTAGCAGCTCTCATACATCTATTTTCCAAAGACAACCTCTGCATATGACGCTGTGCACGTGCACTCAACTTCTTTGGTCGGCCATGGGCAGGCCTGTTCTGAGTGGAACCTGCCCTGTGAAACCGCTGTAGGGTCTGCACCGTGCTGCAGCTCAGTTTCAGGGTCTAATTATTGTCTAGACCATCTTTATGTAGAGCAACAATTCTTTTTTGCCGTGAGGTGCCATGTTGAACTTCCAGTGACCAGTATGAGAGAGTCTGAGAGGTATAACACCACATTTAACACACCTGCTCCCCATTCACACCTGAGACCTTGTAACACTAACAAGTCACATGACACCGGGAAGGGGAAATGGCTAATTGGCCCCAATTTGGACATTTCTACTTAGGGGTGTACTCAATTTTGTTGCCAAGGTTTAGACATTAATGGCTATGTGTTGAGTTATTTTTAAGGGAACAGCAAGTTTGCACTGTTATACACTCACTACTTTACATTGTAGCAGAAAAATTGTCATTTCTTCAGTGTTGTCACATGAAAATATATAATAAAATATTCACAAAAATGTGAGGGGTGTACTCACTCACTGGTCACTTTATTAGGTACACTTGTTCAATTGCTTGTTAACACAAAGAGCTGATCAGCCAATCACATGGCAGCAACATCATTCATTTAGGCATGTAGACGTGGTCAACACAACTTGTTGAAAATCAAACTGAGCATTAGAATGGGGAAGAAAGGGGATTTAAGTGGCATTGAACGTGGCATGGTTGTTGGAGCCAGATGGGCTGGTCTGAGTATTTAGGAAACTGCTGATCTACTAGGATTTTCACGCACAACCATCTCTAGGGTTCATAGAGAATGGTCCGAAAAAGAGAAAATATCCAGTGAGCGGCAGTTGTGTCAGAGGTCTGAGGAGAATGGGCAGACTGGTTTGGTATGACAGAAAGGCAACAGTAACTCAAATAATCACTCGTTACAACCAAGGTATGCAGAATACCATCTCTGAACACACAACACGTCGAACCTTGAAGCAGATGGGCTACAGAGTCTGGTCTGATGAGTCTCGATTCCAGCTGCGACATTCAGATGACAGGGTCAGAATTTGGCGAAAACAACACGAAAGCATGGATCCATCCTGCCTTGTATCAACAGTTCAGGCTGGCGGCAACGGTGTAATATCGCACATCATCTCAAACTGGTTTCTTGAACATGACAATGAGTTCACTGTACTCCAACGGCCTCATCACTCACCAGATCTCAATCCAATAGAGCACCTTTGGGATGTGGTGGAATGGGAGATTCGCATCATGGATGTGCAGCTGACAAATCTGCAGCAACTGCGTGATGCCACCATGTCCATATGGACCAAAATCTCTGAGGAATATTTCCAACACCTCGTAGAAAGTATGCCACAAAGAATGAAGGCAGTTCTCAAGGCAAATGGTACTAGCAAGGTGTACCAATTAAAGTAGCCAGTGAGTGTATATGGGTACAGTGATTATGAAAAATAAGAATCATGGTTTAAGACATGAATGGTAAGAATGGCAGAAACATTATTCCAGCTTGCCCAGCTGCACTGCACAGTATGATGCCAATACAAAATACTCGGGTACGTGCCTTGTACTAAAACTGTCCCTAGATAGGAATGTTTTCCACACCATTGCAAGGACTTGTTAGACCCGCCTGAAATGTTGTTGATCCAGCTGCAAATACAGAATCTCCCCACGAAAATATAAACGGGACCCCTTGCCTATAATATGCATGAAAAATACATATACAGGGCCCCTTTAACCTTTAATGGCGTGGAATTAGAACTAACAGAAACAAAAGTCTTGGAAATTGTACAAGGATGAGAACATTGGATTAACCACAAGGCAATTTAGGTTACTGCATGTGTAATCTGGCACGATGCATTCTCATTGTAGCATCTAAATGCTGTGAAGAAAGTATGAGGCAGTTATGGGGGGGTACTTTGAAGGACTCTATGAAATTTTAATGCTACCCTGAGTGAGAAGTAAGATAAGAGAAGGCTAGTGCCAATACTGAGAAAAACTGGGAGATGAGAGAGAATAAGATATGTAAGGATGCATTAAAGCAGTGATCCAAGGAATAGTAGAAGTGAATAAGAGCGGTGACCTCTCCCACGCCAGAGGTCGGGATCACATAGTTTCTCATTTGTACAAAGACAGCTCACTTGGCGATATTAGGAAAGGGATAGATTCTAGCCGCTAAGGCAACAGAAGCAGCACAGCCGAAAGCTCATCTTCACATTTCCCTGAGATGAATGTTTTTGTCTAGCTTTTCTTGCTGCAGAGATATAAATCAGAGCAGCGATCCAGCTACACTGCTTCTGACGAAAACAACCATTTCATGGAGTGTATACTTGGTGTAAAGGGGAAGGAGGTCATATGCAAATATTATTTTCCAACGCTCCTCTCAAACATGGCAGTGTTTCAAACGCAATCAATCCACGCCAAAGCTACTTTAATGTCTCTTACTGCATTTGGCCACATTTTCCAAATGGAAGTGTGATATATCTGCATGTACACATATAGATTTATCAACTTGGCTGTAATGGCACATTAATGTTAACGG